>JBAMIG010000010.1:17256907-17284437 GCA_037177335.1 Kiunga ballochi | reverse complement strand
ACTCATTTCGGCCGCTTGTACCCGGGATCTTGTTCTTTCGGTCACAACCCAAAGCTCATGACCATAGGTGAGGATGTTCAGTGAAATAAGCGGTAGAAAATATGGGCATGGATGGATGGATGTTTACAGGTGTTAAAAATTAAGTTTACGTGACATTAAAAAAAGAAGCTTTAAAAAGGTTTTGGACGCTGATAAACACACCACCAATGGAACATTATTTAACACTGACACACAGTATAACACTACTATCACAATTTTGAAACTAGTTATCTGAATATTTATAATTATATTACGTGAACTCACAATTAATCCAAATAATAAATTAATTAATGCATAATAATTGTGATAATTGTAAAATCTTAAATATTTGTATGCTAATTGCAATACTAAACTAGAAATGCACTGGCAGAGTTCAGACCTCCGTCAAGTATATTATTACTGTCTCGCTATGATAAAGAGTCCTTTGAAACAGTAGATGCAGACAATGATCCAGGTCACCACCAAAATGTAATTAAACTTATCTTGTTTACCGTTGTTAGTCCACATAGTATGTAAAGTGAACGTATAATAAAATGCAAATAAAAGACTTTTGTAGCGTATCTCTGAACACAATGAAGGATGAGCAAAGTCATATCTGACAGCGGCAACACTTTGTTGTCACTTTGTGTTGACGTCATGTTTGAATGAAAATGGCTCAATATTGCAATGATACACTTCAAATTTATCCAGAATCCAGGATCTTTTCCGGATCTTCACTAAAAGTGAATCATTTGTTCCCAGTGACACTCCCAACAAATCCTAAAAATGTCATCAAAATCCGCCTTTGACTTTTTGAGTCATGTTGCTATAAAAAAACAAACAAACACACAGATCCGGCGAAAACGTAATCTCCTCGGCGGAGGTAAAAATCTTAAAATATTGCATTCCTGACTAATTTGATAGCACAGAATTATGCACATTTCTAGAGACATCACAGCACATCTACATCCAGCATGTGCGTTGGGGCTGATTTAGCAAAGAAGCCTAGAGCACATTATCGTAGGGAGAGAGAAATAGAACAAAGATATAAGACAAGACTAAATATTACTCTGACTTTTACTGTCTTAAGAGATCTCATAGTACAGGAAGGATGCAAATAGGGATGTACAATATTTATTGGGCTGATAAAATATCTGCCTATCCAGGTTATTTTTGAATTGGTCTTTTAGGAACGTTTTTTTAATTAATTATTTACTGAATTATTTTATTCAGTAAAGCAAGCCGAGACGTGAAGACGTGCAGGTCATGCGCACATTACTAGCAGGACCCAGGCTTGGCTCTTTCACTGCCGGACTAATGATAAGCAGGGAAAAAAGATTTTAAGTTTTAAAACAACAAATTCAATAGCTCACCTGAATATTTGTCATCACAGTGAAGCAGTATGGAAAAAATACAAAGATGCTAAGCTAGCAGTAGCAGCTAGCGGTGCTAAAGCAAATAATGTAACACAGAGGGTCGATGTATCCAATACTGTAAAAACCTTTTAAGAGAAAGTGAAAATGTTACAGAATCCACCTATTTTTTGAGGATGCACCTTATTTGATATATTTTGATTTCATATTCTAATTGAGGCTAACACAGTAAGTCAGTACTTATCATTTTATATCTAGACACAGATATACTGTACATCTGGTACAGAATTTCCAAAGGATGCCCTTTGTTGTATGAATGACCACATTTTTGTGTTATGATGTAAAAGAAAATTACATTTTACGGGACAAAACGTTTTCACTGCATCCAGCACAAACTACAGATTATAGTAAAAATAAAAATATCTGTAATTTATCAGTTATTGGTCACGACAAGCAGAAAAATGCAGGTTATTCATTAAAATTTTCCATATCATTCATCACTAGATGTTAGCAATCATTCGATGTGTGTCATATTAAAACTCTTTTACAATTTAAGTTATGTATTCCTTATAAAAAAGTATTTAGTAGTTGTTTTTTTACAGTGGAAATAATGGAGCTGAAGGTAATCTAATCTCACAATATGCGGATCATTGGGACCCAGTTGCAAAACTCGAGAGGCAGGCGGCTGCAGGAATATATTTTAGTAATGAGAACAGGAGAACTTGCACAGATCAAACATGGATGCATGACTATGATCTGGCAAAGAATAAGTGAAACCAAAGGGTGTATATATACGTGATAACTAACGACGAGCAGGTGAAGCACCTGAACAAATTCAGCCAGGTGTGCCATGCCATGAGCAGAAAGCAAAACAGGATACACAAGGGGAAAAAACGACAAAATAATAAGAAAGACATAACTTAAAATGACAAGCAAAATGACGAGACCAAAAACCCAAACCAAAACCCACAGTGGAATTAGGTGTCCTTGTTAGTTTTATTAGTATCCTTATAAATGTGTGTGTGTATCTTTCAGTATTCATATATAGTGACAGACAAAATCCCACCACTGGTATTTCACATTAAGGGAAAAACAATCTTATATTTCTACAACTCATTTCCTTTTTATATTTAAAAAGGTGATTTTGCACCAAGATTACCTAAATATTACCTAAAGATTGTTATTATTTGTTTATTACTGATGATTGCTTTAAAATATTAATTTCATTCATTATTTTACGATGGTATCCTAGATCCGTTTTGCAATCACAAAACAACCAAAGCAAGGGCCACTGCAGATTTAGAGGCGTGTAATAACGCCATTGTTCACCAAAAATGGGATTGTATGCAGTTAATGTTTCTGCTGCATAAATCTCTGAATGTATGATTTTGGTTAATATGACTGAATGCTAAAAGAAGGGGTAAAAAATGGTGCACAACGCTTCCCAAATGGATGACTGTAGAGCTCACAGTACAGTAATGATGGCCTGGTGTTTTCTTCATTGAACCAGGTGTGTTGTCCAAATACAATATGGATGTGCAGAGCTGCCTGTGTACTCCAGTGTTGGGAGACTATTTGCTGAAGGTCATTTGGGATCATAGCATGCCATTAATAATTCCTGAAAGCATCCAACATCTCCATCTGTTCTGGTACATCCATCGCTCTACTTCAAAGACAAAGGCAGCATCTGCAGGTTAGCATTAAATCTGCCTCCAGGCTAAGATGTTGGAGGTGGGATTCTGTGTGGAGAGCAAATGTCTCTGGTCATCAGGTCTTGCCTCTCATATATTAACTGATTATTATATGCTTGCTCCCTCGGCTTGAGCTTCTAAGCACACAAGACTCACAGACATACATAGAGAATATGTAACATTGATATTATGGTGTGTATTTTACAGCTTTGCTAGTTGAATCCAGAGGACATGTATACTAATTCCACACATACGGTGAAAGACTTCTGGCCTCACTGCAGGGATGCAATTACCACCCTCTATCATGTCTGGCTAGGAAGCTTTTCAAGGTGTTACCTGAGAAATGATCAAAGCTGATTTTACCAAAAGCATTTAATCACATGCATTGTGCGTGTTTGTGTGTAGCTTAGGAAATAACAGGTATTAACCTCGAATTGAATGCAGTGAAATCTAAATAGGTCTCAATGACAGGCCCACTTGAGATATGTGGGAGTCCTGCGGGGAGTAAATGGATGTTATTGCAGCGTCGTGTGCTGCCCGGACCTGGTGGGCACAGTGGGCGAGGGGGTGAGTGTCTGGCAGAGTGAAAGATGGCAATGTGCAAGGAGAGAGTGTGCATACAGCTGAGGCTGTGACAGAAAACAGTAAGACTTCTGCTCCTGCTGCTCCATCTTTCCCTGCCAATGATAGATCTCCACTTTGATTTAGTTAATAACACAAGGCTGGCTCGGCTGACGGACTCAGAACATGCTTTCCAGCCACTTTTCTCTAAGATAGAGAACCGTAAGATGTGTTGTGAGACAGAGAAACGGTAGCTTGTTTGATAATATTAATAGAAATGCACGAGTGCAGCTTACAGTAATAACTGCTTCCTCCTCACGTGAGGTTTGCTGATAAAGCACCTGTGTCCACGAATAACTCCACCATCTTTCAATTCCTGGCTCCTGTGCTGTGGTGTAGGGCTGACCAGAGAGTCTACTCAAATCAACATCAGCTCCAAACTGCTTAGCCTGGCTAATTTTCATCTCACATCTCTGCTGACTCATAACTCTGTCAGGACCTTTCTTCTTTATCATGTCTACGCCTCCAGCAGAGTCTCATCACAAGCAATAGAAATTAATTATCCTGATTAGAAACTGAGCCACAATTATTATGATTTTTGTCAAGGATTTTCTTTTGGTTTATAGTTGATATCTGATTGAAGTGCTCTGCAAAGCCTAGATTGACTTTTAAAGCAATTGTGTGACTGTATTTATCCATAACATGACAGCGGGAGGTAATAGCTTTGTCCAAGGAGGCAGGAAGTGATTAGGACTGATCAGGCATAGGCAAAGCAGGCAGATTGTCAGGTAAGAGTAAGTGTGGCACTGTGCCGGCCGCTGAACTGGACAGCAGCTCAGATTGGCATGATAAAGGGGGACTGATTGAGTTCTGTATGTTCACAGGAAGCTGAGTGCTGGGGTTCAAGGTTATCTGGACAAATCAGACTCCTTTTTCCATCCATCCCCTTCTCAGCCATCAGCCAGCCCTTCCTGGGCAAACTGGCAAATTAGCAATTCTGATGTCTGCAAGCAGGTCTAGCAAGGGAATGCCTGTGAATCCTAATGCCATGATTAAACTTTCATATCCGTCCGGGGGAAGTGCTGCATATACAAAATAAGTTATCTCTTTTTATTTTTCAGCACTTTAAGTGAGGCTGTCGAGATGGGCAAACATAAACCCTTCAGAGAGGTTAAATAGGCAGGGCCAAAGGGAGCCATACTTCACTCACTTGTCTTTGTCTCTGAACTATTATTACACATATGCTAAATGTATAATGACTGAGGAATCATGGATTTTTTTCTGTATTACTCTGTTGTATCCGGGTATAAACAGATGCTGGATCGTTCTCATATTATTCTTAATTTTTTTTTTTACACATAAAACACCAGACACAGACACAGAAACTTGGTCCAAACAGCAGGCTGGGCATGAATATGGCCGTTATGTAAGATCACCTTATCAGGTTCTCCCTCCTGCTGAGCCCCAGCCCAACTTTCCTCCTCCCGCTTCCCCTTCCCAGTACTCCCAAAACATGGGCCTTCATTAGCAGGGCTAAATATCCCGTTCTCTGCAATCTCTATCATTTCTTGCCTTGAGGCAAGTCGATAATTACCTGTTCTCATTCCACCTCCTTCTGGCCAGCAGGGAAGTGTTCTGACTCGCATTAGTTTGCATGAAATATTATCAGAATATTGCACATTTTTCCATCCTGCTGCCTCTGACACAGGATATATGGAGTCGCAGGAGCCGTGATTGACAGGTGTCTGTCTTTCATGTTCCTCGGAGAATAGCTGCTTTGTTCTGGAGTTACAGAAAGAATTTTGATGGTGGAGGAATGCCGTAATGTGTATAAAGGCTTTGTTGCTTTGTTTAACCTCCGTCTGCTATTATTTTCTGTGCTACAGTGCTCTTTGTTACCTACAGTGTAGGTGTAAAAGAACACACAGATCTACTGAATTTAAACTTATCCTCCAGTGTTCCCACTGAAAGAATTACGAGTTTCCTTGTAGAGTCAAATTCCTTATAATGAATTTGCAGGGTTATGGGAAAGACACAGATTAGTGCAGAGAATAGCTAATTGTTAGAATGGGGAGGCATCTGTAGTAATTACAGGTATGGTCAAAAGGCCAGGAATTTAATCTTGCTGTACATATTCTGTCTCATATCATTCATCCCACTAAGTAATAATGTCCAGTGGCTCTGAATCAGGAGATGGATAAGGTGTTCAGCTCAAAGCAAGTTCAGCTAACCTCAGCAGATATCAGATGAAGTACGTCTAAAACGTGCAAAATTGTGTCTGATCCTCATAGGATGCAGTGCCTGTTGTAATAGCAGGATATGGAATCAGAGGAAAGCTTAAAATACTGCATTCTTTAGAAGGTAATATCACGCATGTTAGCTGCATATTGCATCTATTTTATCACAGCAAAGCCGTAAACATGAGAAGATTGATTGTAGCCAATTTAAAAAGTGTCTTTAAATGTCATTCTGAATGCGTATAGAAATTAAAAAAGAACTTGCGTTAAGCAGAGGATCCATCTGAGTTGCTGTTGATGCATGAGCTTAAGTCCATTCAGTGTGTTCCTTCGCCTTGCTGTGGGAAGCAGTGATGATTTTGGACTTTGTGACGGTCACTTTAATCTCTAATGAAGGCTCGTCCCTGGCTCTGCTCAGCCCTCTGATAGCAGAGCAGTCATAAACGGGCCTGTCAGGGGGATTGCAGCGCTAGCAGTGCAAATGGCAAAGAAAACCCCAGGGACCAAGCCACGCTTGCATTATGGTCTAATTCAGATATACTCAAGCTTGGAAAAGACAGACTACCATATGAAAAACATTCCTTTACTATGCCTTTCCAGCTTACCGCATGCCTAAATCACAGCATACCTCCAGACGCACTTTTACTTCTCACTTCTTAAAATAAACACTTTACGCTTTAGTCCTTGTATATAACTTGTATTCCTACTGTGTCAGGTGGTCAAAATATTTTTTTTTATTCTAATATGAACTGAATCTAACATCCCACTATTACAGCTCCAAACAAACACTCACCTTTTTAAAGATTGCATCTCAAATTGACCATAAAATGGGTGCTTCTAAATTCAGTCATGGCATGTTATTGGCTATGCTTCTTTTAATTTAACAAAATTACCATACAAATCAAGACAATTTCATGTTTAACATCTAGTGCAAGATGTAAATGAGTGCTCGAATGGTTCTGTGAAACTGATTACTGGTTTCTCTGTGTTCTGACACATCCTGTGCTCGTGCAGCATGTGCAACAGCTGCTTAGTAATTAGAATAATCTTCTCCCTGGTAGTGATTTAGCTTTCATGACTGCGGCTTACCTCAAATTGAAAATAAATTTATAGATAAATGCTTTTGCTGTTCCAACAAATTATGCCAGCGTAATTTAAAGGAGCCAAGTTGTTTATTTTGGTTGTAAAAGAGCAATCAAGAGTAAACAAACAAGCGGCTTTATGAGTGCCGTCAGATTAATAATGTTGGTACCCATCGGTGATGATACAGATGATAACTTCTCATCACGCTCTACCCCACATCGTTATGGTAATTATAGATACTATATCATTATTATATCACGTAGTCATTACAGATTATCAAGATAATTGAAGCTTGCTGCAGGATTGCCAAGTTCATTGAGAATAAATTGAGAATTAAATTGAGAATTACGGCGCAAGCTGAATCTCTGTGGTGCGTTCATGCTCACTGTCATTTTTCCTAAGTGAGCAGAAATCTGTGTGTTCAGACATAGAAGAAATACACACATCCTTACAGTCGACAGTGTTGAGGGGAAGCTATATGAGTGATACATTGTTTTTCTTCCCAGCGTCTGTTCTGGTGTATCTGGGCAAATCCCACGGTGATGTGGCAGAGAATCTGTCATGGAGAAGGCATAAGCCTTTCATATGCATAGTAGAGATAAGAGGCAGCCATTTTATCAGGCGAACTGTCGCTCCAACATGCTCGGGTGTTACGTGTCCCCGGGAGTGCCTCCAGAAACATGTCCTTTTAATGACACGGCCCAAGCTCGCCGAGAGGACGTCCAGTTTGTTGCGAGCTCTAACCTGACAATTATGCCAATTACACAAGACAGCAGTGTTGACAAACACAACGGGAGAATTGCTGCGGTTGATTGGTAGCTGTGTTCTGAAGTCCCCTGCTGTGGCCTTTTTCAGTCATTTAACAAGCACAGAGGAAAGCTGCAGTGGCTTTGCTAGAAAATTCCCTGAGCCTTGTGTTCTTTGTAATTTGATGATGTTCGTGCCAAATGAACAGGCAGAAATAAAACTGGTGTGTCAAGAAGGCAAGGAATGAAAGAATTATTTCTGTTGTTACCAACTCTGTGTGGTTTCTTTCAATTTCATAAAGGGTGTCATGTTTCCTTATAGACCAGGACAACAAGTTGAAAGCTGTTATATAGCAGCTCATATTACCTCTGAGGATTAGATCTCTAATACTGACCCAGCACCATTAGCTACTACTTATGTAACCCCGAAAGAGCAACACTGTTGGCACCTGAGTATGAAGCGAGGCAGGAGACACTACCAATATGGAAACGTATTCACAGTACACATGCTGCTCACCTGCTACAGCATGACATGTCAGTGCTTGGTTAGAATACATAAAAGCTTTTTCAGCAGGTTTTTTGAGCAAGAACAGCATTGTTCTGCATCATATTTGCAAAAAATATCTGTTTTGATACGCACACATCTTTTGCAGGAGAAAGCCATGATATTCCATTTTATTTTGAAACACCTACATTTATTGATTGTTTTGTAGCGCAGCATGTGTTTATGGTTTATCTACTTTTCTGGTTTAAAAAAGAAACATGGTCCAATTTAACCACACAAAGTTATCATATCTCATCAAATCATGTGATGAATGAAAAGTAACAGCAGGACATTTTTAGATTTTCACTATAAACTACGACAAAATATGCTGAGAGACATTTTTGTTGGGTTTTGTGATTTCTATAGTTATTTTATTTTTAGATGGAATACTACACCTTGTAGTAGGATTTCAAGGCAAAGTTACCCTAGCTTATAGCGAAACACAGAGGTCAGAAACTATTTCATAACAGGTCACTTGAGCTATGGTCTGGTCGTGTAATTACAAGGCTGAGAGCAGCAGAAGTCGTGGCCTGTTTGTGACTCACAAGCTTCCTTAAAGCCGAAGTCAGACCTGATCAGTATGAAGTGTCACTCTGCCTTGACCACTGTACTTTTTGCAAGAGCTAAAAGCAAGCAGCCGTTTGCTTGCTCTGGCATGGTCAGAGGGAAAAGAGCTCATTCTCCTCATGTCTCCTTCACTTCTCTTACATAACATGCAGTTAAGCTGGAGTTGGCAAACATGAAAGGTCAGCTGGTTATTGGGACAGTGGATTTATTTACAGTAGGAGCATTTGATGGCTTTAGAGGCAAACAGTTCTTTCAATAAATTCAATAAATTACTAATCAGGAATAAAGGTAAATTATGGTGTAATAGTGGTAAATGATAGAAGATGTATTGAAAGTAAAGTCTGTAAAAGTGAATATGCTGTCAGTAACCAGTCCTTTTTGTTGATTTATGATGTTTTTGTTCCTGGAAGATGCAATGTACGTCACATTTACAGTTAATTGATTAGAAAGACTTAGCGGTTACTTTATGTAACTGGCTTTTTGTAGTAGTTTGATGCATTTCTGCTGTAGGTAGGAAAAAAATACTCCCAACCATTGAAGACGGAAAACAAGAACAGTGTCTCTTGTCAGAGAGAAATGTCCAAATGAAATAAAAGCTCAGGAGATTAAGTACCACATTTTCTTTTCAGCCCTGTGACTCACCTTCCTAAATGGAGAGCGAATAACGTAGGAACAGTTGTGGAGGTTAGGTGATTTATCAGATTTGTACATGCTCTTGCACAAAACTGAAGTCAGGAAAAAGACAGAATGTTGTCTAATTATTAAGCACAAAAACATCTGCCACTTGGCCAATTTCATTCCTGTTTTCATACCTTCACAGTCATCGACAGTTCGTGTGAAAACCAAGTTGAGGTTGCTGTTGGATGCATCCATCTTAATTCAGTCAACTCTTTTTGAACCACTCCTTTGGTTTTGATGAAAGAAAAAAGTAATGTCAATCAGGTGAGCTAATGGGAGTCTGCATTTTGTAATTCCCTCAAAGGGAATGGTAAATTGAAAAGAGTTTGCAACCTTTTAACACACTCGCACGTCAGAGCTGACAGTCAAGCTCCATTATCTGACAGCTTTGAGAGGTTAAAAATAACTGTGCTTGCAGCAAATTAGACGTATCATTTGGCTTCTAAGTGAGAGATGAATCTTTGTGTGGATGCTCCTGCCATGCCGTGACACGGGGGCAATATATCAGGCTGTGTTTGCCTGTCTTTCTCATAAACTCCAAATGGAATTGTAAACAGATGAAGCAATTTTACACCAAATGTATTCTGTCAGACTCTCTCCTGTGCTACAGTGAAAAGCCTGGCTACCATAAATATATACATTACTGCCCCTTGCACTCTAAAGCCAAAGTATATTAATCATAATTTGTAGCAGTATTGCCATCCCTCAAAGTCAATTTTCCAAGTCTTTTATATGTTACTTTTCCAATTCTGATGATAAATCTTATGTTATTGCACATATGTGCAGAAGAGCTTTATAAGATCCCACACAGTGTTCTGTCTGTGCTCACAGATGAATGCAGAATTACGCATGCATTATAGTAAGCTCGGGCATTCTCACACAAACGGTACAACATGCAAACACAGTCGAGCGACTTTTATCTCTGTTCTTCTCGTCACAGTCAAGCTTTCCATGTCATTCAATAGCATTGCACAATTATTATGCACACATTTTCTGTGAGGCACCAGAAGGTGGGGTGTCAGTTTTTCTTTTAAACTGCTAAAAGGTGTGATCCTTGTTTCAATAAGGTAAGTAAAGATATTTCCATTAGAGGCTTAAATGACAGCCGAGGTGTATCGTTTCCTCTAAATACCTTACAACATCATTGCTAATTCATAGCTTTTTAATCACTTACTAGAGTGCAGGAAGCAGGATCTTTATGTGTTGTCTCACAATGTAGAGTGGTCTTTTTTTTTCTTTGCTTACAATCAATCTCATAAATTTGTCGGTGACTGAGTTTAACTATGTTCCTCTGAAGTTTTAAGTGTGGTGAGCGCAGTATGGTCCTGACAGGGCTGATCTCATCCTGTTTAACTGACGGGTATTGATGTGATACAAGGATAAATACAGTAGATTGATGGAATTAAAGCCAGCCTCATTGTTCCCATGCTGTGCATCACTGATACACGAGACTTATGTCTCTCATTAAAGAAGGTAAATGCTTCAGGCATCCTCCATGCATGAGTATCGGGTTTATGTGTGTCTCTGTGTGTGGGTGTGTGTGTGTTTGTGTGTGTGTGTGGGGCGGTCTAAGTATTTTTTTTACTCTATAATCTCCCTTTCCTCTCAGAATAGATTTAAATGAACAATATTTAAAAAAATCAGTGTAATCTAAACAATATTCCTGCTATTAACAGTCTTGGTGTATTGTTACTTATATAAATATGAAAAGTACTCTAAACTTTATTAATTGACTTTAACTGTTTGAAAATAAAAAGACAGAATCACAACATAACCATTCTCTGTTACTGAAGTCTTTGTGTTGCACGCCCTGGGCAATAACCACTGGTTATATGATGCATCTAATCTACTAAAGAGATAAATCTTAACTATAAACAAAAGAGAAGAAAAGAGAGCGTTCTCCATTTTGCTCCAACGACAAGCACTTGGCTGTGCATCTAAATTTTCAAGAGGTAGCGTTAACTCTATATTTGGATTTTACTGGAGTGGATTAAGGATTCTTTACTGCGAACCCACGGGATTCTTGGAGACATAAAAGAGGAGACTGTTTGCATCCATGCTATACAAATAATTGCAGGTTTGAAATAGAGTGTAATTTCAAACACCAGCTATATGGGAGTGTGTGGGCTTTGATCTACAAATCCACAGTTCATGGGGGATTAGCACCCTAAAGGTTAGCGGTTGCTAATTACAGGAGATTGGTTATTCGTAACTAACAAGGAAAGGAGACAGCGTTAATAAATGTGAGGATTCATCAGAAACAAGGATAAGTGGCTGTGATAAATAGACATGTAGAATCTGATTTACCTTGTGTCTATGCCCTGCAAGGTTCTTCTACTAACAGCAGAACATAAAGATCAATTGTCTCTTCTTTTTTTTTAGGAAGACCATAAATGTGCAATATGACGTCTTTTAACTTGTATTGATTAATGCAGATTTGTGCAATCACATAAATGAACCTCTCAGATATTCATCCTGTGCCTCTTGCCGCAGCATTTTCTCTTTTACTGTATTTTCGCTTGCAGCATTCAGTGCTGCATTACCATAATCCTTGGTTCCCTTTCTCAAACCACCACTGGCTAAATGAATCTATTATTTTTGCCTGCAGCCAAAAAGATGCAACAAAATGCAATGCATTGAAGGTACTAAAAGTTGTGATAAGCCATACATTTTCATTGTAACAGCTTTTTTAACAGAGATTTTACCCAGAGTTGGAAGTGTCATTGCACTTGACCTCTAGTAAAATTAATGTTTCATGCTTGAAAGGTGGTATCAAACCACAATCAAAAAGGGACCCATAATTGTTAAGTCGGGTTCAGGCTATCTGGTCCTGCAGGAAAGTGACTCCCTTGACTGGTGATAGCCAGTCTGCCAGTGTGGCCTTATGTTTTCACATGGCCCTAAATTAAACATGTCCGAGCCAAGGCAGACACTTGCTCTGCTGCAGGAAATGCTATTTCATCTCCTAATGAATGTGCCTGAGGGGGTCCCACAGGGGGCTCCACTTCACCCCTCATTAGGCAATGTCCTGCCTCTGCCTTCATGTTGAGGAGCAACCTCCTGGAGAGGGGCCTCCCAAGTCAGTTGGACATCCACGCTCTCCTGCTCCTAGACCAGTGAACTGCACTGCACCTCCCTAATTTTATTTTTCACTCTTTTTTTTTTCAGTCTGCACAACATCTCATACCGGCTCATCATATTGCAGCCAGACCTGGTTAAACAGAAATGAGAGGGTGGTCCTTGCTCCTAATGTCATTTTAATGACCCTTTTTGGTCTGGTGTGGTAGTGATTTATGCCTGCCAGAAGCTTCTAATGTCTCCCCGTGATGTCAATCGCCATTTGTTAAAACTATTTTTCATACAGGTTATTGTCTTATTGCCACTTATGATAAATACAGAGTTGACAATTAAAACTGTGAGACCTCTGCTTTGTTCTTGCTATGTGAACATCCTTTATGGCTTCATGCTAACATGATTATTATGCCAGACCCAACACGGTGTGTAGTGTCCCTGATTAGCAGCAAGAAGCTAAAAGTGCAGAGCTCGAGAGCTGTGAAGGACCATTTTGCCTTGCTTAGAGGCTCCACTCTTCCCTCGCTTAGAAAATATTGACAGTTTCTTGTCTTTAATGAATCAACAAAAGCCAAACAATTCCTGCTTGTTTTGAGGCAGCAGGAGGGGAAGAGGATACAAGTTGTCAGTTGATCCAAGAGCCTTTGCATGGCAGCAGAACAGGCTGAAGAGCGGATTGTTTTTCCGGGGCTTTTGGGATGTGTTTATGCAATCATTAATCTTGGCACTTGTTTATTTGACTGGGATTAGATCACCAGTGTATTCACCGTGAAGCTGGTTCGCCAAAAGGTAGCAGAGAGTGTGCGCAAGGAGAGGAAGCATGCTTTGCGCATGGATGCTTAATCCTGCCATGTTAAACAAAACAAGGCCAGTGTTTGCAGGACTATAAAAACAGCAGTAGAAGGGAATGTGGCTAGTTCGCTGTAAGCAGTCCATGAACTCAGTGTGGCAGCAGATATTCCATGTGTGTCCCTGTTGTCGAAGAATGCCTTTTATTTAGTCTCATCCAACTGAAGGATGACAGAAGAGTTGCTCAGCAGCTACTTCACTGTGAAAGCAGAGATACTTCAACATGCTTTCAGATTATATATATATATATATATATATATATAAATGTGACTGTCAGTCAATTAAAATCTTTAATCATAAAATGTCATGAGTTAACTTGAAATAATTACATATTAATTATATATTTTCATCTGTCTCTAGATGCACCATATTTGCATCATATTTGCACCATAATGCACATCCCTTTCTTATAATTGTCCTGTTAGCTCTTTATATATGTATATAAATTATACACACTTTAGTAACTTGTTAAATTTACTTAACTAAGGTTGAGCGGCTTCACACACACACAAGTACACAAAAGCTTTTTGCAGGTTCCTGTCTTTGCAGTTCTGACATCACCTTGTTGTTATAAAACAAACAGGATTAAATATCCTGCTGGGTTCCACCGTTTCCAAAAGGGTTAAAGGAAGAAATTATCTTGAGCCTAAACCTTTTGGATGGTTGAAACAAAGCAGCATTATGTTTGTAATATATTATTATTTTATCATCTCTAACATTGTGGGTTTATAGAAAAGTAGGTAAACATAACTATTTAAGGTTTCAAATCTTTTTTTAACTATTCATATTTTTGTGTTGTCCAGCACTCTTACTCAAAACTCAAAAACACACGTAGGTCATTTTTTGTGCAAGTGCAAAAACAACTTTGTAGTTTTAAAGTTTATTGTTATTTTAATGTTTGTTCATTTTTCTTCTTTTTTATCTATTAATTGAGCCTGGTGGACATTTGTTGTAAAATGAGCGTGGATCATCTTGAAGTGCCTCTACGCATTATTCTTCATTCAGTGAGCAGACGCAGAGATTACCCTCAGAATTTCTAATGTGCATTATTTACACATCATAAAACAAATAAGACAAATTGATAATAACGTCTGTTTCTGCCCTGCAGAACCGATTCTACTCCTTTCCTTTTTTTTGTGGCCTCACCAAAACCCAATCACCTCTGCTTCCATGTTAGGATTCATTCTCAGATGTTTAAGGAGGATTCTGGTCTTCGCACGCATCAAACTGCACATTGTTGCTGTTTTTGGAGCTGAAAAATCTCCATCATTGCTGCACATCACAGAATGTGTGTCAAACTACTGTGCCGCGATACTGCGCTACAGTTTATCATACATCTATCACAGATGGAAAGAAGTAGTTACCACATATACCAGAACTTTATTTGTATAAATGTTGGTATTGGGTAAATAAATATTTCAGTATTAACCCACATATCACTAAAGGCTGATTAATTTTTTCAAATAAGTACTTAAAACAAAATGTATGCCCGGTCTTTTTAACATACTTCCTTTATTTACACACATTAAACCAAAAATTATGCAAAATAGTCATGAACCACTGAATTTGACTCTAGGATTGTGTGCAGACTTATCAGTGCTGTTATTCATTTTCTGTTTTCAGACTTTAACTTCTTTTATTTAAATACATTTTCATACGAAGCAGGTGTTTTTTGCCTCCATCTATAGTGAAAATGGCAGAAATATGAAATGTCTCAAACTGGTAACTTATTGATTAGTCACTGGTAATAAATTATTCATTTACTTTTTGAGTGAATGAGCAGTGGGATAGTTCTGGTCCACACACTCCAATTGAATTGTCTTCAATTGTTTTTATCGGGTTTTACAGAAGTCAAAATGTTTGTTTTGATTGCCAGTTATTGTTGTTGTTGTTATTATTATTATTGATTATGATCATTTCTTATAATGCTACTAATAATAATAATAATAATAATTAATGATCATTTTTCTTTTTGTAAAATTGTAAAACTTATTAACTTATATTTTATGAAGCTACTGTGTCAAAATAACAAGGCTGTAAAGCCTGACAGAGTTTTTAGAAAAACAAATAAATAAATAGATTTTTTAAATATACATATAAAATATAAACTTCACAGGACCCTGATACTCACCTGAAATGTGTCTTGATTAGATAATAAATGTAATAAATTTTAATAAAATGATAATAAATCTTTTAAAATGTTCTTTCTGCACCTGGAAGAGAAGGCCAAGAATCCATTAAGGGTCAAATGGTGGTGCTTGTGTGTCTGTATTTACGTAAGTAAGGAAAATAAAATGAACTAGAGAAACAGAAAAGGAGTGCAGAAAACAAGGCACTTAAAAAAGAGCTCCTATTCTGAGGCCCCATGACACCAGTGATCTGTGGAAAGGTTGGGTGCCTCCAGTTTCAGCTCTATCAAGCTCTGGATCTTTTGAGCAGCAGGATTCAGTATCCCAGCTAATGTAACAAGGCTCATTTGTCTCAATCACACATCCCTGGAAGTATCGGCTGGCCATTGATGTCATTCATCTTCCTTGTCCTTGCTTGCTCTCTTTCAGCTGAAGACCTTCAAGCAGGATTGTAGCTTACGGCTCATCAGAGTAAAAACTGTTGAGTAACGGTGCTGCTGTGTCCAGCGCTCATAGCATTCATGTGCTGTACTAAAAATACCTTCCAAATTAAAAAGGTTGACTGACTTTCAGACAGATTTTCAACATTTTATTAAACTGGATTTGACATTAACCCTTTTATTCCTCCCACTGAAAATATATTGAGAGCAGATTTTATCTTATGACTTGCTACAGTTGCAACCTGACAGCTTTTACAGTATAACCATAGCAGATGTTGTGTTTTCTATTTTTATCCCACATTTACAAAACAAAACAATATCATTTAGAAAGTAAATTTTTGTAAACTTTTTTATTTAGGTATGGCAGGTTTGGTTGTTCAGCAAATTTAAGTATTTTTCAAAGTGCTTTTCTTTGGACATTAAAGCAATAATGGAGTGCATTTGAAGCATTTAAAAGTACATGAGCAAATTAAGAAAAAACAGAAATTTTATGAAGAAATAATTAAAAGAGTGTGGCAAAGTCATAATAAAATGTTTCTATATAATCCAAATGTAATAATAAAAGCAACAGTTTAGATGAGAGGAAAGATTTAGGCAGATTTCATAAGTGTTGAAGAAAAGACAAGAAAAGAGGTGTTTTTATACTGGCTTGGATTGTCACGCGCTGTAAGTGTCTGCATGTGGTGTCACTTTGTTCCACTTCTTCCCAGAGTTACAGCTAAATTCCACTTCTGCACGTTTAGTCTGGACTCTTAGTCTTGGTTGCAGTGTTGGGTATAGTTGCTGCTGTTGTGTCATTATTAGCCTCCGTTTAGTTGACCTTTTACCGGATCTCTAATGAGAAACAGTGAGGGGAAAAAAGCAGGAGCGTTTTGTGAAAAGTTCCCACTATGGATCTCCTCACTTCTATTAATTTTCATTTAAAGAACTGTTGCATTGTGACATTTCTGTGCGACACCAGCATTATTTTTGGCTGATTTCAGCTCCGATGGAAACACTGACACGTGTCGTGACTGGCTTCCCTCTTCGATAGAGCGAATCAAGATCATGATTACTATCTGGCTCGTGCCGCCACTCTGCAATGTCTAGAAACATGTTTTCCTAAAGAGACCACAGAGGGACAATTACTGTCAGCTGAACTATTCAGCCTGCTCTGCATGTGTGTTCTGGCTGTGTGCCTCTGACCCACTGACCCTAAGCAGCAGCATGAGACGGGACTTCCACCCTCCTGCCTCCTCTTTTCTCCCTCACGCTCTCGATTCTCCGCTGAATGTTTCCCATAAACAATGTGTCCAAATGTGCACTTTAATAAATATATAAAAGACTCAGTTACCCTGACAAAAAGGACTGTGCAAGAAGTTTTGCAGATGTAAGCTTTGATTTCAGCATGAGAAATTGTAAAAATATCCTATTCACAATACACATATGAGAATTCTGGTTGTCTTACAGAAATGCATGCTAATACAGCAATTATAGCAGGAAGGAAGTTGTACAGTGTGGCAGAAGCAAATTCCCTGGTGATATGGGAACAAGGCTCTTTGTTGTTATGTAAAGGTTTCTGCATGTAATTGCAGTGGATGGTTTGAAGGATTCATTATTTATATATTCTTGTGTTTTTCTAAAGGAGCCTACGAGGCTGCCATCCCTGCAGGGAGATTTGGGAGCTGAGAGGTCCTTAACTAAGGCGCTCCACCACAGTGGAGTCTTTAACCGTTTCCTACTTAGTTCAGTTGGTCAGACTAGACTCTGAAGCATCACACAATCTCCAGTCAGCTCTTAGAATTCAACCAGCAGCTCCTGCACCAGTCAATCAGTCGGCCCTGTGTGATTTCAGCCTCAGTGGTTTTGAGTTTTTTTGCATCCCGATGCTGTGATGTGCAAAGAGCACACGATGCACACAACTCAAACTCCCAGGAAACCTTTATGTCCATTGAAAGATGCACAGCAGATAAAAGAAAGCATTTAATTGATTAAACAAAATGTTACATTCAAAGCAGATTTGTCTTTAGTTTGTTCTCATTATTTTCCACGGCTAAGTCAGATAGAATACATGAGTGAAATTGGATTTTTGATATCGGCGTAAAACGTGCAGGCGCGCATGTTGCCCATGCGCACGCAGAAGGGGCGTGCCTTTTAGTCTCCATCCGCCAGCCGCAACTTCACTTGTCCCCATAGTTGCAGACACGGATAAGGATAGGTGGGGGAGGATGCATAAAGGGAAGTTAAGAGTGATGGGAGAGAGAGATGCAAGCTCAGGTGGGACAGAGAAGGGAGGGAGAGTCAGTGCCGCACACATGCTACCCTTCATGGTGCTCATCTGCTCAGTAAACCCGGGCTTTTGTTGTTCCCCCTAGAGTGCAGCCAAGCAGACTCCCAGTCAGGAAGCTCGTCAATCTTTGCCATAACAATACATAAATTAGTGCCCAAATTACTGTTGTGCTGGTAGAAAAAGAGACATGGAGAGAGATGTCTTGTGCCGCGGTTTGGGAATACATCCTCCCCTCTCCTGCTCCGCCTCATAGAGGGTGTCAGAATGCACTTCAATAAAACAGTCAAGCAAATACAAGGAGAGACATGAAGAGAGAAGCACTGCTATGTTGTACAGGAATCTAGAGTTGGGCAGTGTTGAAATATTAATAGGCCTCACACACAAACAAACACAGAGATGTACGCATGAGTTCATCCAAAAAGCAGCCTAGGGCAATGGTCCAGACCTGGGCTCTAGCAAAGTCACTGTATTGCTATGAAAGAATAATGGAGAGATGCTGAAAAAGGCCATTTTCCAAAACGGAAATAACTCTTCAACGGCTCTGTAGCTGGTCTCTAGTGAAGAGGGATCACAGCTTAGGCAGCTAAATGATTGGAGGGGAATTAACCAGATTTAACACAGAGGCATCAAAATGTCTCAATTATGTCTTTTCTCACTCTGATCCTTGTGGTTCAGAGTATTTTTATTATGTTAGGATAGCTGTTTAGTTTGGTCTGCAGGTTTATCTCAATACCTGGTGCCATTAGAACATCTCTGTTCTGTCTCTCCCAACCCTAAATAAATATCACATTTATACAGTTTAGGCTGTGTTTCTGTGTCACGCCTGTCCTTTCCTGCTGACATTCAAATAACCTTTCTTCTGCTGCATAAATGGGAATAAAACAGGATGTGTTGTGTGACTTAACACGACAGCAGAGCCCAGGCAGATGAAGAGAGGCGGGATTCTGATTCAGTCTCTTGTTAGGCTGTCGCCCATCTACAGCTCCATCTGACTGCTGTGGGTATCGGGTTAGAAAAGCACGTTTATCTACTGACAGCTGTTGCCAAATGGGAAGTTTCTGCAGAACAATAAATAGATGTACATAATGAAGGAGGATCACTGATTTCAGTTCAGCGCCTCTTTGTCTGTGTTGACCACATGTAAATGCTGTGCCTGTCACTTTAAAAGCACTGCATCTTCTAGAACAGTCCTGGGAGTAAAGACGGGATCATTTTGTTGTGAAACATTTCAGGAGAATGTATTTGCACTTTTTTTTTTTTGCTGAGAGAAGAATTGTGAATCTGCTCATAAAGCTGTGCCCTGTCCATCTTACGTAATCTCTGACAGGAGCCCGTTGGCTTGCGTCACTTTGTCATTGACAGCTGTCGGCACAACAAGGCTGACACACACACACACACACACACACACACACACACACACATACATACATATACACTATTGCAGACAGACAAGCCAATGTGTTTTCTCCAAATGCTTAAAATGCCCCCTGCAGAAAAATAAAAATGGCTATAGAAAGAAAAGAAAAAACATTTTCTTAAACAAAATGCTACACATTCCTCCGTTTCAGACTTGCTTTATTCTGCACATCTGTTGTGAATCACAAGGCCATGAGAAACAGATTTAATGGCCCAATCGAGTAATGGGTTAAGCTCTCAGCATTATGATGGTGGCCTGGGCATGGGTCTGTATTGTAAGGGATAATCTTAATCCTGCAACGTTATGTCAGTATACCAAGGGTTCAGTGGGAACGGTCAGGAGATTGAGATTTTCAATGTTTGCACATGCCTGCAGGATTCACTGTTTTTCCCCTTTATTTTGTGAGTTTTATTTGCCGGCTAACCTGATAAATATCAAAAGAATTAAATCTTTTTTCATGGCATGGAGGCAGGTGCATTGATTTGGTCCTCATGTCTGAGTTTTCATCCACTGTTTAATCTCCATTGTGACTTTTGGTTCATGTTTATAAAGGGAAAGTATTCTTGTCTTTAAAGGAGGCAGCATTCATTTTTAGTTTATGGAATTAATGTTTTTTTTATCTTTAGTGCTTCTAATTAAATAATCTCTGTAAACTGTTCTGAAGGCTTTTAGAAGAGGTTTTTATGGGTGTTACTGTTTATGTTATGTAAGTGTTGTGTTCCTGTTTGATAAAGCGCCGATCTCAAACTGATCTAGCAGTGGCTTGATCTCAGAGCTGTGGAGAAGACAGTAAAGGGCACTGGGTGAACATGCAATGGCCTCACTGCCCTGTTGTACATGTGCACTGAGTGACACGTCATCCCCTCAAAGAGCCTGCTAGTGTTGTGAATCAGTGTCCTTGAGCTGCTCTGCTACAGACAGACAAAGAACAAGCTTTAACATTCTGCTTGACCGTCTCCTTTCTTTTCTGTGCCCGTTATGCAAGAACATATGCCGTGTTGCAATGCTGCATGCAGGAAATCCGAACTGAGCATTGGACAATCATAGTAATGACCAGGGTGTGATTTTTCTTTCCTGCGGTATGGTTCAAACATAATCTTGGCATCTCAGCAGGTGTCTTTGAAGTGGCCTATGTGCAGAGGCCATGTCGCAGTGTAGTGAGGAACGGCAGGCTGCTGGGATGGGCTTTAGCATGACTGCCTGTATAACTGCGCCTGGCTTTGATGTCGTAAACAGAGCGGGCAGGGCTGGCTGGCAGGGAAGCGGGCAGGCAGGGAGGCAGGCAGGCGCGGTGAATGGGATCAGTAGCACTGCACTGGTCAAGCTCAAAGGAGCCAGCAGCTGCCTGTTTCACACCAAGAGGCAGTTAACACCACAGCTCATGTCAATAGATATTGACTGCCAGATTGGTAGTGCCTTTAAGTGTAGGTCCTTTCATTTGATTGAGCCTCCTATGTGAATTCATTTTAAATCATCTTCAGTGTCTGAAGCACAGCTTGAAAGCACAATGGCCAGTCATTCAAATAAACAAATACTGACAGATGATTGCTTGACTTCATGTTAAATTTAATCTCAGATGTGTCATGACTTTGTATCTGCCATTTTTAAATGCAACTTGTTTTTTTGTATGGGGTACACATATGCATTTATGCCTTTCCTGATTAATGAAAAACTATAAAGCCTGCTACAGCTGGTCCAGGAACAAACTCTTTTACTGCTGAGTGCACTGAACATCTAGAGGGTTGTGCAGTGATGGAGTAAAAGCTGTGGTGTGATAGCTGGTTAGGCCGTGTGCACTCAGAGCCTTCCTACTGCACATGGGGCTTTTGTGAAGCATGCTTGTGTGAATGCATGCATTGCCCAGCTTGGCACCCTTATGTCTATACTCCCACTGCTTTCACCTGATGTGGCACAGCCTCTGTCAGGCCTGAGCGAGCGCCCCGCCAGCTCTGCTTCTTCAAGAGAGATGAAGGCATCTCACAGCCATGCTGTGGGGGTGGGGGAAACTAGCAGCGGCCTAAGCCTGGAGCTATCAGAGGCTGGAGCTTATAGCCAAAAGCCTGTAGGTTGGACAGGGTGGGTGGAAGCTTGGCTTAACCTGGTAAGACAACCATAGCTACAGCCCTGCACTGCCACCCAATGGCTGGGGTTTAATACTACAACCTCCAGCTCACCATATCTGCAGCTAGTCATAATTACAGCACGCTTCAGTTGTTGTGAGTGCATGTCAGAACAAATTATGTAAGTAATGAGGCTGAAAATGCTAAAGGAGTCGAAACACACAGCACTGCTAATGCTCATGCAGGGAGAACACAAAAACAAACAATAGAGTGCACTCATTCAGAGATAGACCTAAATGAAATAACAAGCAACTGTGCACAGTAAGGAAAAGATTAATTATAAATTAACCCTCTCAGTTAGGTTGTCACAGCCCACCTCCTGCCTGGATTTCCCTTTAATCCAGGCCGACGAGGTGCAGTGCCCTCTATTGTATGTGAGAATCACAAAACGCAGGAGGTGCTGTCTGGAGGAGAATTAACCGTGCATGTTTCACCTCTCTCTTTTGTTCATTTGACTAAAATCTAGGCTAATTCCAAGTAAACATGGCTGGTCTTGTTGACTCCAGCAGCGCGAGGAGAACAGACTGAGATCCCTGAATGAACAGAGTGTGGCTCCCGGGTTGGTGGATTAGAGGCTCTGTGTTAAGGGCCTCTCCCGGGCATGCCTCAGGGACAAGGACATTATCCACATGACACATTACAGGCTTCCAGGCAGCTGATTAAAATGGTTAAGGATCTGTGGATTGAACTTCAATAAAAGTACTTTTGATGTGATCAAACTAGAATAAAGAGGTTGGTTGTTAAGGTGTGCAATAGATATTTTAAGCCTTTTGTCTTTAGAAGAGACCTGAGGCATTATAACAGACAGTTATATCTGGTTAGAGGGGAAAAGCTGATGTAACAGCGTGACAATGTGCCACCATTTTTAGGAGTTATAATCTTTATTGCACCCTATTAAGACGAGTCAAAACATTTCTCCCTCAGTTGGTCTGGAATTGCATTGCATCAGCACACGTGCTGTGATTGGTTGGTTGCAGCGTTGTTTAGAAAATAAACATTACATCATGAAAAAATATCCTACAGTGATCTTTCCTCGATTTAAATCAGATAGGGGCGTTCGTCTGGCACGGTAGCGTACTGCTGGAACGGTGGGACTGAGATGTTAGAGATGTGGAGGAGGGCTGTGAGATAGAAATCTCAGGAGGGTGGGGAGGGTAGAGATGGAGAGGGTTGTAGTATCGGTGGCTTCAGTGATAAAGCTGGGAGCAGTGGGACAGGCTGGGAGTTCTGAGTCTCTGATGTCTGTGTGTTCTGTCTGTTGTGTTGTGCTGCCCTGTGGTCTGCTCCTAAGGAGAGGGGCAACGATGGATGAGGCCCATCCTTTCAGGGCTTTTGTCTTCTATGGCGGCTGAATCACAAGCCTGTCAACAGCACAACACTACAGCCAAACTGCAACTGAATCCATTCCTTTTTATGCTGTGTTGCACACAAACACACACTCACAATATTGCTGTTACTCCATCCAGCACAGTGGGCATGATAGGATTCTTTGTGGCTGCAGTGGATTTGCTCCTTGGGGTTTTATGGTTTAGAAATTTAGGAGGCTGCATGAAGTCAGGTTTTCCAACAGGGAATAGACCTTCTCATGTAGCTAAATGAACCTTTGTTATTGCACAAGTTTTATATTACTATTGCTGTAATATATCAGTCTGTGGGTAGCTTCTATTTGGAGGGTATGTGCTGGGTGCAAATTGACACTATGTTTACATTGGCTGTTTGTATGAGATCCTTCCCTTCACACACACACACACACACACACACACACACACACTAGATATTCAGCTAATGCTCTGTGGAAGTGAGGATTCAAAAGCCACCGATGAGATGTTTTTAGAAGCACAGTGCTCTTTCATGTACCAACATGGATCCGTGGTGAGTGTGTTGTACAGTGACTTGTGACAGCAAAATGTTGATTTTTCTTATTTATTTATTTCTTTCATTTCTTTTTCTTCTGTGCAGCTCAAATCGAAATAATTCCCTGCAAGATCTGTGGAGACAAATCATCAGGCATCCATTACGGTGTGATAACATGTGAAGGCTGCAAGGTAAGCATCAAAAGACTGAACCAGTTAGTGTGATGGGAGGTGGTGTGTGTGTGTGTGTGTGAAGGTGTGTGCCAGAGAGAGAGACAGAAGAGCTAAAAGCGGGAAGACAGGAAAGACTGAGAAGCTAAAAAAGTTGCTTGCTAGGAAAAACGTCAGAAAATGTTGCTGAAGTTTGATGATGATTCAGAGGACTGCAAAGTGTAAACAAAGAGCACAATCATTAAAGTGGTCAAGCACCAAGGAGGACATCACAGAAAGCCACAATTAGTGGGACAAAGTTATTCCACTGCCTTGCTCTGCCTTTTCCCTCCCAGGGTTGTCTTGCTTTTTTTTTTTTTTGCTTTTGCTTCTGCTGCAGCCGGCTCTTCTTGAAATAAGATGATCAAAAGAAGAGTGCTTTGAATTACAGCAGATTGTTGGCTGTTTGCTACAGCGTGTTGCCTCTATTGAAGCCACCTTTTGTACTGTTTCAAATACCACAGCCATTCACGAGCAAGGGGAATTTTGTGCTTAGAGTGTATTCTTGTAACTGTGTTAGTCACCAGGCACATCATTAGCATTCCACAGCCAGCCTGCACCTTTGCTGTCGGCTCCTGTGGTTGCATGTGCACGTTTCTGAGGGACAGAAAGAGGTTCCTTTCAGACGTTCTTCCCGGCACTCCTCCCCGCTCGCACTGAGGCAGACTGGACAAAACACTCAAGAATAAACTGCTGAAATCTATCTTTAATGATTGCTAATTAGTCCAGGCAGAGAAGCCTTTAATGATATGTGCAAGTATAAAAGTTTGGATCATAAATCATAGCATTATTAAAGAGTCCTGCTTGTCACTGGCAGTTTTACTCTGTTTCCATAATGGCTTCCATTATAAAGCAACTTGGCAGCTGTCAGCTGTTTTCTTGTAATTAAACAGCCAATGAGCGGCTAATTAAGACATATGTGTGTGGAGCAGTAGAGTGGGGCATGTTAATGATGTGCTGGAATCAATTCATTAAGTCAAAGGATGAGGAATCCGGTCGGTGTGCATTCGCTATCCTTTAGCAGTGCACATGCCAGTGCTGCATTAATCAACACTAAGAACTCCACTGAAGAAAAATACTATCTCGTTATCACAACTACCCAAACACACCGCCCTCATGCTGTATACGATGGTGGAATACAGCGCTCTTTAAATGCCAGACAGTGTGACTTAACAGCATGGAAAATACCACCACGGTTGTATTGTTATTTATCAGTTTGGCATATCTCAGGTAGTATACACACACTCTTATCACTTTTACAATAAATTATGCCAGCTCTAATCGGTAGCATGAACTGATGCTTTTATGCCAGAGAATGATTCCGCCTGCTGAGGCTCATCCAGCAACTTAAGGTGTACCTTTGCCTTTTTTTTCTCCGATGCAGGGCTTCTTCAGGAGGAGTCAGCAGAGCAATGCAGCCTACTCCTGCCCCCGTCAGAAAAACTGCTTGATCGACCGCACCAGCCGCAACCGCTGCCAGCACTGCAGGCTGCAGAAGTGCCTGGCAGTGGGAATGTCACGAGATGGTAAGTGCCATGTGGAAGAGAAGCAAAAACTGGGGAACTGCATGGGAGAAAGTGGGAAGCCCATGTTCAGGGCTCTGTGTGTGCAAGACTCTGCTCCGCTGAAGTGCTTTCAGATCCATGCATCAGGCATCCTGCCATGGACACCTTCTTTCCTGTTAAATGCAATTATTTGGCCCTATATTTTTGCATGTTTTTATTTTATTTATTTTTCTATGTTTACAGTGGAAGAATTAAACAACTTATGTGACATTTTCTAATCAATTTATTTAGATCCTTCAGCAAAGTCATATTGAAACAGATAAAGAAGTAACATTAGGAGGTAAAACCATCTTTTTTTCTGAAAAGAAACTATATGAACTTGAAAGCTTGTCAATTCTATGTTTATTGTCTGCCAGAGCTGATGCTGGGCCTAATCTGTCGCTGCTATAGAACCTAGGTTTGATTAAATAGTAGGTTGTTGTCAATAATGCTTCTGCGTCTGAGATGCTCTAAAAGAAGCACATAGTTAGGAATGTGTGCAGGAGAATTCCCGCTTCAACAGACAGATCTGAACCAGGACGGGCTAAGAAGACATTGGAGTAGAGCTGTAATAGTTTTTTACGTAGCACATGTAGAGAATTAACACAGGTTGGAAGTACGGTAAAAAAAAAAAGCCTCTCACAGATGCCAGCACTTTTTCATACTCGCTTTTATGCATATTCATGAATATCAATAAATCCAGAAGTAAGTTAGCTGTATGTGTATGTGTGTGTGTGTGTGTGACAGTGCTGTACACACACTGCATATCCACACAGGCACTGTCCTATGTGTGCACACACATGCACACTCAGGACAGACGAAGGTGACTCTTACCTTCACTGAACACACCAGAACCCATCTGCCTACACTCTCCTCTGTGTCGCTCCACTCACTTTCAACTCACACACACACACACACACACTCACACACACTACGACCGCCTGACTTACTGCCAGGCCCCCAAAACACAAGCCAAGGAGTCTCATTCTCAGCAGCACTGTTTAGTCTGGAAATCTTGAAACAGAAGGCAGAAACTTATTCTGCCTTCTCGTTACATCCCACATTTGTCTCTGTACTTATGTGCTTGTTTGTGTAAGATTTCATGATCCATGCTAAAATATAATGATTTGTATTACTTCTCACTGTTATGTAAGATTATGCCCATCTAGAATTATTGATTATTCTAATGGAGAATTTTGTTTGTGGCTGATTTATTCTGGTTTGATGGTAAAATATTGCTCAGACTACAGTGTTTTACTGTGTCTGGGGAGGGTCTACCATATTACTAAGGATTAGCATACAGAATGACAAAGTGTTAGGATGTGTGATCATTTTCTCATCAGGATGAATTTGGAAAAAAGAGGGTGATGTTTTAACTATGATGTACAATAATGAATAATTTATTCTATTTAATAGTTTTGCAACCAGTACAGCCAGATCAGACTTGTTGTGTAAAGGGAGTACAGGGTTATACGATTATAAATAGCAGTAGAAGTGCTCATAGATCAGTGTGGTGCCACCATAAAACTGGATCATCACAGCCTGCAAAACTGTTTGTGTCTTTAAAGTCAAATAAAATCAGATGTTTTTGACCAGATGAGCTTGTCAGAGTCTGCATCACAATCATGGAGTTATAAGAATATTCTGCATTACATGCAAACAAATGCCAGATATATATATATATATTTAATCATTTGGTGATGAACAGAAGCTCTCTTCTCAGATTAAAAACATACCTGTATGGTTGTATCATTTCTGTTGCCTAGGATTTCTTTTTATAAACTTATATATGATTATATATATATGATAAAAGATCAATAATAAGTCGCAGTAATACTACATTTCCTATTCAGTTAGTTAAGTTAAAAAATTAACTTAGCTTTTTGGGCTGTGTCATGTTTCCTCTGTTTCAGCATAATGGTATAAATAAAATAAATAAATGGTGCATTACATTTTTGGGGTTTGATGTTAATAGATGTGAAATGGACCGAACTGGCAATGAAGGCCATCTGGTTAACCTCAATATCCTGTCAACTATTTGACATCATAATAATATACTTGTTCAAAAAGTAATGTTCATGTAAAAAGCTGGATTTCACGACTGCTTATTAAAAACATCTAGGTTGAGA
>JBAMIG010000010.1:17239860-17256875 GCA_037177335.1 Kiunga ballochi | reverse complement strand
TATATATAATGTGTGTGTGTGTAAAATCTTTTTAAAAAATAGATCTACAGTTATACATACAAATGATGTGTCTAAAACTCTGTTTTCTACAGACGTTTTGTCTTATATGCTGGTTTCAAGGTTGGAATTTTTGAAAATATTTTTTATAAAAGAGAAAAGACATAAGATAAAGCCTGGTTGTTCTCATAGCCGTCATATAGAGACATCCCTGTAATTCATTATTTAACTGATTTAAATTGTGACACTTTTAAAATATTACTTCCCAGAAATGACGTCACATCACATAGATGTTGATATTTGACTTATTGTGTTTGTGATTGTATGAAATGATCCAAAAACAGGCTCTGTGAATGCTGCGTATGTAAATTTACAATATCACCTCACATCTCATTCATCTTGTTATGAACAGCGGTGAAGTTTGGTCGCATGTCAAAGAAGCAGCGAGACAGCCTGTATGCTGAGGTCCAGAAGCACCGGCTGCAGCAGCAGCAGCGTGATCACCAACAACAACCTGGAGAGGCTGAGCCACTTACACCCAGCTATGGCCTCTCAGCCAATGGCCTCACAGAGCTCCACGATGACCTCAGCGGCTACATGGATGGTCACACCCCCGATGGCAGCAAGCCAGACTCGGCGGTCAGCAGCTTCTACCTGGACATCCAGCCATCCCCTGACCAGTCAGGCTTGGACATCAACGGCATCAAGCCGGAGCCCATCTGCGATTTTGCCCCTGGCTCTGGCTTCTTCCCTTACTGCTCCTTTACCAACGGAGAGACTTCCCCAACCGTGTCCATGGCAGAACTTGGTAAGAAGCACGAGAGAAAGAAAAGAGTGAAAAAAAAATAAAGAGAAAGAGAAAATGGAGGGGGGGCAACTCAACCGTGGGGCAAACGACACAAAGGTTGCTTAAAATAGCAGGAGGTTGGAGACTCATCTCCAACACTCATTAAAAGAGCCTCTTTTTTGTAATTAGTTTCCATTAATTAGGGCCAATCAGGATCCAGCAGGGCAGGAGTCTGGGGAAATCATTTTTTTAGGTTCCCCTGTGCCTAGGAACTCTTTTTAACAGATGTGTTTTCAAAACCATTTAAATTCTTATGCTCAATATTTCTCTCAGAGAAAATGTGACCTTTTGTTTTAGTGAGTAACATCGCACCCCTCCCCCTTTCCATGCATTTGTGTTATAACTAGATTGGCTTTACCTCAACCTTAAGCTATGAGCTTCCTGCAGGCATTAAAAGGAAATGTCAACAAGCTTTTTCGCAGTCAAAAAGAAAAAAAAAGCCCACGCATATCTGCAACTCCTCCTTCATAAAAGCTCAGTAAATAAATCTTTTCCTGTGGCATATTTCATCAGTAAGTCTTGTGAGTATCATGCATCTTATCTGTGATTTTTTAAATTTTTTTAGAGCACCTGGCCCAAAACATCTCAAAGTCGCACATGGAGACGTGTCAGTACCTGAGAGAGGAGCTCCAGCAGATGACCTGGCAGGCCTTCCTGCAAGAGGAAGTGGAAAACTACCAGAACAAGGTAGCTTGACCACAAAGGAGCCTTCTTCGGCCCCCAGAGCAGTTACAGTAATCAAAAAGCATTGTTTTAAAGCAGATAACCCATTCTCTGTCCTATCTGTTCTTAGCCCCGGGAAGTCATGTGGCAGCTGTGTGCTATCAAAATAACAGAGGCCATTCAATATGTGGTGGAGTTTGCCAAGCGCATCGACGGCTTCATGGAGCTGTGTCAGAACGATCAGATAGTGCTGCTGAAAGCAGGTATGACAGCCTGTCAACATGGCCTGCTGCTGTCAAACTCACACACCACCACCACCCCTCCCTGGCATTGTCACCAGGGTGTTGCTGACCTGACTGCACAAAGCGCTCTTCCTCCATGCATGCAGTGTCACAGACAGGAGACCCCACCCCTCCTGTTTTCTGCCTCTCTCTGTTTCCCTGTTTTCCTCTGCTCATTACATGTATTGCAGGGACGGACGCAGCATTAGATAAATCATGTGTTCCTGAGCTCTGATAGTACCTATCACGTCGGCTGCCATTTCCCTTTTCGCAGATACCGAAGACGTCTCTTCAAACCCGTCTCCCCTAAGATGTGCTCACTGAATAGTGCATATAACACTGTCTTTTTTTACACACTGTCACCTTTATTTATGCACAAATATGGATAAATGCAACAAACAAACCCTTCTCCTGGGTCCGTCTTTTGTTTGTTTATTTGCTTTTTTACATTAGCAAAACCAAAATCAATGCTGAAATATAGACTGAGATTCCTTGTCAAAGATGCCATTTTAAAACAGTGTCATCTTCCTCAGAGGCATTGATAGTTTGTTACATACTCTGGATCCTCTTATCCCATCCCAGTGACTGATACAACTTGTACTGTATAATAAATACCTATCTAGCTAAATAAAGATGGTATGAATAAACAATGTCACTACTGAATGAAGTAGTTTTTATCTGTCATGTCACTAAGGAAGAATAGCCTTCATATTTTCATCCTCTGAGGCAAATTATTTTTCTTTTCTGATGGCATGCTTCTTCATTTCAAAGTGTGTGTGTTACTCATATTGTGGAAGATTAGCACAAAGCAGAATCACATGTTTAGCATCCCTGACTGATGTGTAAGTGTTTGAAAAAAACGAGACAAAGCTCACATTCAGCATCTTGTTCCTGTCTTGTCTCCACAGGCTCTCTGGAAGTTGTGTTTGTCAGAATGTGCCGTGCCTTTGACTCGCAAAACAACACAGTTTATTTTGATGGAAAATATGCTGGACCTGATGTGTTCAAATCATTAGGTAAGTGGAGTGGGTGCAGACGTGCATGCATGCGGGTGCGAGTGTGTCTCCGCAGCGTCTTCCTGCAACCAAAATTGGAGTTGGCTCTTATGTTATGCGCAGTGCTGAAGGCCTAGAAGCAAACACTAAGCACTCATCCCTTCCTCACCTGGCATTTCTGTCTCTTCAGTGGTTATTTATGGTAGAATAGACATGTTAGTGAGGCTCTGCTGCATATGGTTTCTGTAACTGGAATAAATAAAGCCAGACGGAGTGTCTTTGGGGAGAGTGCTATCAAAACTGTCTGTGATAGTTTGACATAAAACATCTCATGCAAAAGCAAATAGCAATCATGTTCGACTGCCATGATATTACTTAGATTGTCTACCATGGATTTTCTTGTGATTCCAACTACCTCATTGACAAATAAAAATGTGAATGTGTCCCACGGTGGTTGTGAAAATGCAGATTTCTGTTTCTTAGTGTGTATGTTTGTGTGTTTGTATATGAGTGAGCATGTGCATCTGTGTCCTGTGAGTTATATTCAAGGGGTCTTTGGTGGGGGAGGGAGAGGGATGGGCCTCCCGAACTGCGATGGCATCCGCCTGTCTCTCTCGCTCTGTCCTCGATAATTGATTAAACTAAAAGCCTCAATAGTGACCTCATTTTAGCTTGCATAACATCACCCAACTGCCAAAAGTGACTCGTCTGGGAGGCAAAACTCTGTAAAAGCATTGCCTGTTCTGCTTAAGACGCTCCCATGTGCTGTCAGCATGCCACTCCTTTTCATCCCTTCCCCTTCCTCTATCCTCCCCGTGCGCCTCACTCCCAATAAAGATCAAGAGTGAATGTTGTTCTTTGGTCTCCCTCATCCTAAACCCCTCTCTCCGTCCTTTGCTGTGGCAGGCTGTGACGACTTGATCAGCTCCGTCTTCGAGTTTGGGAAAAACTTGTGTTCTATGCACCTGTCTGAGGATGAGATCGCCCTGTTCTCTGCCTTTGTGTTGATGTCTGCTGGTAGGTGTCACTCACAGCACAGAGGAAAAACAGCCGTACTATCACTCACAACAACAATGAACGCTGCTGTCCCTGCCGCGTTAGTTTTTTTTTTTTCACCAGTTATTAGCTTATATCAGCGGTTAAGCCATGTGCGTTTGTTTTACAGTAAATAAAATTGTGAAAATTGACCCTTTAGACCGGTCCTGGCTCCAGGAGAAGGTGAAGGTGGAGAAACTCCAGCAGAAAATCCAGCTGGCCCTCCAGCATGTCTTGCAGAAGAACCACAGAGAGGATGGTATACTTACAAAGGTACAAAGCAATGCACGACACACACTGTTGTTTTGTCCTTTGTGTTTCATTGTTAAGCACCTTGGGGTTTTTTTTAGCTCGAGAGATGTTTTATAAATAAAAAAAAAAGTATGTATTTGACTTACTTACTACATCTATAATACTTGAGAGTGGCTGTCTGCTAAGCTTGCTCTGATTTTGTAGCAGTATAATCTCCCAGTGTTTAGGTTTCTTACCCACAGACCATAAACCACTTTTAGTGCGTTAGATGGATGAACAAAAACTTCAGGGGGAACATTAATAAAGCAACATGAAATGCCTTTTTATCAGTAGAGAAGTGGCAATTTATCAACTGTACTGGCTCCTTAATAGAAAGTGTCAGGTTTTCCTTCTGCCTGAGTGCTTGTCTCAATATTTACAAGTCTGTTTGTCCCTGTGTGGGACAGAAAACACTGTAGGGAGAATGTTTTTTTTCCCCACTACCATTGCTCCATGTCCTTGCTTTCCTGTGAATCTAAAGAGCCCGTCTCCTCTCTCTCTCTCCACAGTTGATATGCAAAGTGTCGACACTTCGAGCGCTGTGCAGTAGGCATACAGAGAAGCTCACAGCTTTCAAAGCAATATACCCAGACATTGTGCGTGCCCACTTCCCCCCCTTATACAAGGAGCTGTTTGGATCAGACTTTGAGCAGTCCATGCCCGTTGACGGGTAGCAGCCTTGCCAGGTGCCCGTGTGCCCACCATAGGGGAATGTGGAGGAGGAATCTGAGACACTTTACTGGTGCCCTGCACAAACCAGAGCGGACACATGGCACACTGCTCAACTTCTTCTTTTACATTGTAGGGGGAGGGCATTGGGGTGTTGATTGTCAAGGTTTACTTTATTGAATTTAGTTCTCTTTGGAAGACATGTGGGACCTGACACCTTACGGGACATGAAGAGGAAATAAGAACAAGCAACTTCTGTTTGGCTGAACTTGACTCTCTTTTGCACATTTCTAAACTAAAACTCACTCTTCATTTTGTCCATTCCCCCTGTCACAAGTTATTTTTGCATATCAACATCTAAAAAGACACTTTTGAGAGGATTGGCTTTGTTTAGGAGACAACCGTATCAGTATTATTTTCTGCACACTCTAAATATTTGTAGTATTTCCATGATCAAACGTAGAATCTTTGTCCCCCTCACTAAAATATGTGACTGATAAAATGTGCACATTTTGGTCAAGTTCAGCCATTTTTCTCTTTGTGTTCAGTCGTATCTTTTGGATGCAGTGCTTGGAATGAAACTCACAGCAACTTTTGAGGGAGGTTCCATCGGCAAGGGGATGCAATCGGCGCCTCTCTACGGACAATCGTTTAAAAAAAAAAAAGAACCTAGAATTCTGGTAATTCTAATGAAAACGCAATGATTTTAGTTGTCAAAGACTCCATCCACCATTGTTGCATAGTGAAATCATGTAAGGCCATCTGCTATTAATCCTTCTCTGGACAGGTGCCCTGGAGAAGCACAGGGCACCAACACAATGAAAAGGGTCCATTCCACCTGTTTTATAATGTACTACAGGGTATATGGTCATAAGTACTTACTATACAGAAAAAAGTAATGTTTATAGAATCTATTTTAAATAACATGTATATTAGTAGTTAGACCATTCTTAATTGTTGAATTGATAAGGCACTTTTATTTACACCTTCCTTTAATTTAAGACTTGTATATTTACCTAGTGATGTGTTGCATGTGCACAAGAAATACGAGTTGAATCATGGTCACAGAGGTTAGTCCTGGGAGCTGCAGAAGAATTTGGTCTGGAAGCATGTAGAGAGTTTAGGATGGCTGGCGTGGCTGCTGGATTGCGATCAGAGGCGTGGATGAGAAGGTTAAAGACACTTCACATTTCTTTTCTCAGCAACTATAGTGCTGCCAGTAAAAAAGCAAAAATGCAGCTCTGATACTTTTGTGAGCTCTGGATTTCACTGCATTTAAAAATGAAATAATAGTGTGGATGAAATATTTGCCTGTACCTTGGATTTCTAAATAGTCCATATGTTTACCATCAAAATTTCACATATTTATATATATAATAAAAAAATGCAGTTCTCTTAATAATCCTGTTTGGATCAATGTGGTCAGTGTGGTGAAAAAAAACCCACATGGACTGTAATCCAACTATTCCACCTAGTGGAGGATTTAAAATACAACAAGTAAGTGTGACAGATGTCCAGGGTCCACCCTAAAAGCACACTTATGAAGCTCTGTCAAATGTTTTCATTGCTGTCAATAAGAGCGGCTTCCTACCTTCTCAACACGGCCTCGGCCCAGCAACGCTTTCACAGGACACAGGAAATGGCGAAGGGACAGTGAATTTTCAAAGCCTTGTCTGGTAGTAAAGCTTCTATTTTTGTAACTTGTTTTGGTTAATAAACTCGCGAAAGAGAACGAGGGAGAGAAAAAGATGTCAGGTAGCACTTAACTCTATCCCTGCAATAATTAGACTAGCTGTTGTTTGTATGATTAGGGGAGAAGCATAAAAACGGTAGGACAAGTGCTATTTTCAGAATGCTTTGTTGTTGTGCTTCTGTTTTGTTGAGTGTCTTTCTTGTCAGTGTGGTAGTAAAAGTGGTTTTTTGAAAAAAAGAGAAGAGAAAAAAAAAACCTGGATGTGCCAAACAGTAGTCGTTGCTTCCGCTTTCCAGTCTACTCGTCTGTTATGTAGAATGGACTCCTAAGACATTCCAGCAATCTCAGTAGCGGCTTCTCGAAATATCTTTTAAAAAAATTAAGAGCAAAAAAGGAAAAGAATGAAGAAAGATGACATCCCTTTAGAAACCCAGCAAAGCATGTTAACACATCTGTCTCAAAGTGAATCATGAAATCCCGTTTTTTAAATGATTTTCTTTCTGTTTCGTGATGTTTTGTGTTTGCACACCATCATTCCTCTGCCGTGCAATTTGTACAAGGCGTCGCTGCCTTTTGCTGTCACCCCTCAGGGAAGAGTTTCTTTTGTGTTTTCTGTTTACGAGGACATTTGATATGTCAGGTTTAGTTCATTTTAGTTGGTATTGTTTGTTTGTTTGTTTCAGGGAGGTTCCATTAGAAGTGGTTAAATAAACATGTAAAAGATTAGTTACGTTTTTGATCTCCATCAGCGGCCTCCGGCCAAGTTAAAATAAAAATAAGAGAAAACATGAAATTATTTGTAAAATGGATAAAACACCCATCTATTTAACAAACTGCAGTTTTTCAGCACGTAACATATTCCTGTCACATAAAAAAAAAACTGATTTTAAATGGTGTCATCAGGGTCTTTATAAATGATCACCCTCTTTGTTAGAAAACCAAATATTCTTATGCAATACTGAATCTGTTACGTTTGGGTTATAGTAGATATACTGTAGTAATAATCTCTTTTTTGATCCAATGTTGTTTGGATATGCACAAGCCCTCTACGACTAGTTAACCTCAGTCTCAGAGCAAAAGAAACCCAGTCTGGAACACTGCTAGACAATCCAGGTGTGTGAGGCCCCAGTGGCCCCAGCAAGAGCAACAAATAGAGAATGAGGTGGGAACGCTCAGGGAGGTAACAGGTTGGCTGAAAACATAGCTCGCTTTCCACTGGAGTAGCTCTGGTTTTCAGTTTGTGGGATCTAAAGAATCTCTTTGAGGCACTCAGTGGATGAGAGGAGCTTGGCTGAACTTCGAGGCATAGCACACTAAACATGTGGTTCCTGTTTGGCAGATTTCCTATTGACAGTTTGCAAAGATTGTGTCTCTTGAAATGGATTCCTTTTTTTGTTTGTTTGTTTTTCTTTTTTTTTTGTACGTTGTGATATTGCTCAATAGTCACAGTAATTGTGGAGCATTTAGTCAGATATGAACAGCTAATGTCTGCCACCAAATGGGTCTTTACCCATGATGTGAAAATGTGCTCCATTAGACTCAAGTCTAACTAATGCTGAGTGGCAGGTAATCTGTTCTACAATATATAACAAGCAATATGCCTTGTGTTACAATTACGGGTCTCTACGTCGCAGTTATCCGCCTTTTAAATTGTTTTTATTCACACAAACAATAATGTTTACTCTGTTTATAAAAGGAAGTAATAAAGCCCCCATTCTCTACTCATGTATGGTTGTGATGGAGACAAGAGAACAGAAAACGGTCACATAAACGAGTAATTGTGTCCAATTATAATTATAGAGTATGCCTTTACAGAGGCCTGAAGTGTTGCTTTTCTGTATATTCTCATCTGCAACATCCCAGTTAAAGAAATGGATTGATGCTCTGTGTGCTATTCAATCAGTGTATAGTATACAGTAAAATGTGCTGGTCCTTCTGTCTCTGCTCTGCTGTCTGTTTTGTATAAAGCAATAGTGTGTGTGTGTGTGTGTTTGTTCTCAGTGTAAATATAATAAAACCCCAGACAAGGCTTTAATAATTACAAAGGAATAGGGTTATGTGGACAAGGAGGTTTGGATTTTTATTTTGGTTTTTTTAAAAGAAGACAGAAAGAAAAAAGAAAAAGGTTTCAATGATGCTGAGCTTGATCCATCCATCATAAATGTAGGTTTTAAGAAGTGTGACATAATACCTTCAACAATTCAGCGGTCTGCAGAACTCTGTGAGGCATCATTGAACAGCTTCACAGCCAAAACCTGCTTCGTCATCAGTCTGGGCCGCAGGCCTGACAGAGAAAATCCGGGCTTTAAAGAATCGAATGGAGCACCTTTGACCCTAAATTGCAAAGATCGGTGTTACGTCACGCTTAAAGTTGCCAGTATGTTTTACCCAGAATTACCAGGCAGTTGTTGCAACTCATTCTCCAAAGCACAGGTGATAAGAATTTATGATTAAAGTTATGTTTAAGAATATAGTTTAAAGAAAAAAGATGAACAGCAACTTTTTAGCCATAATCGAATGTCAAGCAATAATATATGTCAGTGTATTATTTCTCATTCTTTTGTGCATAATAGTCTTTAAACATCTGCATGTAAATACACCTCTTATTTATCACTATTTGGTTTACTTTGTGTTGATTTTTGTGGATTTTTTATGTTTCATCTGTATATTTGACCGGTTCTGTTCCCAGGTGGAGAACATAGAACTTGACATGGCCTGTGTGCTGTATATCTTATTTTCTCACTCTGTCCCTCTCGCTCAGCCATTTATTCACCATATTTAATATTATTATCGATCACATGTATAAAGGTAGCTTTGTAACTTCTGTCTGTTTAGGTAAGAGGAAAATACTGCTACTAAGGCCTACCCAGTGAAAATATTTATCTGTTTATCAGTTCCATCATACTGTATGATAGAACTGTTTCTACTTTGCTTCCCTCCTGTAGGATTAGGTTGATAGAGATAGGGTGTGCTGACATTTATTTTGTGTTGCCCTAATGTGTGGTGCTAGGTAAGTTAATTTTGTGAACCAAGTATTGATTCTTAAGCCTGGTCGCCCTATTAGTTCATTAATTTAATTGCCTTTTACGTATTATTGATATTAGGACTCACTGGATAATAATGATAATAATAAAAATGATAGTGGTAAAAGAAAATTACCCAGTCGGTACCTGTATCAGTGTACTAGCCCTGGGATAAGGCACTTATTTCCTTCTGATATATAGCAAATCTAGAATCTGATAATTAACAAGCTATTTAAGATTGCTTTTCTGGTTTGTGGAAAAATTTATGCTATTCAAAATGAAACAGCAGTATTGTGTTTTTTTTCTTTGATTGTAAAAACCACTCACTAAGGCTTTAGTTTGTCAGGTTTTTAAGATACTATTTACCTCTTGTGTCTGCATTGTCCTTCACTCGATGTAAGGAAGTGGTGCTTGGATTTCAGAAAATAGCACCTCGGTATGCTTTTCTTATTCGTAGACCACCCAGAAACAATGGTTTCTTCAGACCAGTGGCATAAACCTTTTTGCACCAACGTGAAGTGTTCAAAATGTACGTGAAAGGATTGCCATTAGAAGACAAAAGTTGACCTTCTCTCTCTTTTCTCTGTAGCAAATATCAGTAAGAATATGCTTGCAATAATACACAGCGTATCACACTGAGTGCCTCTCGGTGTAGCAAGATGCATCCATGGTTTTGATTGTCTCTTTTTTGTGGTTTTTCCAGACGTGTACTGATGTGATAATGTATTTTGTATTTGAGGGTGAAATTTTGCCCTCACATGCTGATATTCCTTTTGTTTTGTTTAGTTTTCTTCATGTGTTAGTAGTTTTCACATGGGTTGGTGGATGAAGTTGAAGGCTTATAATGTATAGATGGGTCTGTTTTGAGTGTACATGTCAACCCCTCACCTTGTTTTAGAAGCTGGAACGTTTGTTTTGTGTTGATCTCAAATGATCAACAAATGCTCGCGGAAAATATTACTGAATTGTATACTTGCACATGTTTATTTTTTTTGTTATTTCTTTTCTGATTAAGCAAAAAAAAAAAAACATATTCTCATTTTTTTCTTTTTGTGGTATCCATTTATTTTTTCTTCCTCCTGCAGTCAGAATATTTGCCTAATGCATTGTATATTAGGTATTTGTATGTGTTTGTAGATACAACACATCTGAATTTCTTTATTGTTCTGTGTTCAGTGTGCCCTCAGTCTGTTGGGGTAACTCCACATGAAGGGTGGGTAAAGCAGGGGTGAATTCTTTTTCCATGCAAAACAAGTACAAATTCTGGAAAAGCCCAAACTAGTGTGTGGTTGTCACAAATTTCTAAGTCACATGTTTGCTACTGATGTTAAATGGGGACAGATGATCATGTATCTTTTTATCCAGCTCTTTTGAACTCTCTTTAGCAGGTAGTCTGTTCACAAGCGTAGTTTTGCTCCTTCTTGTCTGATTCTTAAATATGAAAAATAAGTATTTTGATTCATTTTGTAAATACGGCTGTAAAGAAAAATAAGAAATTTAATGTTGTCTTTTAAATACTTTTCATTCTAATATGAATGTTGTTATATTGTACTTAGAAACTGTACCTTTAATATTACCTTTATTAAAAGTGCATTGGACACATCGATTTGAGATGTGCTTTATGTGCTGTTCTCCCATAATAAAATTTACGGCTTGTAATGGGCTTTTTTCTCGCAGATTCTTCATCTCTCTTTTCTACCGTCTCAATCGAGATTTCTCCCTTGATTAAATAAAACAAATGACATTTCTTTAAACTGAATATTTGCCTCCAGCTTCAGCACCCTAATTAGTGTGGTAACATTTCATTTTTAGCGTTGTAGAAAGAGTAGAAACATCTATATTTGTAAATTACCGGTATGTCAATGGTTTTCATCCAACATCTGACAATAAAGACAAAAAAAACTTTTTATACAAACAAAACGGTATGCATCAATTCATAATACAATAAAATGCCATACACTTAAATGATTTTTTTCTATTTTTCTTTATATTTTAAATTGAATTTGATTTTATTTTATGTTCCTTACTACCCGAAAGACAAGGCTCACACTAGAAATCCTCATCCAGTGAGATGATCTAGCCAAATGCTACAAACAAGTTTATTCTATTTGATTTTTTAGGAACATGGCAGGTCACTGGAGATAAATGAGTAAAATATGATAATTGCTGAAAACATAAAACATTTCTGAAAGATCATTGTCAGCAGTTCAGAAGGGATTTGTTATTTTAATGAATGACTCAACTTCCCTGCAAGGATTATTAATTTTTTATCTCATTTTTCAATGTAATACACTAGAGATGATATGAACTGCAGTGTAATAAAGTTGTGGAATAATTTGCATATATTTTAAATATATTTTCTATGAATACACATCAATGCCACATATTAAAATAGTTGTACTGATGTTGCAACTTTAGCATTTGCCTATAACAAAAAGAAAAGGCATTTCCAGTGTGACATTAAGGACATTTTGTGTCACAGAAAATGCTTTTGCTTCTTTGAAATTAATTTGTATAAATATTTTATAAGGAAATATGCACTTCAATGTAAAAACTTACTAAAGATATGGAGACAGTGGGCTATGCATTACTGGGGAATCTGAATCTGCACATCTTCTGAATGTGCCACATTATTTATTTCACCTAACTGGAAATATAATATCTAAAAACAGTATTATGATTATTTTAATCAACTATTTTAAATGAAGGAATGTACTTTGATATCTTGGCTGGCTGAAGGTGCATCACTGTTGTCAGAAGATTGGTTATTTTGACAATAATAATCTTCAGCCATGGGAATTGATGGTTTGTATAAGAAAAAAGTATTTCCTCCAACTTTCAGCATATTGTCACGAAATGCAGGAAAAGCTGGACAAAGCAGAGATAAACATAGAACAGGAAATGTTGCCGAGCACATCACAAGGGACAATGTTTAGTGGGATGAGTTGTGGTAAATGTCCACAGGGGGGCAGCAATGCGCGCACAGCGCTTTAATGTAGCCTCATTTTTTCACTAGACGAAGAGCGTCGTTGTCAAACACTTCCTAGTTACTTCCCAGTAAGAAAGCAGACACAAACACGTTTTAGATGCTCTCAGCTTTTCTTTTCAGGGACACTGTACAGACACAGTAATGGAGCTTGTGTGGTAAGTTTAACTATCGCTGGTACTGTTGTTTTGTAGCTGTCTTGGCAATTACGGCAAATAAATTAGCTTTATTAACTTCTTACCAGCTGATGTAAGCAAAAAAGTCAGGCAGACATTTCTCAATCACTGCACTTTTTGCAATTTTCTTGAACTTGTCAAGAGACACTAAAGAGCTCAGTTTGATGTCTTTTTGCAAATTGTGTGTAATATTTACCAGCGGAAAACACAAATTGACATGATCATTATCCATCTTTGGTATTTTTTGGTCTCTGGTTGTAAAAAAAACAAAACAAAACAAAATAAAGCCATAATTATTAACCCCCTTCAATAAGTAAACAGACAGGCCAACTGGACTACATTTCTCTGTTTCTCTGGGAGGAGTGGGGCTCTTGACGGCCTTTAATCAAAGATTTTGATAAATGCTACCAACCATTTGCACAAACAACACAAACACAAAGATTAAAGATAATTTCTTCCCACAGGGATGACCACCCAGTCCCTGATGGTCCTTTCTTTACCAGAGATCTTTACGACAAGTATACGCTTGCACCTCATATCAGAGATCTTTGGACCTTTCTTCAAAGGTTTGTCAGTAAAATATAATATTAACAATATCTCATTCTGATTATTATTTTCTTTTGTTTTTTGTTTTTAATAATAGCTGCTAAGTTTTATTTGACATTTTACTGCTTTAATATATTTTTCCTCTTTTTCTAGTCCTTCACAAAATGAAAATACAAAACAGCAGTGTAATCTGGAACCTGCAGAAGCCTCCAGCTCGGTTTCCAAAGATGATGCTGCAGACTTAAAAGATAGCAGCTGCATCAGCAGCCAAGTGTCCTGTTGGGAGAGCTGTGATAGTGATGCCCCATGTTGGGACAATGGTGCTGAAGGCAAAGTCAGTAAGCGTGGGACAACATCCAGATCTAAGCAAAAGCAGAATGAGACGGAGGCCATCGATGCTTTTCCTGAACCCAGGCTGCCCTATCCTTGTGTGTCCAGTCTTACCAGAAGGGAACAGAGAATATATGTTAACTATTTGATGAGTAAGAGAGGCATGGGTCCCAAACAGGTACTTTAATTTGCAGTTTAACTGTCTTTTTTCTTTTTAATGGTAGATTAAGCCTGCTAGTTGTTTTTCCAACTGTGGTTAAAATAATATCTAATGTTTCAGATCTTAAAGGAACGAATAAACATTGAAGTGACGCAGTTTATGAAGTATCTGCAAGATGTAGCTAAAACCTGTGTTAAAGACTACAACTTCATATCACAAGGAGCCATGCAATATTCACAGGTATGGGTTTCACAAGTTAACAACAATAACAAGTTAACAACAATAACAATAACAACCTGTTATCAGGTTATTGTACTTTTAGGAAAAATAAAACATAAAAACCATTTGTGTTTTTCAGGAATTCTTTAGGGCTTGTTTAGAGTGCCTGAAGACACTTCCTCAGTTTTATCAGATCCATGAGATGACAAGTTTAACAGGGGGAAGGTTCAACCCTGACCTGGCGCTGACTTTTGAGAAACAACTGCTGACCATGGTAATGAACCAGTTTAGGACTATAACTGCAGACTCTTACGTTATAGTAATATTATTTTCATTTTCTTCTTCTTTTTTTTTAATCCATCCTCTAAAAGTTTTGAAATGCAAAATCACTCACTTGGTGCTGATTAACTTTCTCAATTACCATATTTGTACTCTTTATTTCTCCAGGGTAGTGTGAATATTACGGACCACAAAATAGTGCCTGCTGATGCACAGCTTGCATCGGATTATCAGAGTATTTCATCAGAGAATCCTCCGGCTAAGAAAGCTAAGGACATGCATGCTGTAAGCAATTGTCTTCCTTTTTTAATTGCTCCTATAAAGTAAGTCACAGAGATGCTTTACTGCCAGAATGGGATTCATGACCGCAGGTCTATTTAACTCTAGTTGTCGCTCTTGCAATTTCCACAAAAGGACACCAGAGGGTGTTCATGTGTTCATGGGTCTCAGCATAAATGTAGTTCCTTAAAGATCCCAAGATGTATGCAGCACAGTCACACTATTAAACTGTTATCAGGAACACGTGTGTTAGAGGATGTAAGTGATTTGGTTAGATCCCTTACTGTTTTTTTTTTTATCTCCAGGCGATCAGTAGTGATGGAAATGCAGAGAGGCTGTCTGCTTCTTATGAGCCTCATGTATGTCTGACTCGAGATGCTTTGGTCAGATTGCTGGACAACCACGGCCCTGACTTTGGGGATCAGTGGGAACTGCCTGTTTCAGTTAAAGTAAACCCAGGAAAAGGTATGTAGGCCAAACTGGTTTCCAGTGAGTGAAAATATAAGAGAATACAGAAAATTGTAAATAAATTTCTTTATGTCTTTAATAGAAAAAGTACTTAAACTATCTTGTCAGACTGAATAATACAAACATAATAACTGTAACTTTTTTAAACACTTGTTTGATATAAATAAACAAATGAATAATTTAATTTAAAATGATTAAAAATACACCAGAGGTTTATTATAACAATGTAGCATATGATCACATTTATGATAGTTGTGTGAGCTGCAGGGATTTTTATCCTTTTAAACCTACTGAAAAAAAATCAGTATTTTCTGTGTATAACACATCATATGTATAACATATATCAGTATAATGACATTCCCCGGCCTCCTGATGGTGCCGTTTCACTTAATTCATTCCATCTTTTATTAACAGTGAGGAAGCAGAGGAAGACTGTTTACATAGACTCACCCCTTCTGAAGACTGAAACAACAGTTCGAGAGAGGAGTCACATCTTTCACGAGGAGAGTTTGAAGCTCTCCATCATGAAGAATGGGAGCAGAGATGTTTTTCATTTGATGACCGAGCGTCCCGACTCGCAGAGCTCACCTGTATGCTAAAAAGCACATAGACATAGTCTTTTATGTGCAATGATGTACCAGGTCTTTTTTCATTTTAGCAATGGTTTCCTTTCTGTGTCTCATTTCAGGAGATCTCCAAGCGAAGTTGTGTGTCTGTAGACAGCAGTGGTCTGGACTTTGAGGCAGACCTCACTGACCTAGAGACATTTGGAGAGTCAACAACCACGAAAGCATCCATGACAAAGAAGACGCGGAATAATCAGGAAGAAGTAGTTATGAATAAAAATGCTACAAGTAGCCAAGTCAGTGGGTCTAAAAGGTCAGGTGAACATCTGGATGGAATAAGTGTTAGCAGTAGCTCACAAGACAAGGTGCACAACTCTTTGACAAATGTGGATCCCAAAACAAGGCAGCTGATTGTGAAAGAGACGGTTCTGCCAAAAACCGACCCACTAAGACAGAGTTCTTCCCAAGAAAGTGACCAAGCTTTTACAGAAGACTCAGATGATGAGAAGCTGGCTATTGATGAGTCTGTGTCTCCAATAGACACAAAAGAGCCAGATGACCCTGCCTCTGAGTTCACATCTGTAAATATTAATTCACCTTCTCCGCAAAAAGCTAAAAGGTCCAGGCGACAGTCTAACAGAACAAAGGTTTCTGGAGATCAGTTGGGTGAAATTCTGCGTATGCAGACTGCCATGTTCAAGTCTGACAGTGGGACGACTGGGACAAAGTCCCCGAGCCGATGTGTGGAGCCCTCTGTGCATTCTCATACAACATCACTAGTGAAATCCTGCGTGACTTCGTACTTGGAAAGACAGCAGAGCAAGGATAGCGAGAATCCTGCTGCCCCTCTTGAACCCGCAGTAATTAGAACTAATACTGCAGAGCATAAAAGTTGGTTTAGTTTATTTTTATTTTGCAGGATTAAGTTAGTCGTGTGAAATTCTGTCAACATTTTTAAAACCCCTTCTCCCATACAGAGATACTTTCTGAGGACCTTCAGATTTGTGCAGAAGATGTGCAAGATTATGACACTCCAGATGAAGGCAACCTGATCTACAAGCTCTACAGTCTCCAAGACTTCTTACTCCTGGTGCGCAGCTCTGTGTCTCTGACCCATACAAGAAATGTAGGAAGCAGACAAAACCAGGTATGTACAAAACAGCCACATAAAGGCTCTATTGATTCACCATATGGCAGTAAAAGTTCCCTTTTAGTAATAAGTTACAATAGGAAACTGCATGGAATGCTTTTTTTGCATGACGTGTACTGAGATGATCACTGTTGTCATCTGGATCATGTTTTAGATACTTATAAGTGGAATAATCAAGCAACTATATTTAGTCTCTTGTCCTTGTGAAACTTACTTTTTAACTGATAACACCCCTGTGTATGGTTTTAGCAGGGGCGGCTGGCCCATAGTGGGCGATAGTGCGTGGCCCTCCTTAAGCCACATGAAAAAAAGAGAGAAAAAAAGAGTTTATTTTGCCGGTCTGAGTCTTAATATTATTGTCC
>JBAMIG010000010.1:17226756-17237790 GCA_037177335.1 Kiunga ballochi | reverse complement strand
GCTTCAATCAGCTGGATGTTAAGAAACAATGATCACAGCGGCAGGGAGAAGGTAGACCTATTGTCGGTTCCGAAGCTTCCGCCGTGATCCGAGCTGTAGAGGTCAGTCTTAAGTACCGGTGTCGGTATGTTCGTGTTACATGGGTGTTGTGGTGAGAGAGACAGACTGGAGCTTGAACAGATTCTTATTGGCCCATCCAGCTGTCAGTCTGGCTGAGACTGACCAATAGCAGCCTGAGCCCGCCTCCTGCATAGTTTTCACGTCGAGAGCAAAAAAAAAATCCAAGAGCAAAAACTGAGGTTTTGAGAGCAAAAAAAAAAAGTTTTGAGAGAAAAAAAAATATATTTAAAGTAAAATTTTCACACTGACAGCAAAGAAAATATTTATTTGAGAGTAAAAAATGTTTTAAAAATACTTTTTAAAAAGAAATATAATTTTTTTTTATTAGAAAAAAATATCTCAAATTTATTTAGCTCTCAAATATAATTTTTTTTGCAATTAATGTGAAAAGAATTACTATCAAATATATATTTTTCATTTAAAATATATATTTTTCCTTTCAAAATGTATTTTTCCTTTTGGATTTCTTTTTTTCTTTCATTTAATAAAACACAAATATAGCTCCATATTACCCAGCATTTAGCAGGCCGGAAACATCCTGGACTCCACCTGAGCCAACACAGAGAGATAAACAACCCTTCACATTCATGCTCACTGCTAGTTAACCTAACCTGCATGTCACCACGCCACCATGCCTAAATTAAATCAATGATCAAAAAGCAAAGCATCGTAGGACTGATGGTTTGTTTTTGTTTGTTTTTTGATAATAAAGTGTAAACATCCATTACTGTTTCATATATACAACATTGAGCATCTCAAATATTTTTAGATCATATTGTCATCATTTAAACTAACTAAATAACTTGTACATTAAGTTTTTGTGTTTCTCATAGAAAAAGTTTTTCTCGCTGCAAAACAACACTTTTTACTTCAGTCTCTGTCTCAAAGACCCACTGATCCTTCTAAGAGCAAACTAGAACCCACATAATGTTAAAATGTAACACATGTAGGAAAAACATGTGTGAAACTATGACACATTTTACATTTCCCTTTAAACCTAAAGCCTTTTTCATTTGACATCACAAACACGTTGCAACTAATCGAGTAATTTATTCATCTTTTTTTACTCTTTTACTCTGAAACCTCCTTGTAAAAGTTTCTTTTTTTAAAATATAAATTCTGTTCTGATGTTGCTTTTATATATTTTTTATATTTATTGTAATATAATATTTAATGAAGTCATAAAGGTGACATTATTATGAGTTAAATTATGAGTTATATTCTACATCAGTAGTTTCCATGTTTTATTTTTGTGATTTTAGAGTTGAAGTTTGAATCCTGACTAATCTGGTCTCTCTTATTTTCATCTATAGACCTTCCAAGTCACTGAATATTCTACAGCACATACTGAAAAAACTAACGGGGTAAGTTGTATTTATCTTTTTATTATTATTATTCAAGCACCACATAAGAATAGTTAAGAACATGTAAAGTTGTTTTCCGTAATCATTTTAATGGAGACATTTTTCCTCCTTTTGGAGGAGGGGGGGTGTGAGATATATTTAAATTTTTCAAGCAGGAAGTTGTTTTACAGTTATAGATGTTATTTTATGGGTATTAAAATGTGTAAATGTGTGATGATTCATAGGGATGCAGTGACCACACAGGTTTGGAACATGCTCTTAAACATGGTTTGGTTGAGAGATTTTTATTTTGTTCAAACTTGTTCCAGTTTGTCTTTAAGAAGATGACATGTTCTTTGGGCTTGGAAGTAAAAAAAATGACACAACTGTGTGTCCATGTTTGTGTTGAAGACTTGCACAACTGATTTCTGAGTGAAACGCAGCAGATTGGTTTGTTGCTCTCTTACATTCCTGTGATGAATGTAGCACAGTAGTCATTGTTTCTATAAAGAAATCACTGCATGTTTCTATGTCTTTGCTACACCTTTAGTGACTTTATTTGCTTTTGTAGGTTGGAGGAAGGGCAGTACCTGATTACACACAAGGCAGGGGAACCATTTGTGACACTATTAAAAGCAGCCATAGAAAAAGTGGGCCGGGTACCGTACAACCTGCAGCAGATCCACAGTGATGTTCCACAACCACCTGCATCAGGCTGTAATCCCTGGATACCTGTAGATCCAGCTGTGGTCCTCCCTTTCCACCAGAAACATGGACGGGTTCCCTGCACATTTCCACCCAAGACCATCCCAATGGTGTGTATTTGATTTAAGACAGAAGCTTATTGTAACGACTTAATGGTTTATTGTAGGAATTACACACACACACACACACACACACACACAGATTCTATAAGAACTTTAGCGAATGATAATCTGTTTCTAGTAACTTATAGTTTGTCCCATTGCTCATAACTCTGTTTTCTTATTAAACAAGTTTTACTGGTGGTCAGTGGAGAGCAGCTAAGTTCCAGCGTGTTGAGTTAATGACTACTTGAGACATTCATTGGATTCTTGTCTAAGTTTGGACGTAGTTAAAGTGCCAACACCTTTTAACAAGCCGGTCACCAGCCACTGCTACAGTTTACCACGTCTGAGAGGGAATATCTCAGATTTGTTTAAGGGTATCCTTTGTGATTTTTTTGTAGACTGGTAACCAAGCAAAGTGTCTTTTCCCCTCCTGTGTCCCACCAGGCATCAAAAGAGGGTTGCACCAACCATGGAGGTGGCCAGAAAAACCCCAATGTGCAAGGCAACAAGAAGGGCAAGCGAAAACGTGCAGCTAGGCGTAACAAATTCATAAAGAAGCTCATTCAGAAGTCCATTTAATATCACTTATTTAGGATTCATCCTGTGAGATTCCATTTTAGTTTATTTATTTGATCATTGTTTCACATTTTAGGGAAAGTCAGAGGAGGAGCTGAAGCTGTTCTGACAGAGAAAGGGAAAAAGAAGACTGACTAAATAAACTGTTTTATTTCTATTTGAAATGTGACTGCTGAGGCACTTTTCTTGTTTACATATTGTTGTTTTGATTTCTTTTTTTGTTCAATAGCATTTTCTCTATTGTACGTTTTGTTTAAGCAGGGCAACAATAAACTTTAGTGTTCTTATGGGATTTCATCAGATGTCCTAAATATTTGGATGCTGAAAGCATCTAGATTGTGCACAGTCAAGATGAGACTGGAGAAATCTGGAGAAATCTCCTGAAGGCACAACAGTTGCGTCACTTTTATCTGGGAAAACTTCACAAAGCTCCACGTCTTTGAGCCGGCTGGTTGGAGCCGGGCCTGTGCTGGGTGGAGTCATGACTGCATGGAAAGAGGAGGGAGTGGAGTTGTGTGGGGAAAGATAGAATTTAAGCTTCCACACCCTTTTCACTTCACCCTCACCAGGACAAATCTCCGCATCATACCTGCATCTATAACCTGGGTAAGTCTTGTGTAGTTGCACATTTTGAACCTAAAAGCTCAGTTTGTAATTTAAAGTAACTTCACAAAGTGTTTTATGGAGTTTCCCAACTTTTGACTCGTGACACGACATTCCACAGAGCTTCCATTCATATTATCTTAACAAGGTTAAAGCGTTTACTGTGTTTAAGCTCTGTTCCAGTTTGACTTATGGAGCCAGCTTTCTTGTGTGCATGAGAATTACTCTGATGTCATAGCAGAGAAGTACAGAAGCAATCTTTTCAGGGTGTGTCCCTCTAGTCATGCTGTAACGGATATGTAAGGCTGAGCATGGATTTAAAAGACTAGAGCATATTTTTAGTAGAAACTACAGTAAATGTGAACATTAAATAGCATTCATAATAAATACATTTCTGTGCCTTTACTCATTTATATCAAGAGCAACAACTTATTACGTATGTCTTTGCCTCTGGTCAAAAGTCATTCCTCACTGGCTCAAATGATTATATCTTCAGTCTGAATAAACGTGACCTTTTGCATAGTTTCACTAAAGTCAGTGATAAGATTACGAGCAGATTTCAGCTCAAGATTCTGACTTTTTCAGGAATTCAAGATGAGTTTGGTATCAGAGTTCCTCGGACAGTTGTCTCTCAATGTTGCGGTAATGTACTTTCCTGTTTTGCTTTTTTTTTTACTGATGACTAAATATCATAATAAAGTTTTCAGTAACAATGGAGTTTTTTTTTTTCCTTTTTAAATGTAGGCAAATGAACCCCTGTACCCCAGTCTGGTGCCTGCTTTGGACTTTGACCCTGACAGAGATGCTGCCAGAATTGAAACCGCTATCAAAACCAAAGGCAAGCTACATTCCTGTCTCTTTAAATAAAGAAAAAAAGTTTTTCCACTTTGCAGTGGAGTGGTAAATGTGAGTCAGCCTGGAAACTCCTGTGTCTGACTGCTGACTGAATAAGCCCTGGTCATTGAATCAGAGCTGTTGGCTAACCGCAGACTCCTAAACACCACTTTATGTTGTAATTATAAATTATTTTAGTTTTGAAATGCTCAAATAAAAGAGGGTTGGAGCAGGTCACGTGCTAAAAGAAGCTTTCTTATCTCCAGGCTTTTAATGAACTCTCCAATCACATAGACATATGTGAGTTTTATTTACGTTGCATGTTTTTGTGTTGATGTGAATAACTCCTTAAACACCAGGCGTGGATGAACAGACCATCATTGACATTCTAACAAAGCGGACCTATTCCCAGAGGAGAGAAATTGCTTTTGCATATGAAAGGAGAACAAAGAAGGTACAACATAGGTCCAGGCAAAAATCTTTTTAACCTCAATGCAATCATTGCATTAAACATGTAATTAATCAATAATGTTGTACTTGTAGGATATGATATCAGCATTGAAGGGAGCGCTGTCTGGCTCATTGGAAACTGTGATTCTCGGACTGATGAAGAGCACAGTCCAATATGATGCCACAGAGATTAAAGGATCTATCAAGGTAAAGGATTGAAATGTATTCAGAGGATTTAGTTGAAGGGCAGCACTGCCCCCTAGTGGAGAACATGTAGAATGTGCGCTCATAGTACAGATGCATGGCTCTGATCTCTGCTAAATGTCTAATCTCTTTTAGGGCTTGGGAACAGATGAAGAAACTTTGATTGAGATTTTGTGCTCACGCAGCAACAATGAGCTGGTGGAAATCAAAAAAGTCTACAAAGAAAGTGAGTTCAAAACATCTCATATTTGTACCAGAAGAGCTTAAAATAAAAAGCTCTACCCATAGATTGCTATGCTTGCAATCACTTCTTTAATCTTTATCAAAAGACTTAAAGATATTTAACCTGAAAATAAATTAACAATTATGATTGTTATAATGTAGATAGAACTTAGTACCAAAAACTAATTCTCTAACTCCTTACAGTGTTTAAGAAGGAGTTGGAAAAAGATGTAGCTGGTGATACCTCTGGGAACTTTGCTAAGCTGCTTTTGTCTCTTGTGCAGGTGAGCTATACCTAAGCCAGTTTTTATTATTCATACATTTACATATACAAAAAATCTAATCTCTAATATTCTGGCACAGACAAAAAGAGCTGAACCATCTGCTGTTGTAGATTATGAGAAGATAGATGAAGATGCCAGGGTAAGTCAACAATTGGCATTATAAATATATATATATATATATATATATATATATATATATATATAACACTTATTAAAGAAATTGCACAGTACAACGCTGTGTGTATTCATTTTTGGTGTTTAATAAACTTCACAAACAATATCAAAGTGGTATTTCTTTAATTATACCCAGGCTCTGTATGATGCTGGAGTGAAGATAAAAGGAACTGATGTGGCCACTTGGGTCTCTATTATGTCTGAGAGAAGCGTCCCACACTTGCAGAAAGGTACGGCATCCTGTTTTCCTGAAAAGTTTGCTTGAGAAATAAAAGAGTTTTAAGTTTGTCTGTGATAAAATTGTAAAAGGTGCAACTCAACATATTTTTCTCTAGTGTTTCAGAAATACAAAAGTTACAGCCCGTACGACATGCAGGAGAGCATTGTTAAGGAAGTTAAGGGAGACTTGCAGAGGTCCTTCCTGGTGCTAGGTACTCTTCTCTTTTATCAATAAATATTTTTAATAAGAGGCAACATTTTAAATGACCAATGAGACAAGACTTCCTTATATAAATACCTTCCAAAATTGTAAAAGAAAAACTTTTGCCTATAAGATGTACTAAAAGATGCATTTTATTTTTGTTTCAGTTCAGTGCTTTGAAAACAAACAGTTGTTCTTCGCCAAACAACTAAACGAAGCCATGAAGGTACTCAAAGAGCTGTTCTTATTTCTTTTTCTTTTTTTTTTCTTTGTTGAAATGTGGCTTTTTTGAGGGCTGGTCTTTTCCCCTACAATTGTAAGAAGTACTTTTTGTGAAAGTACAATTTTGCTGCAGGAGTACAAAATCCAAAGTAGGCAAAAGCTTTCTTACAACTGTCTTGCATCAGCTGCCGCAGTTAAGTTCAAGGCCTGTAAAACTTAAATGCTGACTTGTACTTCTCTTTTTTTCTCAGAGTAAAGGAGCTAAAGAGAAGATAGTGACCAGGATTATTGTGTCACGTTGTGAAGTGGACCTGAAAAAGATCGCTTCTGAATACAAGGAGGCCTTTGGGCAGTCGCTGCAGCAGACTATCGCAGTAAGGAGCCAGTCATTGATTCATAATGAAGTTTGTTTTCTCATGCAAACCTAACCCGCTCTTTTACTTTTCACTTCCCAGGAACATACCAAGGGAGACTACCAAAAGGCTCTGCTGAGCCTCTGTGGGCCAGAGCAGTAAAGGTTAACTAGCAAGAGTAAACAAGTCTCGCTTTGTACAAGATAATTTTAATGGGATTTTGGACTCATACTTATCATATTGGAGCAATGTTCTGTAATAATGGCAGACATAAAAGGAAAATCTGCATTACTTTTATATCTGTTACATCCATTCTGCTTTTTCTCGCCTCCTTAGTATTGCCTTAGATGATGTTTCTATAAATAACCACCAGAGGGCGCTAACGTTTTATGCAACAGGAAGGCCTTACACTGTGATACCTGATGAAGAAATGCTGAGATGAACGATTTTTAATATATATTGGCATATTTGACCATAAATGACATGTTTGCAGTCTTTTCCCAATCTTGTTCCTAATCATCAGTAGATGTAGCTCAAGAAAAAATGATTGTAAACATTTATCACCACATTGCATTTGCACAACAGACCTCTTGTGTGGTTAAATAAAATACTTTAAATAGATCTGTTTCTATTTAAACATAGAATTGCCAACGTATAGATTCAAGAACAAGAGTTTATGACAAATAAAATAAACACCCAGTAAGCCTTTTTCTTCACTGTGCTATTCTATCAAGATGATTTAATCATTAGTGTGTTTTTCTGTGTTTGTTTGGTGCTAATATTTTAATTGAAAATGTTAATTTCACCCCCGGCAAAGATGATTTGCATACCACTAAACAAGCGTCTATACAACGTGTTTCTGCTGTTTAGTTTGTGGTCTCTCAGGATGAAATAACCACCACAATGTTGTCAAGGCATTTCTACTGAAGGATAAGAAAAATATCGCTCCAAAAGGCAGAGTCAGAACTGCTGAACGCACTGATGAGGAAAGGATGGGAAGAAAAGTGCAATAATTTCATGCAGGGAGAAAATGTGGCGTGCTGTAGCTCAGGTTTGTGAGAGCCTCGCCTCCTGTTTGATAAATAATGCTTCTGCCCTAATATTTTCAATGGTTGAGTAGCTAAGGGGAGAAAAGACGTCAAATTTCAACAAGACATTAGATTTATGATCATTTTGTAATAATATTGATGAGAACATTAGCCCTTTGTGAGGGTTTGTGTTTATGGGCAATAAAAAAATAAAATATAGTTTAAAGTAAGATAAAACAGTATTTTGCAGAGCATGGGGGAGATTTATGTCTGAATATAGTGACAGATTAATATCTGCATCATAAAGAGAAAAGTACTGCCATATTTTTCCCCTTTTTTATATGGATGTACAACATGCTGTTCTGCTCAAGGCCAGCCCGTAGGGACCTCCGGCAAACCCAAGGGGAACTCTCCTCAATTGAAACAACGCAATTTACTGTCCCAAACACTGGCACTTCATCATTCAGAGGACTTTAACCCCATGAATGTCAAACAAGGAGCATGCTGGGAAGGAGATGGACTACCTCACATTACCATAACAACTATAGCATGTGACAAAGTCTCTGGAATCAGAAGAGGTGACAAAATAAGCCATATGATAACCTAATAACTTCCTACACTGAGAAAGATTGAGATCTTTAGGTTAATCTATACGTCAGGCCGCTGCTTTTTGAGCTTTTAAAAGGTTGTCAGATTTTTTTCTTCTTAAACACTTGTTCCAGTTAGTGAATTTGTAAAAAAAAAAAAAACCCTCACCTCTGAGGGGAAAAGGCCTTGGCAGAGCTCAAGGCTTGCAGCAGCATTAAAGTTTCACAGAACAGCTGTATAGCTGCTGCTGCCCCGCAAGACATGCAACTGCACATTGGGAAGGTATTAGTTTGTGCTTTTTATTAATTCATTGCATTGAACAGAACTTGCAATATAGAGAACCAACAGCTTCTTAACGTTCCCTTTCACTCCTCTCTCCTTGACACGTGAACCCGTCGCAGTATTTTTGTATCGAGCACCAAAGGGTGTTTAATTATAGAGTAGAAGGCCACCAGGGTTTGCTTTTAATTGTATGCTGCATCTCTGTGTATTTGTGTGTGTGTGTGTGCGTGTGTGTTTGCCTGCAGCTTCGTAGGTCGCAGGCACACTCTAAATGAGAACTCCTACAGGCTAAGCTGCAAGACCCACTCCCTCAACACATCTACAGAGTCGAGAGTTTGATTAATATTTTCTTAATTATCATTATTTAATTCAGCAAAACCACAGCTTCTTTAGTGAAAGCATGGCCTTTGTCTCTGTGATGCAGAATATCCTGGCTCATTAAGGACACAGAGAGATCCTGTATATGGTAAATAAGAGGCTGCGTCTTATGCTGCTGCCCCAGGGAGATTTGGCACCACAGTGAAGGACATCTCCTTCTAAAGAACGGCACTCTGTTGAACGATGTTTCTCTGCTCAGACCGTAGAGCCGGATCCTCTGCCTCTGGCATTGTCAGTCCCGCTTCCTTTTATGAGGCTCAAACCCAGACAACAGCAGAGGCAGATGAGCGCTGTGCACTCATCACAGCATCAGGCGGCCTCCTTTGTACAGTAGACTGGTGATTGAAACAACATAAGAGAAAGGAATAAGGCCTGTCTCCTCTTGGGTTTGGTTTCAGTCAGTCCATCTGCAGACATAAAAAAGACCTAGAGAAGTTTATAAAAGAGCTTTATATACAAGTGGTACAACTGATGTCTTTGAAGAGTTCAGCTTCTGTCATCTGGAAATACCTAAAGGATTCTCCACATTGTACTTGAAGCATGTTTTGCGCACTGCTTTAGTTCTTCCTTTTTAATGCACACAAGGGGTAGTTTGCACCTGATGAAATTATGCCTTGTATTGTGCATTAAATCAATGGTGACCTTTTAATAAAAAAGCCTGCCTCCAGTCTTAACAAGACTTTCATATTTTGTAGTATTTTAGATCAGCAGTGTTTGATGCACTGAGCTGGACGAGATGCTGAGTTTTCGCTTTGCTCCAAGCTTTCTCTTTATTGCCTTTTGCTGAAAAGATGAGAATACCCTGCGGCTGGTTAACCTACATGCTATATATCTTTATCCTCCACATATATCTATGTCTCCCCTCTTTTAGCTGACCCACAGAGACATCTATAATCCCTATTTTGCAATTTGCTGGCCTGCAAAACAGCGCTGGACGCTGCATGAGATCATTGAAATCCCCCTATTGATCAGCTGGTATAGTCACAGTTTCTGTTTTATATAATGTTAGCACACAGGGCCCTCTTGTGAATAATTTGTGCACAGTTTTATCCTTAGACAAGCCTGCGTGGCCTCAAGCCAGAAGCGCTAATGATAATTTTCAGTGAAGTGGTTGTAATCATCTGGCCCCGACTTCAGCATCTCCTCAGTTGTTTGCACATGACACCAGATCAGTTTGGGTGTGTGTACTTTGCAGCGATGATGATAGCATACTTAGAATATCAGGAGGGAGGACAGTCTTTTTCCGGCTGGCATATTAATGTTTATTTACATCATGGTTAATAAGATGTGTGCTCTGCAGCTTGGTGAGACAGAATGATGGTGGGTAATTAAACTGCTTTGCTTTAGATTCATCCATTATCCATACTCATGCCTGCATACATAATGTAATATTGTTAAATAAGGTCTATTGCAGCAGTGAATGAGGTGACCAGTCTGATGTGGTTGGTGTAAATCAATGCAAGGGTGTCACTGCAAACAAAATGCACAGAGATCAGTGTGATAAATGTGTGAATTGTCAAATATCTATTCAGTGGTGAGTGAGCTATGACTCTTTACATAACACAGTTTTACAAAAGCACAAACACACTGACAATACTCATTTGTGGTTCTGTATTTGGCTTTCAACTTCTAACCTGCTGGAGGTTTAGGATCCGCTGAGGGGCTTCTAATCCATATTGTCATGATGCTTAATCCCATCCACTAAAGGCACGGCCTGTCTTCCATGTCCTTGTAAGACTGGCCACTGGACCCAATACTTGTGAACACATACACGCACACACACAAGCATGCACAGCCCCACCTTCATGCACAAGATTGAAATCAGCCAAGCAGACACTCAAGCATGAACCAAATGTCAGCGGCAAGCCACAGGGAGAGAAGAGGAGCCCATGTTAATTATTACAGGGTGAAATCATACAATTTCACCTGCAAAACACGCCGCCCAGGATATCTGTGGATCATGAAGTCATTTTCTCTTTTTTCCCTGCAGGGATACCAAGAGGAAACACAATTTCAATGAGTAGATCTATAAAAGCAGTGATTAACTTTCTCATCAGTGGTTTTTTTTGCGGGGGGGGGGGGGGGGGGGGGGGGGGGGGGGGGGGGGGGGGGGGGGGGGGGGGGGGGGGGGGGGGGGGGGGGG
>JBAMIG010000010.1:17194126-17211854 GCA_037177335.1 Kiunga ballochi | reverse complement strand
GCTCTATATCTGTGAGCTATCTGTTTGGAGGCATGGGTTGCAGCAGAATTACAAGGCCGTGCTGAGCCTCATATCTTTTTTATGTGTTGCATCAGAGATCCAGTTTCTTCTGGGAAAGCTGAAGATAAAAGAGCAGATTTAAAGGACAGCAAATTATAATTAGCATCTAAAATAAGTCCTGTATTGTGTGAGAACAAGCACTAATGGTGTCATTCTTGCAAAGAAAGAAGGAAAAGAGTATCGATGGTGACTTACTTTCAGTGAAATGCTACATTTGTGTTGCAGTCTAAATGCTTTCTGCATTTTGTTTTTTCATTTTTCACTGGAATGTAACATTTATCTCAGTAAAATATTTGTTAGAGCAAAACCTTCCTAATCTCACGTGTGGCTTATTTATGGAAGTGTTTCGCTGATAAATTGCTAGGAAGCAGTAATCTATAAAAGCACTTCTTATACAGAATCCTCTTTGTCAGAATAATCTAAACAATCTGCATAATTTACATTACTTACTTAGATGCATGTGGAGCCCGAGCATAAAGTAAAGAAGTTTGTTTTCTCATGTTTGTGCCTATTAGCCACAAATTAATTAATCTACCGTCTGAAACCCAATTAAGCCACAAGCTATATTAATACTTCGCCCATCTCCCAGTATGCAGAGGAAGAAAAACAGTAACACTATTATTTTCACAAACATTATGACATTTTCCTGCAACAGTTGCATTGTTACAGAGCTTTCTCTCTCTCTTTTCTTTTTGTAAGGTTAATAAATTCAGAGGAAGCTGTTTTGGGAAAAGAAGCCAAGCCAGAGCAGGGTTGGTGATTTTTAGTTAGGAAAGACAGATTTATTTTCTTCCACCAGGGGGAGAGACGCTCCTCACTCACAGGTTTAACAATACAGATGAATAATATGCAGCTATAAAGCACCATGGAGAAGCTCAGTGAATACTTATGAAGACTCCTGAGTTAGATTCACCCTCACAACTTAGTCATCTTATTCAAAATGCTCCTCATTCTGGTTTATAGCCCATGTATAACGGCACATCCTGAGCACCAATCATACAATTACAAATGTCTCCAACTTGAGTGGCTATTCATTCACCATGGGTTCCTTCAGCCTTTCAGATTCCTCTATCCATCAGCGATGTGAAAAACCTCAGCTCTCCCATTTAATATTGTTTGTTTTGTTGTTTGTCAACACAACAGAGGAGATGTGCTTTTCTAAAGCTCGGTGTTAAAGAGGCACCCCCCAAAGAGGAATACACACAGCGTTGCTATGGAGCCCATTGATGTGCAAATGTTTCCATTTAAATATTTTTAAGAGGATCAGCTCAGATTACGCCAAAGTTTGACAGAGATAATTCGATGGCTTGTGTAGCAGCTTTGTTTGTGGAGACCATCATTCAAGGCACGTCAGACCACCTTCACAAGCCACACAGCCTTTTTAATGAAGTTTACTTTGAGAGAAAGGCCAGAGCTATACGGGCCGTGCCAGGATATAAAAGGGAAGTCTGGAGTGAAGTGTTTTAAAAAGTTCATATTTCCACAAGTATAAGAGGACAGATGGATGCGGACTGCTTTGAGCCAGAGAAAAACTTTCACTCAACTCACTCATTTATCGTAACAATGCTGAGTAAAAAAAAAAAAGCTATGTTGGTAGAATCCAGCGGATATATTTGCTCATTTTCTTACGTTACAGATAAATGCGCCATGGAGACCCCCCAGTACTTTGGACAAGGGAGAAGAGCTTAAATATTTATGCCTAAGCCTCTGGAGGCCTGCTATTAGTAGTAAAATGTTTTACTTTCTGAGGCTGTCACTCTGCTCCGGCTCCCATTAACAACAGGGCTGACAGGGACCTCTGGGTCAAACACTTTGAGGCAACAAAAGGCCCTGATGAAATCACTCAGTGAGACCCAAATTACTTCTGTGTCATTGCTGAACAATATTTTCTCCCCAAAGCATTCCTCCTTCTGTTAACGCCATGACCCCGTCCACTGCGTATGGAAAGGGCTGTTGGTGTATAACACGGGGGGATGGAGATGAGGAGAAGTTCATGGACAATGTTCCTAGCTGTGTTCGTTCCCTCCAAGCAGCTCGGCTCTCCTCCTTCTGTTTTGTTGTGCTTTGTGAAAAAAGTTGATAAAAACTGGTTGTAAATGGAGATGGGCAGTTGGAAATGAACACGTTGGGGTGGAGCAGTGAAGCGGGAAATCCAAATATACAAGACCTCAAAGAAATCTGGGAAAAGCATCTCTGTGCTATGCGACAGAATTCCCAACAAAAACAGCAAATTTCCAGAGAGCTTGTTATAGAAACAGATTTTCAATTCATTTTAAATCACAAGAAAAGGACAAAGTCACTTCTTTATCCTGATGAAGGAATCACACATATTAAATATTAGCTTATCCACAGATCTTTTTCATTTAAATTTGATAAACAATCTTATTTCAAACTTTAACCTGAAAAAAGATTAAAATTGATCATTGCTGGTATGGGTCATGACCCCTTACAAGCACATCCATGTGTGTCAAAATACACATGGAAATGATCTGACAAGAAATACTAACAACTAAAGCTTGCACAGATAGATCTATATAATAATGGTAAGAGTGGCACAATTGGATGAGCTCAAACAGTATCAGAAAGGCCTGGAAAGGAATGAGCAGGCAGCTTCAAATCCCCTCTCAACCCTAAGTGGGTGGTCCTTTCAGTGATGGTAACTGTGCAGTCGCCAAGCATTTGCACGAAACCTTCCCCCCCTCCTCCCCTTTTTCTTCAGTAGGAGGAGGGTTGGCTTTCCAGACGCAACAGTCACCATCCCGGACCCATACATCCACAGAATTAGATTCATGCTACACTGACTTTATTTAAGCTGAGACTCCTGGCAGAGGCAGCGTTAAATGACAGCCAGTTCTCTGGGCCTTTTCTCTGGATTAAAGGATGATTCAGGAGAGGAAGGCAGAATGGCTTAAGAACTAATTCATTCAAGGAGAAAGAAGTCCATAGTTTTTTTTTTCTCTTTCTTTATCTGAATAAAGTAACTGAGACTTGCAGAGGTTGCCAAATTCTATTGAACACTTCGGACGTGTGTAGAGATTGACAGGGTGTCATGCTGTAGCCTGTTCACCACTTATCCTCCTCCTTATCCCAAACATCGCTGCTGGACATGCACACACCACCTTCCCATTCAGCTTTATTTATATAAGGGGTCAGACATCATTTTAAAATACTCCTAAAAGGAAATACAACTAAGAAAAAAAGAAATAAAATAAGCATCATGTCGCTATGTGGTCTCTAAAAACGGCATGATCAACAGGTCGAAGGAAAATAAAACATTATATTTCCAGTTTTGAGCAAAAATAACAGATATGAGTCTAATTTAGATGTGGCGATGACGACTTATGTTTGCACGGTTGCAGGACTGGTTTTACACCAACAGTCAATATTTGGGTGCCACCCAGGCATGGGAATGAAAGCAGCCAAACAGCCTCCAAGCCAAGCACATAAGAACTGTTTAAGCTGGCCTCACAAGTCATACATTTCAATGATTTCAAAGAGAGCCCCAATTAAAAGCTACAAACATGTCTTTGGAATGCGAACTAACACAATTAAAAGTGCTTCATGAGTGTATTAGAGGAATAAGTTGTGAATTAGCACTTTGAATACACAAGGCTGTTTTCATTCCCAAACCCATTCACTCATTCAAGAAGCAGAGGGGAAGAGGTCTTTTTGAAGTCAGTACTCTTTCTTTCTTTCATTCTTTCTTTCTCTCCCCCCCCCCCCTCTCTCTCTCTCCCTCTCTCTCCCCAGGCAAAAGAAGATTGAGTCAGCCTAATCTGCTCCTTGTACATTTGAATGTCTTCTGCAAAGAGCTCATCCTGGCCGCTTGATAAAGGCCCAGGTGCAGAGACAGTGGCCGTGCCTAACTTAGTCTCTGTGGGGGCTGTAAATCACAGGGAGAAGCCCACCCTTTGAAGATACGAGCTTGCTTTCCCTGCTGATTTGTGGCCACAAGGCCAGGCCCTTTTCCAGTCAAGCACAATGCTCTCGCTGAGCCAGGGAGGATGTCAAAAGGAGGCAAACTCATAACTTGCTGATATGCTTGAGGGCCCTCAATCAAGCTGCACAACACACACTTCATGCAATAAGAAGCTGGGCTCCTGACTGGGAAAGGTCAAGTGGAGTGAGACTGGGGTGACGCTGTGACAGACTAAAAATCCTGCAAACAAAAATGTTAACAGGTGATGAAGAGTGTTGATGGCAACATGTTGAGTTCTTTGGGTGTGTCAAATATTTGTTTAATCTTTTCAATGGTTGTTTTAATGAGTTAAACTTTATACAACTATAAACTGGTGTGGCTGTCATTCTTTATACTTAAAGGTCTGAAAAAGTATCCCTGCTTAAAAACAAGAACTGTTTAAAACCTACGGACGTGTTTCTCTTTGATTTCAGAGACAAGAGGATGGGAATTAGCCGGAAGCTACTAAGAAATAATACATTAAATAAATTGCAACATTTATATTTGAAATTGTACATGTTCCTTTTTTTATATAATACTCCACATAAAGTGCATTTTGAATCAAACCTTAATTAGATTTCATGTTTTATTGATGTAGGTGAATTTTATTAATAAGGTTAACTTAAAAATAACATTTTATCCATTTGACAAATATCCATTTGTTTGTTTTCAGTTTAAGCTGTAAAATTTTAACTATAATTTTTTTAAATAAGAGCTGGAGCCTGTGTCCAAAGAAAAGTCCTCCAATGACAATGAGTTAAGCAAATGTGTAAAGCTTACATTAGAAACCCTTGTCTGGTTGCTGCATACAGATTTGTTGTTCTTATATTCTTGACTAATACAAAAGCCTTTACAACAAGGCCCAAGCCAGTAATCTGTGACTCACACACACATTTGCCCCCGCTCTTCATTTGTCCGCTACAGTGCCATCTAATGACGCCAGAGAAAAGAAATTAGCCAACCGTTGCATGCTTCCTTTGACGGAGTCATTAAGGTGGCTGATGCAGGGCTAAAGCTGAGTCCTGTGAAGCTCCCCGTGACATGCAGGATTGCATGCCTCTGTTTGTTATTTAGATCCTTATTTACACTTGTTGCCAGAATGAAGCTGGAAGCACAGCAGTGGCTTCCTCTGTGGGTCAGATAACAATGAGCTGTGGGGAGCTGCCCGGCAAGGCGTTTAGCTGAGCCCTGCCCTGTCATGAGAAGAAATGTTGAGGAAAGTTTAGGAGACTTTCACTCCCCACACTCAGCTTTCCTCTCCTACTGATCTTTGCTTGTCAGGTCAGAGATCATTCTGGCAAGAAACACCGGTTTGATTCCATATCTGAAACGGTGATGGACTGTGCTGCGGTCCAGCACCTACATGTGTCTTTTACAGCAGGAGATGTAGCACAGAGCACCGCAAATAACTGTAACTCATCAAAGTAACTCATCCGCTCTACTTTACAGCTGACGGAAAAGAAAAATGGAGGCAGCGAGCAAACGTACCATGATCATTTGCTGTCCTGAAAAGTGCTGCTCTGGCTCTTTCATCGCATTTCATCATTCTGTGCTTTTGCTGATGAATTTAATGAGAGCAAACACACGAAAAGAAAGAAAATGGAGTAGCAAATGGAAAGAACAACCATTTTTTATGGATCATCACAAAAATGTTCATATAAAGTGGGGCTCTGTGTGCACAATTTGGAGTCTAAACTTCATGTAAGAACAATTTAAGCTATTTAAGAAGCCAAGACTCAGATCTTGCACAAAGGTGATGAGATGTAATTTTGTAGGAGTGACAGTAAAAGGTGAACAAATATGGCATCACAACAGATTTTTGACATCATTCACAAAACCTGTTACCAAGAGTAGCAATGACTCTCATCATCACTATTATATCAATGGCGTGTGACTCACTGAGGCACGAGATAGTTAACAGTGATTCTACCTCTGCCTTGTCTGCACGCCCATTGTTACCTTTTTGTTTGTGGACTTCCTGAGAAGACAGGGTTTGTGTTTGGAGGTATCAGCAGCTGTGTGCTACATGCCTCTGATCCGGGCAGCTATTGACTTCCTGAGATTTGAATTAATTACTTGCTTCACAAGAGAAACTGGATTGCAGTGGAACCCCCTAAGAAGTCCACTCATTCTTCGGAAACTGCCCCATGGACTTGCAGATGGTTTCACTGAGATGTGCTTTCCCAGAGAGAACAATTACACAGGGGATTGTGGTGCTGGCATAAACCTGGAGCACAGTCTCCATTCTGAACATTTCAAAACAGCCATAGGGGAGGTTTGTGACTTAACATAAATTAGACCACCAGGGAATGGGGAGATCTGAAGTGGTGGAAGGGCAATATTGCAGACAAATGCACTGTGCTGAGGGCTTCTGCACCACAGAAGAAGAGAAATCAAATTGTGACACATTAGATTCTGAAAATGAAATTAAAGCCTTTTAATGTTTGACAAAAAAAAGCAATCAGATCAAACTGATCTACTAATACCGTGATGCTAATTCCTTCTCTGTGTGTTTTCAGTCCATGAAAGGAAATGATAAGAGCAATTACTGGTGTGAAGAGACAATTACAGTTTGTAATTTTCAGTTTGTGTGTTCGTCTGAATAGGATTAATTCAGGGCAGTGTTTGTATTCTGCTTGCTTACAACTGGCTCAAGGCCTCGTGTTTGGTCTTGTTAGCGCCAGCGGCCCCGCTTCCCAATGAAAAGTACACTTCAGATGTGATGAAGTATCTAGGAACGCAGAGGTTACCAGTGGCTGCTAATTAACCTCACATTGTGTTCACTAACAAAGAAACAAAGGAACAAAGTGGAATTTCAATGTAGCTGATCATCACAATCACAATGAGAGAGGTGCTGGATCATGCACTTAATAGGGATTTTCACACTGGCCATGACAACATGGGATCCGATCAGAGACGGATGAAGTTACATTAACAAAACAATGCAGTCTTGTTATGCAACACCATGCAGCCATCTGGGCTTTCTCTGAGGTAGGAAAAGACTCCATGTGTACACCATCAACCGGCAACAACAAGATAAACGCCTTCCTCAACAACTTCTGCAAGTCTGTATTTGTCTGTGAGAACTTTATTGCAGCTTTGTTCTACCAAAGAGGAGGTAGCATCCTTCTTCAAACACATGGAGACAAAGAGGAAGTGGGCTGTGTGTTCTTCACTAGGTATTGTTGTCTCTGCTACTGTCCCACTGGCTGAATGGCAATTATTGCCGACTTCCTATTCCAGCGCAGAGCCTGAACGCGTTGAGGATGCCCTGACCCCACCGTATCCAGAGGGAAAAGGCAGGAGCTGTCAAAACTTACACCTTACACCTTGCTCCCATGGGGAGTTCTCCTCCAGCTGCTGCCCCAAGGGGCCCTGCTGTGCACTCCTGCTAATCAGCTCCATCTCATCTCTAGAAGGCCCCGGAGTAGATGTGGGTCCTTTTCTCACCTCTGCTACCTAGTGCACCTTTGAAGTCCTGTGTAAGTGTTAGTTTATGACTCTAGAGGGTACGATAAGATCCTAAGGAAGGTGATGAATTAGCTTTTCATCCCACATTTAAAAGGGGAACTAACATGCTGCTAAAATCCACAGAATCTGTTATAGTTCTAACACCTAACAGCTAAAGCACTTGAGAAGCAAAACATCGTAGTGTCAAATCTGTTAAGTACCTTCATTAAAGCAGCTTGTTTTCATGGAGGTTTATCTGGCTTCACGCGCCAGCTTCTGCATGAACAAGCATCTGTTTCAACTCTTGTGGTAAATGTTATTCGAAATCTTAATGAATAAATGTGATTATCAAATATTCTGAAGTCCAACTGGTTCAGGAAAGGAGACATGCAGGGACAGAGCAGACACCTTTGGCTTCCAGCACACACCCCTCACAGGCATTTCAGCTCCAACACAGGGGAGTAAAATTAATAAATCACAATCCAATGCAGAATTCAAAATCTTCCATTTCTGCTTCAGTTCAGGAGAAACAAACAAAATGATTAAACAAACAAAATGATTAAAACATCCTTCACTTATTAATCTATGTATAAACTAGTGCACTATAGGGGCCCTAACTGTGACATGAAATGGCTGGAAGTTTAGGGTGTCAGCGCTGGAGCCCTAAATTTGATGAATAGTTTTCTGCTGGATGTGTCTGTCCCACCTTGTCTCAACGCGCCCAACACTTGCAAACACTCAGGCAATAACAAGTGCTCCATACATTCTCACAGAGCTGCAGTGCTGCATCACATAAGTCAAAGTGAAAGCATGTCACTGACTCTCTTCCCTACAAAAAAAGAACACCCCATCTCAAGTGTGCTGATGGTCAAGTTAGCTTTATTTACACAGGTAAAAGTCACAACTTACCCATTGCCTGAGAGGGCTACAAACTTAATAACACACAGTTTACAGACATGGATTACATTGAAAGCACTTTCCCTTTATGTACACATTACAATTGATTGTATATTGGGGAGAAAGAATATTTCTTCTTTTTTTTATTGAAGCTGACAATGCAAGAGCAGAAACCTCTTTTTTTCCTATATTATCTTGGATAATTTCTCTCCTTGTCTTGCCTAATTATCTCTGTATTTCCTTGAACCTCTGAATCTTCTTTATAGCACCATCTTCCATTAAAGCGCCCATGAATCACACTGTCTGAAGCACAGAGACAGACTGTAAACACAGTTCTTAATAATATACTTTCTCTACAACTTTTAGACAAGCAGAAATGCAAGAAGCTTGAAATTTACTGTCTAAAAAAGTTTCCATCCAGTTTATAAACCTGAATCTATGACTATAACTTCACAGCCACTGTCTGCTGCAGCTCAGAGGAATTTTGCTGCTGCCCCCCGCTGACATAATTTGTTTCACAGCCACCACCCAGCAGCATGAATCAGATGTTGACACTCTAATTTCATGCACACATGGGTGTTTGGCTGAGCCAGCCTTGGATGTTGCTGCATTCCCCTGACTCTGCCTCCAGCTGTCCACTATACCTGCCCTTTGACCTCTGCCACGTCCATGTAATGTATTTATAGAAGTCACACATTATTACCCGTTATTTAACCACTTACTTGTATTGATGGTGTGATGTGAGATAACTGGGGAGTAGGTTGAAATGTTAATGAAATCCTCTAGAGAGTAATTTAATTTTGTTGTTTCAAACTTGAACAACTTTAAAAGGACGATACTTTAGTCTGAGGGTAGGGATTTTCCCTTCTTCCAACCATCAGGACAGCCCCTAGTTGCTCTGTTTACCACTGCAATAAATGTGTTTACCATGATCCACAGCTTCTTGGAAAATATTTGCTTTGCTTTGTTGTTTCTTGTACAAAAACTACATGTACTTGGAAGAGGCGATAAAATACAGCCACTAGCCATGTTTGCAAATGTCAAAAAGGCTTGTCGAGGATTGACACATTAGCAGAGGATAATTAATGCAAGTTTTGTCTATAGTTGATTATTTTGCAAGCCAGTGCTGACAGGTTGCTTGTGGGAGAGAGGGCTTGCTATCTTGTGGTGTGTTTGTCCTCATTCTGTCAACTCAAACCGCAGAAGCAACGGCATAAACTATTTTCTCTAAAAGTGGGCAGGTGGATGGCTGTGAATGTAAATGCTAAAACAGGGAAAAGAAAGAAAAAAAAAGGGAAGCTAAATGCCAATATCACTTCCCCACAACAGATCTGATGGTCTCTTATATGATTACATATAACCTCTTCAAGATAAACACATCAGGTCTGAGTTGTTTGTGTTCAGCGGGAGTCAGATAATGGCCAAGGTTTGCTGAAACACTTGCTTATTCTTGACAAACGGTAAACACACAGTAAATAACAGCACCCTGTCCGTATGAGTCCCCTACTCGGGGTTAAGTTGAGTTTATTGCAGAGGCCGCCGCCTGCATGCATTAAGCAAATCATAAATTATACATGCTAATTACCTTGGGCTTCCACTTTAATGAAATATTTTAATTAAACTACAACATTGAGATTTTGCATGTGGTCGATATTTCATCTCAACGATGACCTTCTTCTTTGTCTAAGTGGAAAATAGTTTAGAGTACAAGGACAGAGTTTGTGTTTAGTATTGATGTCTGATCTATTTTTTTTATCATTTTGTATGTAAAAAAGGAGATTAAAACGTATTATATCTGTTTACATATTAACAAGTTGTTCTGGTTTTGAAGAATGAGATTTTGTGTTAAATGGAGAATGGACATGTTTCCCCTGGCTTTAAAATGTTGACTCTTTCTACCACCTGTAACATCATTTGAACCCATTAAGGGTTTAAATCCCTTTGTTCAAAGAAAGATTATTTGAAAATATGAAAAAAATATTTTCAACTATTTAATTCCTTCTTTTACAAAACCTTCACTGTATTTTATTTAGAATGAATTAAATAGATATGTAGATTTAAGTTAAATCTCTTTGATTAGAAAATAAATTTACAGGGGAAACAATAATTATAAATATTTTTAATTATGGTAAAATATACACACCATATAAGGAAAAGAATACTGAAGTCTAAATTAATAAATAAAAAATGTAAAAATATAAATAGGCCATGTAGGCCTATAAATATATACGTAACATTATGCATTTATTCCATCTTGTGTGACGCAGTTATTATAACACAGATCGCCTCCTTAAAAGACTTTCAACGAAAATCATTTAATATATCTTAATAAGGTTTTAATGTAGCTGCCCATTCGGACCACCAGGAAAGATATCTCCTCTTAAACTAATTCTAAATTTTAATCTACCATTGCGCTTTGAATGCATTTATTCATCCAGGGTTAGAATTAATGTTACAAACACAAACGCACAAAGTGAGGAGAAAAGAAGAACTAACAGTGTTGTACAAACAGTCCGCAGGGGGAGGGGTGGATTTAAATTCCTAAAGGGTCTCGCAGCTCGTTTCCTAGTTCCCCAGTCAGCAATGTGTTTGTGAAAAATCAGTCTTTTTGTCTTGCTGAAAAAAAGGCTAAATCTACACTGGTGGCCCAGTCTAAGTTTACCATTCTTTGCACTTTCAATACAAGTGAATGAGGGAGAATAAAGTGGCCCGAGACCCTTTATTTGATCTACTGGATTGCATAAAGTGACGGAATTCTAATGTATTTGTTTAATCCCCGAAAAAGGAGGTTTTAAGGCGCAAAAATCGCGCATTTGATTTCAATATTTATTTGTTTGTGTGAGTGTAAGTAAAACCTGTTGAATTAAATTTTTATTAAATAAGATGACTATAAAAAAAAACATGGCTGAAAGATGCAATCACAACAGTTTTGAATGGGTCTGTGTCTGATAAATGTTCATTTTCCTGTGACATTTGATCTCGGATATATGTAACATTATTCCCATGTATAGCCTATGTATCTCCCTTCAGTATATATTGTTGGGCCTAATTGTGCTTAGCATAGCTTGATGAATGAAGCTGGTTGTCTGCCTGTGAGCAGAGCTTCACATCTCTGCATCTTAATCGGTCGCAGGATTCATTTATACCCTTACTGCTTCTCTGTTTCTCCCTGTTGCTCTGAAAACACGCAGGTCCACAACAATCATTTCTATTATTATTATTACTATTATTATTATTATTATTATTTTAAAATATCAAAACAGAAGCTATAAAACTTAAGCTTGTTAATTAATATTAAAATGTCACTAAAAAATACCTGTATATAATAATATACAATAATAAATAATAATATTGATAACAATAATAATAATAATAATAATAATAATAATAAGATAAAATCTACAGAAACATTAACATTGTTTACTTCACTTTTAATGAGAAAATATTTTGATGACCTTTTTTCCAATTCATTGCAGTGTTTGCACACTTTTGGAAAGCACGCATGCTTGCAAAAAGAAAAGAAAAACAAAGCAAAAACAACAACAACAGGAACAAGAACAACACTGTTTTTGAAGGCATGCTTTACCTAAAAAAGTACAAATTTACAGCATCTGATACACGTGGTCACCACTGCTTTTAAATTAAATGCTTCACAGAACATTTTCTGTAAAATAGATATCTAAAACATAAAACTAAAAAGTGCATTTTACAACATTTCAGTATCAGTTTGTAATATTCACATCTTGCATTTGTAAGGACGTCTTGCAATACTACTTTTCTATTTCGAAAAGATTTTATACGTTTGCTTCTTTTTTTCCTTTTTCTTGATTTTTACAGGGATGGAAATAACAAATCTAAATCCTACTCCTATTTGGTATAACTTTAGTCATCATTCCGTTAATAAAATCAAACATAACACGGAGCCATTGCCTCTCAATTTAATTGACATTACAGTGGTCCCACAGAAATGGTGCAAAGGTTTTGCCATTTGATAAGACTGGAAAACTGCCACTGACTTCTTACTGCAAAAAAAAAAAAAAAAAAAAACAGTCAGTGGCACCACTGTCAACAATCACATATCACAACAAACTGAAAAGTAGTATATCAAATAATTTATATTTTCAAGAGCAATACTTCGCTGTGCGATGCTGTGCTGGACTTGACACAATTTAAAGCGACACATTCAACACATACACAAATAAATCGATATGCAACTGCAACTCGCCTTGATAGTTTCCGACGACAGAAAATATAAACTTTGGGTTGGGTAAAACGAGGCCTGGGAGCAGCCCGCTGTTCGTGGATCTGGCTGGTCAGTGCACAGCCACAGACTGCAGGGTGGACGGGCTCGTCAGAGTCTCGCTCGGAGTTGCGGGGCTACTTTGGCTCGTCGCTGTCTGTGGGGAAGTCGGGCTCAGAGACTGGGGAGAGTTTGATAGAAACGCGGGGATGTGGGGAGGTAGCGCGGAAAAACCGGCCATGGAGGTCGGAGTTGGCTTTATTGGCACAGGAATAGCCGGCAAAGACTGTCCCCCGTGGCACAGGGACTTTATGGGCACGCCATAAGCACTATAGTCGCTGCTTGCCATGGAGATAGGGGCCGCCGTGTCAATCACGCTGCTGTTGTACATGTGGGGCCAGGCCGTCGTCAGCTGGTTGTGAAGCGGATACCCAGCAGACATGGACTGCATGGTGGAGAACGCCAGGCTGCCTGGCACCTTGTACTCTCTGGCGATGATGTTCTCGATGGCAAATGGGTGCTTGAAAGTGGATGACTGAGTCACTCCGAGGTTATATGTTGACATCTGAGGAAGGTGAGTCCCGGTGGCAGCCAGGGCGCTCAGTCTCAGTTTGGCTTGCTGCTGGAGGTAATGCGCAGCATCTGACTGCTTACTGGGAGCCAAATGATCAGATACACCCAACACTTTGAACCTTTTACGGCGTCTCAAAAAACTTCCATTCTCAAACATGTCCCCGCAGTTGGGGTGCAGAGCCCAGAAACTTCCCTTACCTGGCTGGTCAGGGCGTCGTGGGATTTTGATAAAACAGTCATTAAAGGACAGATTGTGCCGCAAAGAGTTTTGCCACCGCTGAGTGTTTTCCCTGTAATAAGGGAATCTATCCATGATGAACTTGTAAATTTCACTGAGGGGCAGCATCTTTTCGGGGCAGCTCTGGATCGCCATGGCAGTGAGGGAGATGTAGGAGTAAGGTGGCTTCTGGTCGCTGTACGTGTTTCTCCCCGGACGAGGCATCCTCGATGTTTTCTTCAAGAAAGAAGTTTCTTGTTTCTTTGACAGAAAAAGTAGTCTCCCTTAGTTCATTGGCAAAAAAATCGCTGCGAAACAGCCGCTGAGGAAAGTTTCCGTGGCAGCAGAGCAGGAGTTGCGTCGTGCGTAAGCCAGTTTGAGCGCCTCCACGGTGTGCAAGCGAGCACAGGCGAGGACGCTGCACATTTATGGACTGACGGCTGCTGTAAGTCTTTCTTGCAAAGTAAGTCAGCTTGTCCCGCTAGCAGAGTTGAATAGACTTCATGATAAGACTAGCAAAGCATATGCCTCCATGGCCTTCCTCTAACCATCTGATAGTTTTATGTAGTGACATGAGCAGAAAAGACCCCTGTAGAGGCGCTCCATTAATGTGCCACCTCTTTGCTATCACATGACAATTGCCAAGGGAGGGGGGGCGCTAGGGGGAAGGCATAATCTAGTTTCATTTACACCTATTTACATGGACACCTTGAGCCAATGGAAATCATTTCCATTTGAAGACAGAAAAGGGGGCGAAACGGCTCGGTAACCGGAACTGAACTGCGATGGCACTCAGTGTGTGAAGGTATGCGCTCTCTGCGAACTTTACATTTACACTTCCCAACAGTAGCTATATCCTACAACGGGTTGACATTTCTAATAATGACACCTTTTGAAGTTTAAATGTAATTTAAAGTAGCTTAATTTTTATGTGAACCGTTGAACAGAAAATGAATGATTGAAATATTCCTGTTTGTGCAGCAGCGCGCAAAGAGAAATGTAACTAAATCAAATGTTGATTTAATGTATAAAGTGTATCTAAAATATTTTACAGTTTAATGCAGCGAAAATGCATTTTACTCCCCCAGGTTTGTTCTTATTATTTGCGAAATGCACATACAAAATAACTTGCCTTGAGCAAGTTTGTTGATGAGCCGACTATTAGTTTTTCTCAGCTAATTTTGCCCAGAGCTGAGCTGAGGAAGGAGACGATATGAAAACATCAACACAATGCAAACAATGCTGTTCAAACTGAAACTTCATGAGGCAATCAGGTCTTTTATGTTTATGTAAAGAAGATTCTAAAGTACTTCAGAAATGCAAATAAACCCTTGAGGATGGTGTGGTGAAAACTGTATAAAATAACCATAAGTCAATTATTTGAATGTGAAACCCAAATGGGAAGCCTATTTTGAGCTAGTGCTATTCAAGCTTTTGGCCAGGGCCACCTTTCCGCTTGGAGAGTTTGCAATGCCAGGGACCACACACACGCACACACAGATTTACTCATAATTTATGCTAATTTCACCCCCATAAACCCACAGTCCACCCCATCACCAGTCTGATGGATTACGACAAGAATCGCATTGCAGGGAAAGCGGAGCCACTTTCACCCACAAACCAGGAGCAGCTAGCTGCAGAGAAGGAGCTAAAGCACTTCAATAGCATATTGATAATTATTATTATTACTAATAAGTACTATTATTATTATTAATAATAATTGTAGTAATAATAATAAAAACGGGAAAGCTTATCACGGATAATTGTGTGATCATATGTTATTTAATCTGTAGGCTAAATGATAAAAGTTGGATTTATTTTATTTTTGTGGTGTCACGTCTAAAACTCCTTACAGAGTGTCTTTTAACGCCTGTCGTTTCCCATTAACATTAAGCTGAAAGAGTTTTACCCAAAAGGAAGTGGCCCTGTTGCCCCAACCCAAACAGTGCGGATAATGACAACAAGCTGCGAACTCCTAAACATCTTTTGACATCCAGTGAAAGTGTTCCTACAGCAGATCATTTTCTCTTTTTTTTAGATGTCTTAAAATCTCACTCAGATAGACTAAATAGGGTAATATGTCCGTACAAAAGCGATCCCATCAGGCTGTACAAATACATTTTTCCTCATAGGCTACAATAAAATCTCCTTTTTCTAAATGTTATCATTCGGTTAAATAGTGCGTGCATAATAATAATAATAATAAAAATTATCCTGATTATAAGATACGTTCAGATTTTTTGGAGCTATTACCTATAAATATAAAAGCTATGTGTCCATCTTTTTACTTTACACATATGTGGAAGCGCTGCCGGTTGCGCCTTGCAAGTTAATCTGCAACGCTGGCATTAAGCAACCACAGACAGCGAGATGCCGCTTTTTTAACTCCTCTCTCTAACGGAGTGGCTTTTTGAGCTTCGGGGTTATGGGATATTGGTAGGCCTTTTGTCCTTGTCCAATGCACACACTGAAAATACCACCATGACTCTGAATCTGAATAGGGTTTTTAGCTGCTCCCAAACTCTCGAGTTCAAGCAGCAGTAGATCAAGTCTGCACTATGTTTGGTCATTTGTAAAAACCCGAACAAAGGTTGGGATAAGCCAAATTGCATTGCACTTGTGAACCGTGCCTCGGTCTGAAGTATCCTTTATAGCAGGAGGGGAACCAAGAACAATTTTGTGTGAGCTTTAAAAAAAAAGAGAGAGAGGAGCGAAAACAAAGGGCACTTTCTGAAACATCTTAAAGTAGAGTAGTGAGGCGTGACATTCCCAGGGTGACGAGACACAAAAGCTGAGGTCATGGGGATGAAAAAGAGAATCAAACAGCCACTTTCACACGTCGGCCCTCCTCTGCTGCACCCCTGAACACAATAGGAAACAAATGTTGTTAAAAGAGGATCGATGCCATTCATCCCAAAGCAGCGAATGATAGCTAAACAATATTGTCACAGTGAATCGAGCTGAGATATGCTACCACCCAGACCCACTGAGAGGGGAAAGGGATGCCATAGAGGGAACGATTAGGAGATATTTAAATACAGCCTGCTCTATAAAGAAAAAAGCATCGTTATTGAGAGAGACATGTGGGCTACTGTAGGTTAAGGGATAAAAAACATATAGAAAATAAAATTAAACTGAAAGTGCACTGCAATTATAATGCGCTTTAAAAATAGGCAATAAAAACGCATTTATTTCAATTTAATTGCATTTTGTTTGAGTGTTAAATGGTCTTTAAATGTTATGTTTTAAGCCCCTCTTTTTTTCTTCCAGGTGGTGCGCTGCTCCTGGATGCGCCTGTCTGAAGCTCCGCAGACTCCAGGCGATGTAGATTTAGGCCATTAACCAACCAATAAATAAACAAATCTTTGCTAGAGGTGCAGAAACTTGCATTTTAAGGCAAACATTTACAATCCCAACGGCCGAGTGTAAATAACAGCACTTTTTTTTTAGAGTTGGTGAAATTTTCCTTCACACATATTCTCTCTCATTAGTCGGCCTGTATAGATTTACATGGCATTGCTATCCACTGCCCTGTGTGTTAAACACACGCTCAGCGTTAAAGGAAAGTACAGTTTGTCGTCTGCAGCAAACTCATCCAATAAGCTTCTAATTAAGTCCACGGTGGCTTCAGCCCCCAGAGATGTTTTACGGTGCAATTAAGGACGCGCTGAAGATAAGGTATGAATATTCAGCAGAATGACAATTAATTAGTAGACAGAGTGCTCTCACAAGAACCTCCTCGATCGCAAATTTAGCCTATATGATGGGATATTCACGCTGCTTAAAGGCCTTCTTCACACGCTGCCACCTTGAATTTCGACCAGAATAAAATCACATTCTCAATGTTCACAATTATTATCACTGATCTCCTCATATGGTAAATATGTGTCTTGCTTATTTTATCAAAGACAGGGATTATTTCCCCCCCTCTCCGTCCCGTCCATTAGCGGGGTTTCATCGGAGGAGGTACCTGGAAGAACACCTCAGGGTATTCACAACATATGCTCGGATTATGCTTAATGGTCTAATTACATAAATTAGGCATTCATTATACGGCACATCATCTGTAACAGATATCTCAATTGTACGGAGGCGGGACATGTAATTCAATTTGTCTGCATACATTTCAACCAATTAAACATTTTTAAAAAAGAACAAAATATGTTGCTGTTGGGTGAAATTCTTTAAATACAGCTCAAAAGGTTTTTTACCATTAAAATTGAAGAGGATAACACTTCAGTTAATTAGTTTATAGGCAGCATCTATCTATCTATCTATCTATCTATCTATCTATCTATCTATCTATCTATCTATCTATCTATCTATCTATCTA
>JBAMIG010000010.1:17182484-17194036 GCA_037177335.1 Kiunga ballochi | reverse complement strand
ATCTATCTATCTATCTATCTATCTATCTATCTATCTATCTATCTATCTATCTATCTATCTATCTATCTATCTATTTGTGTGTGTGTGTGTACACCTGTGTGTGTCTGTGAGGAGGGCGTGTCAGTTCATTGACTCCATATGGTAAGAAACAGCAGGACTGACTAAGGCACTACCTGAGGACCGTGTTTGTGCTGTGACTGTGACCAAAACAGCGGCCCCTGACCCCCTCCCTTTGTGCATAATTCATCACAGACAAGACAGTGCTGCCTCACTCTCATTTCATCATTTAGCTTTTGGTGACAGATGACTCTGGAACAACAAATTATCCTGTTAAACTACACACAGTACTTAGGCAGCTGACAGATATAAAAGCAAGGAGCAAAGAGCAGGAGGAATTATTGAAATTGGTGGAAATAATGAGACAGAAAAAGTATATGCAAATGGGGGCGAAGATGAGGGTTCATACCAATATTGTGGGGAATTTCAGAAGTCTTCACTACTGTATGAATGATCATATAATGAACTAATTTCATATGAACAATAATTATGGAAATTCACAGTTGCTGTATATATTGTTGGAGAAGAGCGAATAATGTAATATTAAGCAATATGAGATCATGATATATTAAAAACAAATTCAACAGAAGATGGAACTTTCATCATAGAAGATAAAAGGACTTAAATGAAGAAAGGATGAAATATCATAGGTCAGCCACATACAGTTATCATGCAGAGGATAAAAATGAAACATTGAGATGAATAAACATGAACCTGCACAATGAGGGGGAGATCAGAGGATGAAGTGATATTAATGAAGGTATACCACATTTAAAGGGTCGTGGGTGAGGGCTTTAAAACTTAAGCTCACATTCCCCTGAGATGTGCCATTAAACATTGATATGTACAACTGCACAATCCACCCATGTGACAGGTGACATATAAAGGCAGCAGTGGGGAAAGGATCAATACACGGGGTCACTTTAAGTGAAATTGCATCCTCTTGAGGTCAAACTTGTAAGTTTAACCTCCAACCCGTAACCTTTGTATTTACATTTACTTTTCTGTTATGATCTGTTATATTTTATTGCTGGAAACCAGTAGAAAACCACATTTTGATGGTTGACTGTTTGCCAGAATGAATTACACCACCCATAAAATGAGGCATGGAGATAAAAACAAAGTTTTTAACTTAAAGATCATTTCTTAAGATGACATGTCCTCTGCAACACCAACAAGCCTCTCCTTTGGGGGTTAATGTATTAGACAGCAAACGGATGCCTATCCCTTTATGTTGTGAGCTTGTGTGGTTGGAAGGCACAGTCCTTTGTGTGGCTTGTGTTCATCCAGACCTTGGCAGTGATCAGAACGCACTTAACCAACTGGGACCAAACGAGGGCATTTTACTCTGCCTTTCATCTTATACATTAGGGAAAATCTCTGGTCTCCATGGACAGCTGGTAGAAGCAAAGACCAGAGCAGCACAATACACAATAACAATATAGAAAAGTTTATGACATGTAAACAAAAACGAAGACATGGCTGATCCCCATAGGGAAGGTAAAATATGTCAAAAATAAATAAATAAAAAACACATATCTTTTTTTTCTCTGAAGGAAGTTTTTCCAAACAATTCCTGGACAATAAAACATCTAAACCGAGGTAAGCTTTTCTTTTCCTTGCGCCCACAAAGTGGTTGTTGCTTTTTTTCATCACTTTGTTGAGAAAAAAGAACTTGTGTGCAGCAAACACAACAACCCACGCTGCACTTCAGATGATATTTGTAATACATGCTGTGGTGATAATTGACATTTGCAGTGTTGGGCGTAAACAAGCAATCCAGTTAATCACAAAACGCATTAAAGGGAACAGAAAGATTGTCTCATTGAATCGTTCTTTATCATTGACCAGCTCAGTGTGCTGCCTATTGAGAGGTAATATGTGTGACGCTTGTCAAGGCACTAATTCATTTGTTTAGTAAGACAGGAGCTAACGTGTGCTAAAAACATGGTTGAGGTAATGAAATCATTAAGGTCCTATTAATCCACAGCTAATCAAAGGGTCAGAGAAAGCAACCTAGCAAAAGGATTGTATCACATTAATTAAAACAAGGCTTAAATATGTGTGCATCTATAAAAGCACGTTCATATAGCGAAACACTCAGAATCATTATTCTGGTCTGCTGTGACACAGACAGTCAGCTCTAACTGGTGGCTGAAAAGCTTGGAAAGCATGGCTAATATCTACAGGAAAGTATGTATTTATGTGTCTGAAATCTGGTTGATTAAGGGTTCTTGAGGCAGCCTAGTAGCTAATATATGGGGAGATTTCCTTTCGAAGGATAGTAGTAATATAACTGATGAACTGTGATGTTGATTAGTAGACCCTTGAGGGTATGCACTTGAAAATAATGTTGTTGACTCTGACCTATTCAGGAGCAAGTGCTTCAGATCTGACAAAGCATTTGAATTATAGATGGGAAATGCACACAGACTGCATGCACACAAAAGAATGCAATTACATTTCCATCAAACAAATTCAGTCTAGAGTTGAGTTTTATGCTATTAGAATGCTCTAATGGAATAGCAAAGGAAGAATCCAATGAAATGTCAAGTGCTGCTGCATATCAGAAAAACTCTGCTGGTCGCATGTTGGCACAGGCGGAGTGTTAACAGGCTTTATCGACAAGGGAAATGTCCCGTTCCCCTGCCTAAACCAAAGCTATTACAATCCCAAATAATTAACTTTCAGCAGAGCAACCAGTTGTCGTGACAACCAGGACAAGAAAGACACATGAAGAAAATTGTGATTAAATTCCACAGCGAAAAGAAAAATAACGTATATTCTCACTTCTATTAAATCCCAGAGATGTTGACAAAGTGTGCATTTATTCAGAGCTATCTTTACGTTTCTTATTGCCTTTACTGATTTTTCATGCCTTTGCCACATTTTAGTTTTTTTTGGTGAAATGTAGGTCAAACACAGTCAAGGATTTTGAAAGATATCTGTCATGAAATGTGACATAAAAAGGATGTGCATTAGGACCTGAAAGTCAGGTCCAGTTCTGAAATCCCTCTAAATGACTGTTACTCAATCATTACTCGGTTTATGTAAGCATCTCCATGACAGTCTTGAATAGGCCTTAAACCAACTCAGGTAATATAGCCTAATAAAAAAGGGAGGAATAAAAAGCATTTAATCCGTCAACATGATTAATTGTGCACTAAAATCCATGTGAGACCTTGTAGTCATTGGGGGCAGTGGAAAGGCATTTTGCATGTCAGCATCACTGGCAGTTGTACAAGTAGTTATGTGAGTGTATCCATGGAATGGTATGAATATCAAATTAATAATTAGACATGTAATTTCTCCTCAGGAATTACTAGGCCTCGTTGGTGAATTTAATTATTAGCAGCCTTTTTGTTTCCTTGTCCCTCTCATTACTGTCAGGATTGATGTAACGTAAACTTCATTAAAAATTAAAGCAAGAGTCTTAATTATGAGGCTACTGACTGAAGTTAGAATTAGCCAACTCAGTGATGTGCAAATGAGAGCATTATTTAAGAAACATGCTGGAAGTAGTTATGCTAATTTCAAGAGTTCACAGTAGCAGACCTTTTCACTTGCAGTTGCATATTCATTAAACACACTATGCAAATTTAATGTAGCAGTCTTAGTAATGCCTTGTTAATTTATTCAGATTTATTGAGAACGACTTGTAAAAAGTACCAATTTAATTACCCTATCTCCTTGGAAGGTAAGGGATATGGCCAAGGTTTTAAACCGTGTAAATCAGGATTAGTGTGGTTTGATGGAGAAAAAGGGAATGAAAGGACACTGCTGTTAATAGCCATGGCTTGAAAGACATATTGATTTACTTAAGACATGATCCAAGTAAAAAGCACTCAACCAGCCAAAGATGAGGGATTTGTTTTTGTTTGTGTGTCTGTGAAGTGAAATAATGTGAGAATGTGTATTATATATATGTGAAAGTTTAAAACTGGTTGTTTAAATAAAATGTGATCTTTCTGGTTGACTAAAATTTTAAAAGGCAGTGAGATTTCACCTTTGACCGTTTGCACCGGATGCATGTAAATAGAATCCTTATCCAAAGCAAAGCATTCACAAATGTACAACAGCTTCCTATTTATGCATATGAAACCAACACCCTGACTTTAGCTCAGTCATGTCTGAGGTTTTAATGTAGATCTGCCGCCATGTTTCTCCGGAACCTACTTCAGTGCCTAAAAAATAGTTAAACTGAGTAAAACAGATGATAACTTTTTGCAGAGTAACGTTTTAAGGATTAAGCAGAGCAACAGTAGTTACGGTACTACTTTACGGTCATTTAGCAGACGCTTTAATCCAAAGCATAATTTTTAACCGTAGTTTTTTCCTAACATGCATGTCTTGTGGGTGGGAGGAGAGAGAACCCACGCATACATGGGGAGAACATGCAAACTCCACACAGAAAGGCTACTGGACAAACCTGCCTAGGCTTAAACCAGGAACCTTCTTGTTTTATTTAACAGCAGTTTTTTTTGCACAGTTATTTAAACTTTTCACATTCAGGAACATTAAACCCTAAAGCTCACTACATTTGTTTAAAAGGTATACTTGTCTCTTTAGTCACTTGCCGTTGAGGCTTGTGTTTAATTTGTAATCTAAAAAAGGACAGTGCCATTGAGAGAATGGAGGCTCCTAATTCATGTTCAACTTTTGTGACTTTTACCATTACTTTTAAGTTTGTTTAGGTTTCATGCACTAAAACCTTGGTTTGATTTACATACTAAAACAGCCTTGAACAGCCCTACCACACTTGAAATGTCTTAATGTTTAAAAGTTTAATTTTCTACTTCATTGAGGCAGCAAGTACATTTAATCCTCTGTTAAATTGTATTATCAAAGACTTGATAAGTGCAAGAACCATGTTGAGAACTTCTTTTAAAAGAGGTAAGGAGTAAAAACATGTGTGACCCACATTCAATCAATCAATCATGATTTATTTACAAAGTATGGAGCTATATTTGTGTTTTTATTAAATTAAAGAAAAAAAGCAATCCAAGAGGGAAAAAAAATTTAAAGGAAAAATATATATTTGAAATGAAAATATATATTTGATAATAATTCTTTTCACATTAATTGCAAAAAATAATATTTGGGAGCAAAAGAAAAAGTTTTGAGATTATTATATTTTTTCATTTCAAATATATATTTTCCCTTTCAAATTTATTTTCCTCTTTTTCTTTCATTTAATAAAAACACAAATATAGCTCCATACAAAGCACTTCCCAATAGCCACAGCCAACCAAACTGGACCGAGATAAAAACCAGAATAAAAACATAGTACATCTATGAATTATGTGCATTAGTTCATATAACTATTTTTATGTGCCAAATAAATATGTCTTTAGCCTGGATTTAAACAGCAGCAAGTGAACGAGAACCCCATCTGCTGAGCTGGTGAGGGGTCAGCAAGTCATATACAAAGAAGAGGTGCAAGGTTGTAGATGGAACATCGTGTTTAAGGGTATTGATGAGGAGACGGGATAGGTTGTGAGGTACGGAGGCCTGCATGGTGGCGCAGAGGGCTTTGCAATTGTCCAAGTAAGGTGTGGATTGTTTTTTTGCAATCCTCACAGCTGATGAAGGGTTTGACTTTGGCATTCAGGCAAAGTTGAATAAGACTTGATCTAACAATAGAATTTATTTGGTTATTGAGTTTAATATCATTGTCCAGAGTCACTCCAAGATTCCTCACTGCAAGGTCAGAGATAGGAGAACTGGAGCTGAGTCTGTTGCGCTTGAGTCACCAAAGAGGATGAATTTAGCCTTTGCACTGTTTAATGTCCTGCTGTGTCTCTGGGGAGATCTGAGAAACTGGCAGATTGATTAGTAGATCATCTGCATACACATAGAATGAGACATTATGATGAGACATCACTGAACTTTAAGACAGCATATACAAGAAAAATAGAATAAACCCCCAAATGAAACCTAATGGCACACCCCAGGACAAGTTGGAAAAACTGGATGAAAGATTATTGATCATTACAGAGAAAGTTCTACAACTTATAGTTATATTTATTCCTGTTTTATACTGTGGCATCATTGCGGCGTTCAAATGTGAACTTGGACACGTATGGTTTTTGTTTGTTAGCTTGCTTTTTAACATAGATCCTAAAATACTAATATTCTAGTCCACTGACTCTTTTGCACTTTTACTCAGTGCTTTCTGCAAAATCTTTTTTATTTAGAATTTTTCTGCATTTAGAAAACCTGGAGGAGCCCATGGGATATGACTGAGGTTCATAACACATACACAAAAACAAACTCCACCACCAAGCTTAATTGCATATCAAGTATTTCATGGTTCCATGTATTCCTAACAAAGCGCTTCACTATTGGAGTGCATGTTAACTTGTGACTCAGTCTTTCAGTAGAATATCTTTAAAATATATATTCAAATAATATCTTTGATCTGTCAAAGGTGAAGTTTTTAAGCCTAATTTTAAAGGTTGATCAGTGTTTGTAAGATCTTATGGTTAGGCTGGTTAGCCACCCCTTACTCATGCTGTCATGGGTAGAGACACGTCGAGGACTTGCTATGATGTAATTCCATTTATGTTTTTTTTTTGTGCTTTATTTTACCATTCTACAAACTTGTGAGAATTTTGCCAACTAAGCTTAAATGTGTGTTCAAGGACCATCGTTCTAAGAAGTGGAATTACAAATTATGAGCAAGGAAACACAAGAAACATAAAAATCCACGGGTCAACAACCACAACAAGTATAGTTATTATTGTCACAGATAATGTGGCAATAAAAATAATATCTTTATTTTAGTTCAGATCTCTCAGGTGAGTGCCTTAGGAAACTGTAAAGCTCTATTTAAAGTGTTGTGTTCAATTAAGTTTCACCTTTTGTATTCCACATTAAAATGTACCCTGTTTGCAATCTTTAACTGTTGTGTCAGAGCATATAAACCACTGGTTCAATAAGAGGTGACTATTACAAAGAATACAGCAATAAACATTTGCATCTGAGAGCATATTTACTGTGTTGGACCACATCCAAGTAGAGAGAATTACAGCACAAAGAGAGGAGTGTTAATTAATATGCACTTTTAATTCAATATAGGAACCCTTTAAGATAAGAATAAACATGCCTGTGGATATGTGGTCACATTATAATAATAAACCAAAAAATGTACATTCACTTCAAGAGAAACATTTTATTTGTGGACTAATACACATGAAAGTACACTCTTCTTGGTGTTTGCCAGCTTCTTGAAAGACAAAAAGAAAAAAGGAAAAATCCAGATAGTCTGCAACAAAATAATCTTGTTAGTTTCAAGTGGTCAGTTGTCAGTGACTGCCAGTCCTCAGGGACAGAGTTGAAAGGCTGAACTGCAGAAAAACATCCTTGGGGCTTATGATGAGAGAAGCACAATGTCCGGTGATAAAGAAAAACAAGCTGCAGAGTGCGGCGTAGCTCTGACCGTGACAGGGCTCTCCAGCCAGATACACCTCAGGAGATAATTACACTCACAGGGTGTCTATTGCTCATGTCTGTTCATTGGTCCCTGATGTCCCTCAGGAGCCCCTTATGGCATGTGTGTCTGAGCGTTTCTGTGCCCCATAAACCTGAGACTTCTTTGCTAATCAAAATGTTCATTCATTTGATAAAACCATCCAAACAAAGGCAAATGTTGGCTTAAGAAAACCCAAAAACAGAAACAAGAAGATTCAATTAATTTTGAGAAAAACCATCACACAAAGGAAACCAAAGTAAATACCTAAAAGTAAGCCTACCTTTTTAAGTTTATGTATATACACAGACACTTCAGGTATGTTTATAAAAAAGTTCTCATGTAAAGGTGAATAGTGAATAATAAAAAAGGGAAATATTTGTAAGGAAAGTATCAGGAATTTAATTTAAAACACTGACAATTAAAAAAAATGTACCAGAAAAAGATGTTTCTATGAATGGTTTCCTTTAGAAATTTGCGTGTTCTTTATTGAACATAAATGTATGTTGTGGCTGTGCTGATGTATTTGGAAGCAGAAATAATAATTGAAGTCACATTTTGGACACATGGACTGAGCACATCATGTGCTCTGAAAACAAGCCGAAATAATGCAGAAATACTCGTGTTTCATCTACTAGACACGCAAATCTATTAATGCTTTAGGGCTGTACCAGCTGACTTGTACAATTTTCATCCGTGTAAGAAATGCTTTGTAAATCATAGTTCATTCTCACAACTAAATGTGTTTTCAGTGGGGCTGTTTATGTTTACACTACATCAATTTGTTACCATCTTTATCAAAATCGTTTCTCTATCTTCTATCTCCCTTTATGTGTGGTTTATTTTTCTGATGCTAACGTAGGAATTAGAGAGAAATGCAGCGTCTCCACGCTGCTTATAGGCCGTTTTTAATGTCTGCTTCTTTCTATCAGTTAATGAAATGTAAAAAATGAGCGTGTTACAAAAACAAATTAAAGCACAGGTATCTAATAAATATGCAGATAAAAAGTTTTACAACTTTCACGCATTTTTGTAAAGCTGCCACATTTTGTGCCGTGAACCAACATGTTTACAAATAGTGTTGAATAAAAAACTCCACACGCAGTCAAGCAAAATGCATTTCGATTTAAATAAGGAGAAGATACTTGAGTTCAAGAGGTTATGAGTTTTTAGGCCGTGGTTAATGGTTTCATGTCTACTCTTATGTTTCCTGACTCAAATGTAAAAGCTGATTGTATTAACCTGCATTACATCTGCATCTACTCCAACCACAAGATCCTATAAATCCTTTATCATCTTGAGGGAAATAACTTCCATTTTTATAAGAGTGACAGATGTGAACCATCCCATTGACCATAATTAATCTGTATTTAAAAGGAACAGCCTGCGTGGAATGAAGTCATGGTCCAGAGTCTAGCGGCCTGTGTCACGGGACTGTCTGTCTGGCCTCACACATTTCAGTGTAATTATCCTGTTGCTATGAATAATGGGACGAAGGGTTATCCGAGAGATGCTTTGATAGAGATGAGATTAGTTTAATCGTGTTCATTGCATGGGTTAGGCCACCAAATTTCATCACCGTTCCTTTCAAATCACTGTACCCTCGCCCCACTTGCAAAAGCTCCCTGCACGCCTGCCACATTAGCCAGAAAAATTTATGACATCGTTCGTTTTAAGAGCTAACACTGTTAGGAAAATGCATACTTTAAGCAGACGGCATTGTGACAAAAAGATTCATAATAAACAGAGCACAAGCAGGAGTCCCACATCTGAGGACAATAATACTGTTTCTCTGTTGCCACATTTAACAAAAGAAAAACAGAACAGATGTGCAGAAATTGTGGCAAAAGTTCTGGGAATTAATGACTTTTAATTTACATTAAAAACAGTTTTACATGTGTCCAACAGCTTCAGCTCTAGGTTTAGGTAAAATCCTTCATGGTTTAGAAACATATTTAGATTTATTATAGAAAAACTGTTGGTTTTGATCAGTTTCGGCACCTCCAATTAAAAAGACAAACATGGGATTTATCATCGTAATGCATTTCCCCCTTCTGGCTCATATTGATGTAAAGTAGAAAAGACATTATAGGATATTTACACACGAGAAATCATGTTTGCCAAAAATGACAAACCCAACATGCAACAAAGGCAATGGACTCCATGGAGCTGAGAGATATCCATAAACACAGTTTCCCTAAAGCACACTATCATTCACTGCAGCTGGCCTGACGTCAGAGGACAGGGCCAAAAGTGTCTACAGAGGACAACTTTGCAAACAAAGCCCTAAGTCGAGCCTCTTGGAAATACTGACTTTGACTTTCCCCTATTTCTCTATCAACATGCAGCTCTACGGACCCCTCCGCCAATAAAAAAAAAAAAGAAAGAAAAACACATTATTACAGCACAATTTGGGAGCCATTCATCAAATAAGACATAGGATTAATTAAGCCTGAGGAGTGAATTAGTCTCCCTCTTCACTCATCAAGGTGTACCCTTGGCCTGAGGTAGGATATCGAGGTGGGCTTCTGCGTTGCGCTGGTGGTGAGGGTGGGGGGTAGGGACAGTTATTTCATTTAACTCGCATTCATTAGTACACCAGAATCATGCTGGGACAAAATGAGAAGCTCTTTAACCCAATTTTCATGAAATGTATGACAATAAATAAATCAACTGGGGAACACGGATCATTACATATTAGCTTTTGATCAAATAAAGGAACAAATCACAGAACAACTTTCATTTACTTGAAGGCACATTTATCCCCAAACTACTGTATCTCTCTCTCTCTCACACACACACACACTTCTATGTTAGAACCTCTAAATATAACAATGAAACTCAACTTTCCAATTTTGTTTTTGGTCAAATAATTACACATAAAATGAAGATAGGTACAAAAGACACAGATGAATGTTCTGTTCTTTATATTATGGCCTGTAATAAGTAAAGATTGTCTCCCCTATGTACAGAGATATGACACGCATACGTTCATTAAACCATAGCATCCTGTCCCTGACTAGAGAGGGTCATGTTTTTGATGAATGGACTGTGCTGCGCATAGCTTCAGGCAAAGATTCAGCACCTCAAGAGGCAGAGAGGACACAACTCTGAATACAGCAAAGAAAGACAAGAAGGAAAGGAGGAAATGAGGGAGAGAGAGATGAATTTGGATTACCCTGGAGTTCTGTCTCCCCCGAGTCTTGCGTCCAAGATACATTATGAATCTAATGTGCTATTATTCTCTATCACCCCCCTAAGCCTGAAACATCTGTCCTTGGGGTGTCTCCAGTAATAGACAAGGGCTTTCGGACCCTTCACTAAGACAAGATAGCTGCTTCTACAAGGGCCCTTGACGTCCTGCTGACTTAATCTGCAAATGCTTCCACAAAATCGACATTGCCTAAAGAGGATAGCAATCAGTAGTTACGGTGTATTGCCGTAGGAGAGCAAGCACAGTGAAACCTGACCTTTTGGATAAAGAGAACTGCATTCGTGTTCTTTTCCAACTTTAAAACACATTTATCTCCTTTTGAATTTCTTCAAGGTTATATGCATAAAGTAATGCAATACTATATGCATATAGTAACACATGTGTTTCAGAATATGCAAGGCTGTATTGCAAAAAAGAATGCAGTGTTTAGTTTATAACTGTACGGATGATATAAAATTACTTTGTATGTCTCTATTTATAAGCGGTAAGAATTAAATAAATGCCCCAGAGGTTAATTCCTTTTGCATCAAGGGAAAGAATTTACTTTTCAAGTCAGATATGCACTGATTAAAATTTCACTGAGCCGTAAATGACTGCAATTCTGCACATTTTAAATATATAAATATATAAAATATTTGGGCTGCATGGTGCAGCAGTTGGTTAGCACTGTGGCCTCACAGCAAGAAGGTTGCTGGTTTGAGCCTCGTTGTGGGAGGAACTCCAACAGCGTGGATTCTCTCTGTGTTAGCGTGGGTTCTCCCTGTGTTAGCGTGGGTTCTCTCTGTGTTAGCGTGGGTTCTCCCTGTGTTA
>JBAMIG010000010.1:17164031-17182384 GCA_037177335.1 Kiunga ballochi | reverse complement strand
GCGTGGGTTCTCTCCGTGTTAGCGTGGGTTCTCCCTGTGTTAGCGTGGGTTCTCTCCATGTTAGCGTGGGTTCTCCCTGTGTTAGAGTGGGTTCTCTCCATGTTAGTGTGGTTTCTCCCCGTGTCAGCGTGGGTTCTCCCCGTGTTAGTGTGGGTTCTCCCTGTGTTAGCGTGGGTTCTCCCCGTGTTAGTGTGGGTTCTCTCCGTGTTAGCGTGGATTCTCTCCATGTTAGCGTTGGTTCTCCCCGTGTTAGCGTGGGTTCTCCCCGTGTTAGTGTGGGTTCTCTCTGTGTTAGCGTGGGTTCTCGCCGGATTAGCGTGGGTTCTCTCCGGATTAGCGTGGGTTCTCTCCGGATTAGCGTGGGTCCTCTCCGGATTAGCGTGGGTTCTCTCCGTGTTAGCGTGGGTTCTCCCTGTGTTAGAGTGGGTTCTCTCCATGTTAGTGTGGTTTCTCCCCGTGTCAGCGTGGGTTCTCCCCGTGTTAGCGTGGGTTCTCCCCGTGTTAGTGTGGGTTCTCTCCGTGTTAGCGTGGTTTCTCCCCGTGTCAGCGTGGGTTCTCCCCGTGTTAGCGTGGGTTCTCCCCGTGTTAGTGTGGGTTCTCTCCGTGTTAGCGTGGATTCTCTCCATGTTAGCGTTGGTTCTCCCCGTGTTAGCGTGGGTTCTCCCCGTGTTAGTGTGGGTTCTCTCTGTGTTAGCGTGGGTTCTCTCCGGATTAGCGTGGGTTCTCTCCGGATTAGCGTGGGTTCTCTCCGGGTTAGCGTGGGTTCTCTCTGGGTACCCCGGCTTCCTCCCACAGTCCGAACAAACGCACCTTGGGGATAGGCTGATTGGAGACTCTTAATTACCCATAGGAGTGAGTGTGAGTGTGTATGGTTGTTTGTCTGTGTGTGTTGGCCCTGTGATGGACTGGCGACCTGTCCAGGATGTACCCCGCCTCTCGCCCGATGTCATTTAATATTAAATTCTTGCAAAAAGGTTTATTGATTTTGTTTTAAACTTTGTATTAATCTTTCAATTGTCTCATTTCCAGTTTGCCCATTTATGATTGTTCATTGTTTTACATTTAGAGAGTGATAAACTATTTTTTTTCTGAATTTTAAAAATGGGAATAAACTTTGTGATCCTACCTGCATAATACAAAAGGGAACTAAATATGTTTTTGCAATGCCACAGCATCAGAAACAGCATCGCTTTTATGTTATTCTAGGTGCAACATTAGATGCAATATTAATGATGAATTTTAACATGAAAGATCTCTTAATGGAAGCGTAGTATTTGATGTTGTATTGCTACTAATTGAATTAAATCTAGTCAAAGAGTAGAAATATTTGTCTGGGGGGTTTTTAAACCCTTAAGCTCTGATTACTTATGCGTCCTGTTTAATGAAAAGAACATATCGTGATTCATTAATTATTGAGGAGAGGAGAGATATACTATGAGCACTCATTAATCTAAGAGAAATAATGTCTCTTTGTTAGACAGAAAAGCGTGGCAACAGTTCTTCTGTTATAAACACCAAAGTCTCATAGATCCATCAAACATGCTAATGTAACCATTCATCCTGTTTAAATAGGACGTTTTGTTGCTAAAGAGATTATGTGAACAGATGGCCAAACCTGTGCCTTTCACTTCTGCTTCTATTGGGCAATTAAAAGTTTCTGGATGTTTTTCTCCCACCCCTCCCCTGAAGTACAGATTGCAAACATGACAAAGGGTCAAATATCTGCAAGGGAAAAAGCAGTGGAACAACTGTTCCACCAAGCTGCTTTGGCCACAGCTGGTGTGCACACAGGCGAGTATTCACCTGAACGAGGACCGGTAATCACCCCACACCAAAGTGAATAATTAGTGTAATAATTACCCGGCTAAGAATGAATCTGAGAGAATCTTTTCTCACAGTGCCATCAAGAATAACAGGTGCTGAAAGTGCCTCGGAGGGACAGGGATTAAAAATTATTTCGTTATCCTGGATCTCCTTCAGGCACAACTATCTTGTGTTTTATCCTGTCATCCACAGCGAGGGTCGTGTGGGGGGCTCATTTTCCTCCGGCTTGGCAGTTTTGGGAGCTAGGTATTTGACAGAGAGTGAATGTTGTTTAATCTGGGAGTGTGGGCTGTCCTTGAGCTTCCTGGACACTTCATGTCCACATAACCTCCAGCTACATGGTGGTAGGTTTCACAAATGCTTATTATGAGCTGCCACAATGCATTTCCTTCTGAGGAAAAATTAAATATCAATAATGTTTTCGCTGTTAGTGTGAATTCATGTTTATTTGTTTTTGACAGGAGTTTTCCATCAACAAAAATCAAAATGGAACCGACATAAATGATAGACATGCATCAACAAAGTTCTGATTGTAAAAAGTGGACACAAGCGGATGTTTGTGGCAGCCTAATAGATGTGTTCTCTCCGTTTTGACTTAAGCAATGAAGCAAGTGAGCCTAAGGGTGTTTATTCTTGTAAGAATTACTTAAAGACTTGTCAAGATGCCACAACTCGTGCTTCCGCTCCCAGGCTCTTTCTGTATTGGTTATTCTGACTTCCTGTGTGTTTTTGAAATTGCTACAGCAGGTGCAACACATATTAGACCCAGCGAATTAAATATTTGTTCCTAATGCTAAACAAAGTGTATTTTGTGTTTTTATCAAAGTAAAACTGGATAAGTCTCAGGTGCATCACACAGAAAAGACTATAAATGATCATTGTGTCATTAATAACAATGTCAGTCAGTCATTTTTTAGCCACTTAATCCAATTAAAAGTCCTGGGGAAACTGGAGTCTATCCCAGTAGTCCTGAAGGAGTATAATGTTGCAATATTTTTGTCTAACACAAAAGGAAGTAGCTGCATAATGGCTGTTTGGATGGGTTTCCTCAATTTTTCCATTCAGTGGGGGCTAGAATATGTGAATGTCTATGCAAAATCAAGATGAATGTTCGGACAAAAGAGACATTGGTTGATTATAGTATCAGCATGACACGCAGCACTTTATCTTTTAGCCTGCTCTGTTGTCTTATAATGTTATATCATTAGTTTCCCTGACAATGATTTAGCATTCATCCACCTAGCCCATTGACCTACACTGTGTTTAAATGTAACCTTCTTTATGCCCTACCCATCATTTGTCACCTCTAGGCTGTCAAATATATACAAATTGGACACAACCTGCCTTGGCCATTTGACAGCAAAACACAGAGGGTTGGGGACCAGAAGCAAGGCAATGAGCTCCATCGCTTACATTTACATGGTCTGGGAAGGTTCGTGAGCTGTTCCTGAAAGATTACCACCTCTAATTTCTTTTGGGAGGGTGGGACCTTGGTTCTACTGCCAAGCCTGCTTTTCAGGTCAGGGCTCCCTGAATGTTAACTAAGACCCAGGAGCAGGTCAGCAAACGGGTTAAGGGACCAGAGGAAAGCCTGGTCCTACTCCTGCACTGGCAGTCGTGCAGAAAGTCGCCATCCATCTTTGGCAGAGTTCTAATGACACAATGTAGGTCTGTGGCTAGAAAGCCTGTCCAGGTAGCACTCCAGTGGTGCGTGCCTTCTGCAAAGTGCAACACCAATTCTGAAATCCCTGCCAGCTAGAAGACAGACTTGCTTACTCGAAAAAAAAAATCCTCAGTATTTCCTCAGGAGGAGACAAGAGTGTTTGATGTCTTTGTCAACCTTTAGGTCGTCTTCTTCAAGCAATGCTGCAAGACATTTTCACATGACATGCAGCTATAAAGATTCTTTCTGCTTTCACCCCCCCCCCTCCCCCTTCCCTTAACTTTTTCTTTGATCTAAATTATTAAACTATTTCAGTTCAAATCTCCAACTGTGATCAGCACTGCAGCTTCCTTTTGTTTTATTGTGCTTATAGAGGATCTTTGTGAATCAGGCAGCCAAAGGCATAAAGTAAGCTAATCAAGTAAAATCTATCTTCTAAAGCTATTTATAAAATGCTGGCTTTGGTCAGAATGCAAATTAAAAAACATCAATGGAGACCACTAAGATTTCCTTAACACTGAATAAACACTTGTTCCTATATTATACAATTATATTATACAATTTTGAACAAGCTCTAATCAGAATAAGTTCTGGTTAATTGCATTTAGTGTTTGGAATAAACAAACAAATCATTTATAATATAATCCTGTTTAACCTTATTTAGCCTTAATACTAATGAACTAATGATGTGTGCTTTGTCTCTGTACCTGTGGAATCTCTTTATGATTCACATCCATACACAGTTGGTTATGCTTAGATGCACATCATAATAAACAGCAGTGCTTGCACAGTGTCCAGTGTTGGCCATATACCATCTATAATGAAAATGTCACAATAACCAATTATATGACATTCAGACACCTTATCACAAGGATTACTGATTTCATATCTATTTAATATATTGCAAGGTTTTATCAACCTCATATTGGTTTAATGCATTAATACACATTGTGTATTGATATGCTGTAAGTTAAACAAAGATTTGTTTTAATTCAATTTAGTCTTGTGAATATTTTGAAAACAACATATTGCATTGATGGAATATTTCATAAAAAATGTATATTGCTATCTTATATATTATGTTATCAGCATATCTATGATAAGACTGTAAAACTCCAGTTCACATTTACACAACACATAGAGTAGCACCCCATGTATTTTATTTAGATGCATCACTGAAACATGTTTTTCTTTGTTCATTGCATTCTTATTTTTTATTTTTCAATGGAAAGAATAATGTAATCTCATTGAAATACAAGTTACTTCAAATCTCCAAGTAACCTGTGTATAGAGAAAGAAGAATATATTTAAGTCTTACAATAGCTAAAGGCTACCTACAGTATATTAACTGAAAGCATGGCTAAATGTTATCACCTGTCTTCACCGTGTTGTGAGTTTTTCCATGCCTTTCAGAAGTAAATGACGCTTGAACAGCAGAGAGATCGCTCATTGTTAACCATATGGTTTTGTGCAAAAGGTCACCAGTGTTTCTGAGGGTTAATACCAAATGCCCAAAAACAGACAAGAGGGACCCATGCATATTAATGATAGTATATATTCCCTTGTGCAAAGAAAACGGGTAGATGATTTTTCTTTTCTGGACAAGTGTTAATGTTCAGTGTTTTCAGTCACAATGAATGGGTGCTTTATTTAAACTAATTTCCTTAGAGATATGTTTTGTCAATAGGCTGCTATATGTACATATATATATATATATATATATATATATATATGTAAACACACACGCTTTTTTTTTTTATTTCTATCCTTTACATTGACAGTTGTTAGGGCCCCCTCAGCCCCAAGAAATATTATCTTTTGATAGAAAAATTCCACCAAATTAATGCTGAAGGCCATCAAAATACTGTGTGGAAAATATGAAGCCTTTTAAAAGAGAGCAGTCTCCCCACAGTTGTGCAAAACGCGACCAAAACAACTATCACTTTATGTGAGAATTAGCAAACAGTTATCATTTCTGTGATATTAAAAGGCTTTGGTGCCAACATGTGCTGAAATAATAAAATATTGAAATGTCTATGAAACATAAATGTGAGTTCTGGCTACATCTGTCTCTTGCTAATTGAGTTGCTACCAAGAATGTTAGTACTCTGGAGAATAATTTGTCAGTGCAAAACATCGAATGGACCAATTTATTGGTTGCTGCAGGCTGTAAAGTTCCAACCGTCTTTGATCAACCTTTTTAGGTCAGTATCTCTCGAAATACAGAGAGGAGAATTACACAGCAGAGAAAATATTTCATCTTTTTAAAAGACAAGGAAAAGGATTTTTGTAGTTCAACTGTTTGGCTGTAATTGTGAATAAATTCTTTAGAGGGCTCTAAGCTAGACAGAGACAGAGACAGAGACAGGGGGTGGGGGGGGTGTTTATTGTTTTGGGTGGATGGTAGCTTAAACATTTATTGTAAAGCAGAGGCAGAATGAGTAATTATAAGTTTTGTTTTTACTCATCACTCAATGGATGTAAGATACGAGCAATGACAGACGCTGGTAAGATCCTTTGACAAGCTTAAAATGAGGTTTTAAAAAGTAAAAAATGTGATTCTAAGAGTTCTGTGCTGTGTGCAAGCGATGTGTTGGCATTTTGACAATACATGCAAGCATTATTTGGTATCCAAGTATAATGTTAAACTTTAATTTTGAACCAACAATATCGCAGGTCTTTGCTGTATAACTCAAAAGCATCTTTTAAGACGATTGGCTACAGTGAATTTGATTGCAATGCAAATGAATCATCATCCAGTCTTTTATCTTGATGCACTGGATATTAAATGATCTATTAACTCTGGTCAATGATAGTTTACTTAGTCTACAGTTTTCACGAGCATCAAAATGTAAATGTTATTTCAGCCTAGTCTACATTTAGTGCACAAAAGTATAATAGAATCCAAACAAATATGCATATTTTTGCTGAAAAGGAAGTGCTTTATTTAACAGATTGTCACCATAAAAGCTGCGTGTATCAGATTCTTGTACTCATGGGGTGGTGATGTGACTCAGTAATTCTACATCTTTGCATAGCCATGAGGCAAACTTGAAGTAGAACAAAATTGCATAATCATATTCCAAATGATGGTCTCAGAGATGAGGTAAAAGGTTGTAGGGGCATCCAGTGAACATGTAGGTAATAAAAGAGAACAGTAAATGATATACTTATTAAAATGAAGTCACATTTTTGAGAAAATTATTTATTGTGACCATCTGGGGAAAGACAATGCTGTCGGTCATTTGGCTTCCGCTGTATAACTTGACAGAATGCCCATTTCTACCCCACACTGTTACTGAATGCCCGAAATACGGTTTAGTTTTAGCTTTTCCTAAATGAGCACAATGTTTACAATTTATGAAAACTCTGAAAAAGACCAAGAGTCCATCTGCTGATCATCCTCCTTTTCCATTTATTATACCGATGGATGTTCCCCTGGATACAGGGCTGAAAAATGTATCTATATTTGCTGAAAAGGGTAATTTTGAATGGTGCTTTTAGTGAAATGCTGAATTGCTTTAATTAATCAGTATATTGCAAATTAGTTAGCAGAGATATTTCTCCTGTGTGTCCTCAGATATGCTGTCTCAACAGCATGCCTCTGCTTTGTTGATCTGTGCCACAGGAATCTAAATGTAGATTTGTTAATATTTGGATAATTGTAAAGACATCCTGTGCAGCCAGATAACAAATCACACATATTCTTGTCTCCAGTTTTTGTACAAACACTGTACAGTACTTTAGCATCATGCATTATGTGTGTCAACAGTGACAATCATAATAAATATATATATATAATTAAGAAAAATGAAACCTCTGAGAGAAGCCCCTTGTAGGATCATCAAACTAAAAAAAACAGAATTATCACTTTATTCTTGCACAATAAACTAAAACATATTTGCTTGGAATATATCCACACTTCATAATAGTGAGGTCATGCAATTCATTTTTACTGAAAAAATGTTTCAACAAACCCCTCAAGATAAGATATCAGGTTGTGCAGCTCACTACATCATTAGCTTGCACGTGTATAGCGTCTCAGAGGACCTTTAATTTGAGTAGGAAAAGTCTGTTCCTTCGCTATGAGGTTAAAGAGTGGGTGACAAGTGAAGAAAATCACAGCGGAATGCATTAATTAGGTAGACCTAAAAGCATATTTATCAAAGGCTAAGCCATATGGGAATTATCATAGAAAGGATCTAATAAAGACAAGACAGGTTAATAGAATAAAGGGCCTTGAATAGAATGTGTGCTTATACATAAAATATCAACTAGATCTCACATGTAAACGAATTATTAGGATGTACGGATTAAATGTTAAGGCAGGCTGACTCTTATGACCTCCATGTGATTTGACAGTGACAACAGCTTCACTCTGATTAAAATGTCAAAGCCTTTGACTTCATTCATCTCGGTAAGATTCCACATGAAATTACCCAATATTTACTCAGAGTAAAAAGACTGATTACACGAACACGAATATGCTGATATCAAAAATAAATATTTAATGAACACCCACAATCAGAAAACAGTTGAGGAAATAAACAGTCCAATGAATGTGGTGGAATCATCTAAATGGTGTCAGTCACACTCCGTTCCCGGGCTGTGATGACTTACGGTCCCTCGGTGGCGATTGAGACAGACAGGGCTGATTGAGAGCGCTTATCTTTATGGTGGAGCCATGGAATTGTTAACAGGATGTGATGGCTTGTGTCCGCTGAACTGGGCAGGGAAATAAAGCTGCTGGGCTCTGGCTGCCGCATCATCATTCACAGAGGTAATGATCTCTGTCTGTCTCAGAGGTAAGTAATAGTCTGCTCTCAGGTTAGTAAGGCCATGACATAGCATTGATGGCAAAGTTGAACTTGAACCAGTGAGAACTGGTCTGAATGTTTCTGCCTTTGTAGTAAATCTAATAAGCAAATTAATGGGGATTAAAATACGCTGTAAAACCTAAGGTTTATTAAATGTGAATGAGAGATTATATGCTCATGGACATCTTTAGAAACAAAGGTTTATAGCTGTTTTTATTCATTTTTTTAATTTGATATTCTCCCTAAAATTGCTCACTATTTATTACAAGGTGCTGTTTATGTGCTGGATCAGAACAAAGAGGCAGAAATATGTTCAGAGCATACAGTCAAAAAAAAATCTAATTCCACTCAATTATCTTCACCAAGATAATTAATCAATTCAGTATGCACATCCAAGTCTCAGAGGCATCTTTGAGATAATTGTTCTCATTGACTTGAATAATTATTTGTTTGCTGATTTAATTATTTTCACATTTGGAAAACAAATGAACGTGTGTTCGTAGACACTCCAGGATTATTTTTTCTTCTGTCACTAGAAGGTGAAAAGGCTCAAAATAAACTGTATATATGAGTTTCAGAGTAAAACACTAATGTTATGATAACTCCTTTTTGCAAAATGTTTCTTGCAAATTTTACTGCAATCTGGCTCTGAATTTATGTCATTATGTTTTTTTTCCCTCACAACCCGAACCTCAGTGTGAAGAGGGTCAATAAAACATGAATTGTTTCTGCCTTGTGGCATCAATACAAACTGAATCAAAGGCTAATATTTCTCAGACAGGAGGTTAGCTCTGGGTTACAGACTCCGTGTCCTCATTTTATGACTGGCATGGAGAAAACAATTGTTGGGAGTCCTCAATTCACACCAGTATGAGCAAAACCTTGCGGCTACCGCAGCATCTAGCACAAATTATAGGAGCCACTTTAATGGTACTCACTACTATTTATCATGCTGTTTTAAATGTTTTGCTCATTTGTTTCCATTAAATATTTCATCTTCCCTTAAATATTCATTTAACTTCCTCTTTAAATTTTTCACCAGTCTCTTTGCAGTCGCTATCTTCATGCCTCCCTTTTAGGCTTTGCAATCATAAATAATTATTCATCTACACCCAAAAAGAGATTGCATAAAACATGCACATGAATCCTTTTTGTCTTTTCTCATTAGTGATATACTTCGGGTAGCCTAAATACTTCCCGCTACCCCATTTATGGAAATTGGTTGAAAGACCTTCCTAATGACTCTGCTTCGCATATAAGATGCAGCATCTGTTTCTCATCTTAACCCTTTTTATGATGAAATGATGGGTCGGCTTGAGATGTTTTAAAATGGGGAAATTATCTGGATGCATTCTCAATCAGATAATGACGCTTTAGTTTTATATTGTTGAAACTGACTCCTAAGGTACTGTGGTTCATCTGTGCATGCAGTAATACTTGATTTAGTTGTAAAAAGAACAAGAATATCCAACAAAACTATGCATCATTACACAATTTCTCTTTCCTTTTTATTGTAAAATTATTTTTTTGTTATTGCTTGTTGATGTCTTTTTAATTTACACATCTGTCTTTATGACAAGAACTTGTATCTGTTATTTATGCAAATAGAATAAAATGTTGAATACAAATTTCTTGGCAAAAGAGGAAACACTTTTCTTATTTGCCAGATAATTTCAACATGACTTATTAATATACAGCGCTGTGATGGAAAGTGGAAGGGAAGCAGAGACTCTCAATTTGCCTGGATTATCCCTTTGTGATTAGGCCTAATGATCCAGCAGAGTAAATAGCAATGTGTTAATTAGAAATTACACAGTTATAGAAAGCATTTACCATTTACTTATTTTAAAACCACACTACAGCAGATGTATTTGTTTTTCTTCCTTTACTGAAAATAAAAAAATGGGTTTTGGATTGTCCCCAGATAACAAATTATGGTGTAGTTCTTGCCACCTACTAGTAAGCATCTGATAAATTTGATAAATTGATAAATACTTAATAACCACACCTAAGGGATGTATGTAACCATGCCATTCATAGAAATCTGTTTAAAGTACTTTTTCATAAAGGAAACGTCACAGCGTTGCTACAATCAGCCAAAACTGAGAATGGAAGTTAAATCTCCTGCTTGTAAATGTAACACTGGCCACATTTATTCATAAAACACATGTCACTTTTAGCTTTCAAAGGCAGATATATATCCTTTTATCATATTTTTATTTATTTATTTTTTTCATTTTGGTTTTTAAGTCTGCCCTGCATGTTCTGCAGGTAAACCTATCTAAATACAACACACTTACATGAATGGCTTTTTAAAAGGCTTGCAAATAAGTTGACCAGGATGTTTCATAAGCAGAAGCAGGTGAGTAGGAACATGTCTAACACATATAGTGGTTTAAGGAGCAGATAAAGGGAAACTCAAACACGCCAGCATTTAAATGGGCTTTTGCCTCCACCTAGTGAAAAGAGTCAGTCACTTCAGGAAACTTTAGCAGTGCAACTGGTCCCAGTTCACTTTGTTATGGTGAATAAATGCACACTTGAGATCATTCAGCCTACTAATCACACTAATTGTTAATATACTTATAATGATTTTAAAAATATATTAGGCTACGGAAAATGTGTCTATTAAGACTTAAAGAAATTACGTGATATTCAAAAATATTGCATTGTTTCAAAATCTGGAGTTGCAAATTTAGGTAGAGAGAAGGTTAATTAATCAGGTTATTTACACTTTAAGTTGGTATAAAAGTATACTGACAAACCTAAGACTAATTAATAAAACAGCCACTCCGAAGTACCTATAAAATTATCCCAAGCTGTAACATTGTTATGATATCGGTGTAAACAGATCACCGCTTTCACAGGTATGTGTCCAAGAACCGGTTTCTCCATTAACCGTCTTTGGTCACAAACCATAGGTATGGCATCGGCTTTGAAATTTTATTTAAATTCATTGTATGGCGTTTGTTATGTTGTGTCATTGTTGGCTGTTTTACAGAGTTTCACTCTGAATTAAATTAAGATAGTTTGAAATTAGCCATTGCTAGTGGCTAAACTAGCCTGCTGTAGCCATTAAGCTAGCGTGACTAACGTTTGTTACGTCCGCGTGAGGAGTGAGCTGCGACTTGAAGGAAGGAAGGAAGGAAGGGAGGAAGGAAACTGATAAGTGGGTTCACTGCGCACCATTACATATGCAGAGCTAGCACACTTTTGAACTCCCAACTTCACACTGTGACGCATTTAGAAAAGGTGACTAAATCTGAGCACCCTATGTGATATTTGACACTTTTCGGTTATTCAGATATGCTGTTAGCATAGCTAGGTGTTAGCAACACGGCGCTTGCTTGACTAGGAGTACTGCGACCAGCACTTGTCTACTTACTAGCTTCAAACTTCCGAAGCAGTTGTTCGATTTAGCTAGCTGATCAATTTAGGAAATCAGCTGATCGTTTCAAAAGGACTCTGTCACTGATTCGCTCCGGTAACGGAGAAAAAAGTAATGGCATCGGATGTAATAGGGAGTGAAACGCTTTTGACGGGTGTAGGTGAAATGAATTTGAACAATAGCAGCGAAGATTTTGTCACACCCAGTAGAAGTCCTGAAGCCTTGGAAAACAGACAAACTTCCAGTCCTTCATCTTCCGGAGTGTCGGGAGATGGGGATGATGCGGATTTAAACGAATTGCAGATCAGCACAGCTTCTACTGTCGAAAATGGCGAAGAGGCGTTTGAAGAAAGTCCAACCAAAACAAAAAGCATGGCTCCAACATGGACAAGCCCAGACAATGTGCAGAAGGCTTTGGGAGAAAGCAGCTCTACTCCTGTCAGCCTCCCGCAGCCACGCTCACCACCTGGACCCATCGGGAGGTTTGTTTGTGTTTGTTGTTTGTGTTTGTTGTGTGTAAAATGAACAGGTTGCATGAATGATCGATTCTTTTCTCCAAACAGCAGCATTGTAGCTACAAGTGGTTTTAAAAGCTCTGCATCATTTTAAACCTGTTTGACTACATGCCTGTTACTCTTCAGCATTATTGGCAATAACAATGACTTTTTTAATCTCCTTAACCTTTTACTTCTTAAAGGAACAAAAAAAAAAGCAAGTTACTATGATGTAACTATAATAATAAGGCTGTATACAGATACTTTATTGTAAAGTATCAATGGAGTATGGTCTTTTTACAAGAGATAAGTGTCTCTTTGTCTTAATTCATCTGTCTGGGTTGTATACTGAAGTCTGAATTGTGTAAACCTTCAGATCTTCTTGCAAATGAGCAATGTTTTCAGCTAACAACACTAAAACTGTAAAAAGAGAACAAGAAAAGGGAAACTCAATGCCATGCTGAGGGCTGTTATTGATTTAGTCCTAGCATCATTTGGCTTCATACTGGTTTCACAACCGCATCTCATTTCACTTGACCAGCATAATTTTACCAACATTTTGTAAAGGTTTGCTTTAGTTCTGGTGTGTGTGATGGTTTTTATAAGAGTCACACTGGATTGCTCTGGGACTGTAAATTATTTTGTCTCTTTTTTTCCCCCTTTTTTTTAATCAGTCGAGATTAATCTTTGCCAAATATGTGAGTTTGGTGAAACTAAAACATTTCTAATGGTGTGTAAGCAGGTTAGTAATGATTCCTGCAATGAAAATGTGTCTTATTTGTTGCATTTAGCTAACAGGAACCCTTGCCCCTACTGAAATAAATGGATAGAATAAAAATAAATGGATAAAAAACAAAGACTCTGCACATCTCTTTTCCACATGATCTGTTTCTGAAACTATTATTAGTTTAAAATGACGTATCCTCTCTAAACCTGTTAGTGGTCATGTTTGTTCCTCTGGTCAGGATTAGTTGAAGCTACGCTTACCGTGGTCCAATATCTAACTCAGTTCAACTCTACATCAGTCAGCTGATCTTTACTACACTGTACATCACTGCAGCTGGAAAATAGCTGGAAACCAGTTTACATCTCTTTCCAGAAGATATGTTGTGCTGATGGAGATTATTCTACAAATAGTGTTTCTTCTATAGAATAGCCTGATAAGTTGTTGACAGGATGTAAATTTAGACTTGAAGATGCATAATAAAATCAATATTCGCCCACAGACGAGGTGAAAAAGACTAGATTGGTGTTTTATTGATGGTAAACAGAACCTTGCTGCTTTCTTTTAGATTCTTGAAGCAGTTTGTTCATTGCTATAAACTATTAAAAGTGATCAAGTTTAACAATAAATCGTATGAAGATGCATCAAAGAAATGAAAGCGTATAAAAGATGGAAATCCTGTCAAACAAACCGTGTATTTAAAGCATATTGATAAAATCCTCACAGGATGTTTTTTTTTAACCTGTTTTAACGTTGTAGTTTCTCTCCAGGGTAAAGAAGCCTAATTAATTTAATTTCACTTATCTTTTCAGATTGACTTCTTATTAATTTAGCTAATTCCATTTATTTAGTCGGTGCACTGGGATTGCAATTATTCCTTTCCAGTAAACCACCTTATTATTGATGTCCAGTGCTATGCGTGGGTTAGCACTCTGTATAAGACAAACTGTTATGAAATATTGATTAGAAAAACCTCCAAATATCTGTGTGGAAGGACGGAAACGGTTATGGATCGGTGCATCAAAGGGAGCTCTGTGCAGCAGCATCACAGATACCATGGCCAGTTTTAGTTAGTAGTCTTGTGGTTTATAAACCGAGCTTGTAAGCTTTTCACAAAGCCACTGACCCGATTATGAGTCCAGAGCAAGCTTAAACTCCTGAGGGTTTTGAACATGAGAGAGAGTTTCCAGTGTAAACTGTATAATCTTTGACTGCACACTGCTTCTCTCAGCTTTTACAAAGACGTGGCTGAAGCATCACATTCACTTAAAGAATCAGGGTCAGTGTGATGAAGGTCTGACCTATGCATAGCTTTTTATAAGTGGGATACTGACAGCATAGCCTGCTGTTTGCTAAAGAGATGGAAGGTAAATACATATAAATGATGTGTTTACAAAGTTTTATTTGCTATATAATCATTTCTGTTATTCTCACTTGAATTTCAAGATAAAAATATGAAATGTAAAAATAATAAAAAATAAAATCACACTTTTTTTTTATCATTTATGCTTCATTTAAAGTTTTCAGTGACTCCAGCGTCTTATTTATTTATTTATTTAGCTAGCTAGCTAGCTAGCTAAATGGTAAACTTTAAGGATGAAAATGATTTGCATATTAACTAAAAACAATTATTTCCCAGACATTTGATCAGCTCTGTTGATGTTCAGCATTACAATGCGTTGCTTGTACAAATCACTGAGATAACTAATCATGTGTTTTTGTGCTAACACAGTTTATACCACTCTGTTCCTGATGTTTATAAATATGTTGTATAAAAGAACATTTTATTAACAGTTTAAAACTATTATCTGTGACATATTAAACCCAGTTTTCTGCTTTTTTTTTGGTTGATCTTTCTCAGCCTAGAGCGACAAGAGTCTGTAGCTACAACAGAAGCCCGTTTGAGAATGGAAGGAGTTGAACTGAAGGAGGAGTGGCAGGATGAGGACTTTCCACGGTACGGTACTGCATACGTCATAGCTTTGTTACACATGTCTGCGTTTCTAAAGCTTCATGAACTGTACACATCTCTGATTAAACATCAGACCCCTGCCAGAAGAAGAGGAGCTTGAAGATGATCTGTTTGCTGGAACATCTGAGGAGGAAGGCCGTGGTAATCAATGCACTGGTTTCACACTGTTACATTATACATATATTACTGCTTCTACTGAGAAGCTCACTAAATGGTTTAAATGTGATTTATTCCAACCTTAAAAACAACCAACATGGAGCAGGAGAAGCATTTGTTATTGATAGTTATCTGCTGCAGCTTTGGAAAGTTTGGGCAAAGTAAAACAATAACTCTGTAACCTGAGATTGAGCCAGTAGTTTAAATCTTCTCAGGTAGTTTTTATGGAGTGATGATTGAACGTGATTCTTTATTTGTGAAGGAGATTTTTGACAACCTCAGAATAACTGAATGATTTGCCATCTATCCTAGACTACGAGATGAATCCTGTCAAGAGGGTGAAGAAAAAGCTTTCTGCTCCTGAAATTAGTCTTACACTCGACTGCAGTGAAGGTTCTGTTCTCTCAGATGAGCTGGAGGAAAGTGCAGAGCTGGATCTTGATGAAATGGACACTCCATCTGACAGCAATGAGTTTGAATGGGAAGGTGAGGGAAGACAATTACATCCACTTTGCTTTAGCATTAGCATTTAGCATTTAACTGTTTTAGCAAGTTCTGTTAATACAGAGATTATACTGTATGATGATGATGATGATGATGAGGGTAAATACTATAGAAGGTTTATTAGAGGACATGTGATGACCAGCCTTTTGGAAGAGTTGCAGGCCGGTCTTTTTGTTTCCCGTTTCTTGTCCCCATGGACATTTTCTTTCCGTGATTTGACAGCTTTGCTGCCGTAGTTTAGTGCCTCAAGTATGTTTAAAATGTGTTTTGTTGTTTTTGTGTTTCCGCTCTGCTGCCTTCCTCTTTTTCACTTGGAAGAATTGTTTCCTATGTCTGCCTGGGAACAGGCTACAAGCCAGCAGCAGGTTTCTCTCTTCCGTTTGGTAAGGTCTCCTGGACAGATCCATTATTCTCCTGCCAACCACCAGTCAATCAACCCCTTTCATGCTGATCGAACTGTTTTTGTTTTGTCACGTTACGCTTCCATACATTATAATTTCACCTCCATGTTTTGTTTGTGTAAATTGTTTTTCTGATGTTCTATTTTGTTTTAGATCATCCTGACATTTATTTTAATGGCAGAAATGAGCAGTTTTCCTTTTTGTGCTCTTACTGTTCTAGTTATCCAGTTGACTTCCTGTAATATTATGTTGTTGCAGTTGCTAAACACAGTTTAGTGCAGTATTTATCCTTTTTGATTTCCCTTTATTTTTAAACTGCTGATTCAGAAAGAGTTATATTTAGACATTGACATTACTTAAAGGCATCCCTGTCATTAATTTAGTGTATCATACAGGTGTACTTGTTGAAATATGAAGTCAGTATGATCCAGTTTTACTGTTAAATTCACTGATTCTTGCTTGTTGCATGCTTTCCCCACATGATTATTGCTTAATGTCATAACCCTTTTTTGCATCATGCACATATAGTTTTGAAAATTATGCACGGAAGTACTTGAAGATGTCAGGAGTGATGTGTTATGGAACGTACCCTTTTCTTTTTTTAATAAAGAAGGGATGATTGGAAATGATCTTAAGAAAAGTCTTTAAAAGAGGGATTGAATTTGAGGTGTGATTGTTGGTGTTAAATCGGAGAAAATATGATGTGGATATAAATAGGAACCAATAAGTTGTTTGGTCCTCCCGATCAAAAAGTTCATATTTAAACTGGGTAATTTTTTTTATTTTGATGTATTTGATCAAAATCTCTGATTTAAATCACATCCTAATTGCTCTGTTCAAGCTGTTGGCCTAAAAGTGCCTTTTTTCCTTCAGATGATCTTCCTAAGCCAAAAACAACAGAACTACTGCAAAAAGGGGTCGAGACGGTGCAGGAATATTCAGCTACAGATGAGAGGGAGGAAGGTCGGCGCTGGAGAGTGTTTCATATTGGAGATCAAGACCACAGGGTGGATATGAAGGCCATTGAGCCCTACAAGAGAGTCATCAGCCATGGAGGTCAGTCCGTTTAAATTAAGGTGTAAAAAATGTCTCTATCCATATCATACCTGTTCGTATGTAAATGTGAGACTGATTATCTTTCTCCTCAGGTTACTATGGAGACGGCTTGAATGCCGTAATTGTGTTTGCTGTGTGCTTTATGCCTGAGAGCAGTCTACCAAACTACAGATACATCATGGACAATTTATTCAAGTGAGCCTCTCCTTTGAATCTTTTCGGCTTTTTAACATGAACTTTGAACCCATCACTAATAAAGGATTTGTGTTGCAGGTATGTCATTGGCACACTTGAGCTTTTGGTTGCAGAGAACTATATGATTGTGTATTTAAACGGGGCAACGTCTCGGAAAAAGATGCCAACAGTCGGCTGGCTCAGAAAGTGTTATCAGCAGATTGATAGGAGGTTAGTCTGACGGTCTGAATCTAGACCCAACTCTGCTCATTTTGAAATGGATAACCACGGGTCAACTTCTTTTTCTGTGCAGGTTACGGAAGAACTTAAAGTCTTTAATAATTGTTCACCCTTCTTGGTTTATTCGCACCCTGCTGACGCTCACTAAACCTTTCATAAGGTATCTTTTAACTTTGAACCCATTAAAGTGAAATGCAAGATGACTTTAGCTAATATTTGTAACGCTTCTTCTTTTTGCAGTTCCAAATTTAGTCAGAAAATCCAGTTTGTGTACAGCTTGACAGACCTGGCTGAACTTGTTCCGATGGAGTATGTTTCCATACCAGATTGTATCAAACAGTAAGTATGTCTCGCTTCCAGTAGGTGGCAGACAGCGCACTCAGTTTAAAGGATTCCTAATGTGAAAGCCAAACTAACCATTGATCAACTATGGAGAAAAATGCAACTCTTAGGAATTTAAAACATACCTTTAAAAGAAACAAATGGATGATGAGCCTTTATTGTTGGGTATTGACGTCTTCTTCCTTTATGCGGCTTAACATGTGGCAGTTTGTCGTCACTCTAGTTAAGGCAGAAACCTAACCTGACCCAGTAAAACCCAGCAAATGTTGTGCTCTTTTGGATTTGTGGTTGCTGTTGGCTGTTTATTTCTCTCTGCTTAAACCAGTCTCCCTGCCCCTCCTAAGGTTTGATGCTGAAAAAAATAGGAAAAGCCATAAAAGGTACATCTTTGGGTCAGTCTCTGCATCCTAACTAACCATGAAATGATATGATGGCTTACAGAAATACACCAAGACACCTATTTATTTATTTATTTAGATTATGTGTGTAAGGAGTCATTTTAAGTGTTTCAGAATTTTCTATCATCCTCTGGTCAAAAAAAGACAACTTTAATTAAAAAAACACCTGTAAATGTAGGCTGATTGGGTTTTTAAACCCC
>JBAMIG010000010.1:17117126-17134092 GCA_037177335.1 Kiunga ballochi | reverse complement strand
GATTATTTAAATACTCACAAATGTAAGTTTCTTTAGTATATCATTTAAAAAGGAATGAATAAATATATATACACAGTATATATATATATATATATATATATATATATGTATATATATATATATATACTATTTGCAACCAAGGTACCCTGTTCAATTTATGGTGATATTGATTTGAGGTCGTATTCTCCAATCTACAAGGATACTGAATTAGTCGTCATGATAGGTGTTATTGATTAAGCAGTGTGGCTATAACGTCAGAAACACCAGAGTTGTGACAAAAGGGAAAACCAATTAATGTGCCAGTATTCAGTCTGAGTAAAATATACTCATGGAGTAACAGTGGAGTAAATGTACTGTAGTGAAAATACAAAGTGAAAGTTAAACCACTAAAATAAAGCAGAATTTCTCCAGCTTTATAACTTTATTACTTACTCATTTATTGTTTTTCTTTAAACTTAGACAGACGTACACAGTCATACATTCCCTAATTCACAGACACCTATTAATTTAGCAAATATGTCTTCAGGCTATGGGAGGGAACCCACACAGGAGAGAACCTAGCTGAGGAGAAAATACAGACCACAGCAAAACAACCCCATCACCATGGAAACCCATAACCAAATCAGTTTAGGTTAGATGTTTAGGTGTCTCTTTCCTTTTGATGGCAAGTAAATGTGAGGAGAAAAAATACATTCTTTTATTAGTAATAATCGATTTTACGCAGGGACTTTATGCATGGGAAAAATAAAAATACACCTTAGCTTTAGAGCTTTTAATGCCGTTTTTCTCAGATAACTAAATAAGGAGTGAGGTCATGTGAAGTTGCCCTTTCCTCCCACTACTGGATCCATCAACCTCCACAATCAATGCAAAGCGGTGACACACAGTGTGGTGATGTTCTGATAATACGCAGCTTTGTCACAAACATTTTCTTCTTGAATTTCCCATCATTGTGATATTCATGACATGATGAGTTTGTCCTTTCTTTGGGTTTATGTTTGGACTTTCCTGCTTCTAATGACTGGAAAAGAGCTTTAGCTGGAATAAAAGCAATGACAGCAGAGGTGTCACACAAACAGAAAAATCATCCAGAGAACACAAGACCTATGGAGAAAATGCCATGAAAAGACAAATAAATGCACGGATGAATTGATACATGGATAGCATACAAATTCAGTCATAATCCATTATCGGTTTTATTTGATTTAAGATCCACTGATTGATATGAAACTATATCACAGTTAATTAGAGTCATTTCCCTTTATATTAATAAAACATTTCTACTCCGGTGCCTCGGTATTTAAATAAAAAGAATGTGTTTGTAATAAAAACAGACTAGTATTAAATTGAAAATGACATGCCTGGAGAATTTTCAAAATAAAAGTAGATTTGACGCATGGCTATTATGTGAATGATGTTTGCATTTTGTATCAATGTCATTGGCTCACTGATCATCAATACATCCATTTTGGTCGATGTATTGTTAAACTCTTGCTACTAACTGGCATAAGCTGAAGGGTTTAAGTGGGTTAGTGTGGCTAGACCTGGCTGTGATCTGACCTACAGGATACTCTTCAGGAATTTGCAGAAAATTAATCAAGTTGACAAGATATGATGAAGAGCTTACTTCCTCCTCAGCTTAGCTGTTGGCTTAAATTGTATGTGTGTGTGTGTGTGTGTGTGTGTGTTTTTGTGTATAATTTCTTAAAAAGAAATAATGGACAGAGAACATACGATAGTACAAAACTACTAGATTATTGTTCTGTGTTACTATTACTATTAGTAATACTAATGGTAATACTACTATTACTGGTACTATTTTAGTAGTGATGACCACCTTACCAAACTAATATTATATACATTGAATTTGAACTGCATGAATATTTTGAAATAAAATAGAAATTTCTACATTTTCAGCATAAATGAGGTTTTTCCCTCAACACACACACCGGGAAAGAAAACCCCAGTTGGCTTCAGGTAGTTGTTCCAAATATGTCACATGGAATCAGAAAAGACATCTTCAGATAGCGAGCAGTAATTTGTGTTGCTGTATGTCTACATCCTATTCCTAAAATAACCAATCCTCACCATTTTGGCACATCTAACCTAACCTGTAAGTCCTAGCTACACCTTACTGGGTCATCCCTTTCCCTTAAGCTTCTTTGAATAATGAAGAATTTAACAAATAACAGTTTAATAATTTGGCCTTTCAAGTCGAGTTTTCATTGTTGCAAGGTCTTGTTTCTGTCACATCTGTATTCTCGTGGCACTTTGTTGAAAACAGATCATTCAAGGGAAAAGTATAGACTGTTGTAAGACATTTGAGGGGACTGACATTTTTATGAGGGTTACAATGCCCCTATGGAGACCGTTTTTATTTAGGTGTATGCATTGGACACAGCTGAGCTGCTGCTTTGAAATATTAAAAACAAGTTGCTTTGCTGTGACTCATGAGAGTCTACATATGTAAAACCTCCTAGCATATATACATACACACACACACACATATATATATATATATATATTGTGAATATGCAATGCTGGCAGAGTGCAGTGCAGCACTGAGATACAAAGTGACGTTGTTGCTTTCAGCTGCATCTTTCTCACAGAATTAGAAAAGCAGGCCTTTTTGTTTAACTTTAGGATTTACAGAATCCTAAACTTTGTTGAAAACAGGTCATTCAAGGGAAAAGTTTAGACTGTTGTTAGACATTTTAGGGGACTGATATTTTATGATGTAAACAAGAAATGTAGAACAGATGTCATATTGCCTTTTTAATTACTTTAAAAAGAGAAATTAGTGTTTGATATGCTGCAGATTTTATGTTTTTTTAAAGTCAATCTTTACCTTGTGACAAGCTAGAAGTGGCCAATAATGCCAGCAATATCTCAAAATCAAAATTGTTTGCAAGCTGTGGCCAAGTCAGCATCACCTCGCCAAGAAATGTCATCACATTCCCTGCTGGAAACATGCCATACGTTCCACAGACTGCCAATAATATTGTTTCGATGCGTAAACATACACATGTGAGGGCTTGTGTACACTATGTTTTCAGAGAGGCAAACCATTTCACCCCTGGCACACACTTACCAGACTGAGGTTGACCAGATGATATGAAGACTAAAGAGTGATGCTTCCTCTCTGTATAGAAACTTAAACAAACCAGGTGCTCCCATTGAAAATCTATGAAACTGTGAAAGCGTGCTCCTTAATGTGACATTAACATCCCATTACATGATTTTCCTGTATCCATGAGGTGGGCTGCGTTTTGAAACATGCTAATAGATTGGGTTGATTATTGATGCAAAGTGGAAATTATATGTTTTCCTGGAACTGTGCTCATTTATTTCCCCAACACCAATTACCACAAACTGATTGATTTTCCATTGCTGTATTTTTCCAGCTTCTGCTATTGTTCATTGAATTCATCTATAATAACAACACTGTCTATAAATTATTGTTTGCTTTGAATATTTCTGTCTAATGGTACAATAAAATATGAATGCTTCCGGGAATGTTGCACAAATTTTTGTAGTTTCTTTATTATCTCTTAGAGCATAACTAAGTGCAGCTTGGTGTTTTGCTCTACACAGGCTTGTGAATAAGAATGGGTTAGAAATTAATGCCATCTTTTCTAAGGCATCTGTGTTTTGGCTGCATTTTGTAATAGCACTTGTTAGCATTGTTAGCTTAAAGTTTCATGAACACATTTGGGGAATGTTGAGCAGCAAACTAATGCTAGTTGCATACATGCATCGTTGTGCGCTTGCAAACTCTCCCCCACTCCAGAGAGGTGGATTCTGGGTGTTTTATCTTAAAATGAACACAGACATTTCAGCTTGTGATTGCTTGCCCCTGCTAGCTGCTGCTTAGCTTGAGTGCTAGGGATGAAACCACAGCTCAGCCAAAGTAAATGACAGAGCCAGAAAAGAAGATTTGGCTCTGCTTGGCCCGAAGAATCCAAAATATTCTGTCCAGCAATGAAGGGGATTAGATTTCTTGAGGTTTGAGTAGTTCAGTTAGTGTTTAGGCAGTAGGCCTGCATCTTATGTTCTAACCCCTTGCTGGACCAGTCCCCTGCCACTATTATGCAAACCAAGCTCAGGTTTTAGGTTTCAGAGCACACCTCAGACCAGTACAACAAGAGATGAGCTTTCTGCAAGCATCCTTCAAATCGCCTGTCTTATTTCACTTAAAAATGTTCTATTTCTTTCTTACTTTGCATTCAGACTATAGATGTGTGTGCAAATATGAAGAAGTTGCTGTATATTAATTCATTATTAATGACTATTTTTTACATTTTAAATGAGGAAACAGTTGCTGGGTTTCAGATTGTTTTCTCAGTCAGTTTGATTGGTAAAAAATAAAGTGAAAAAGCCTTTCAGTCTCATCTTCTCTTTTCTCTGGTGTTTTCATCGAAGGCTGACAGCAGATGTTCTGCCACCAGCAATTTCACCAGCCTCCATGTGACATCCAGTCCTTTTTAAAAAGGAATCATCCGCCATCATTGGACAAAACAAATTTACACTTTTGTCAAGTCAAGATGGCGCTGCAGCAGCATAGGACACGAGAGGATTTACTTGGTGTTCAGCTGTGTGTGATTTCACTGAGATATTTGTGTATTTAAAATCACTAAGCCATTTTTAATCTAATTTAATTGTTTGTGTAAAATATTTATTAAAAACTTCTAAGGGCTTTCTGCCCTTTATATCTCCTAATTGATCGTACTGCAATAAAACAAAGCAGACTTAATTTTCTTTTAAAAATGGGGTTTATCACAGAGTGTGGTGCAAAACCCAAGAGGCAGAAAGGGTGCAGATGATGTTGATTTATTGAAACAGAAGGACTACGAACTGGGATAACTATACAAAAATGACTAGAACAATGAACTGGCAGATAACTAAAACCAAGGAGTAAAAAAAAAAAATGAGCAAAAAATGGGTGAAATGAAGGGAAAAAAAACATCTCATATGAACTAATGAGCAGGAACCAAAAAGGAACACAAAAGTAAACTTTGAACCCAAACCAACAACATGAATCTTTAAATATTGCATGCTTTTACATGACATTGCTTCCTAGTTTGGGCTCATGAGTATGAGTGTGATTATAACAGAGAACACACACTTTTATAAGTAATGTGAAACAAACTGTAGAGACCAAGGATGTCCACTTCTTCTTGAAAGCTGCTGCAGGCTTTAGACATTTCCTGCTTGTTGCATGTTTGACTCAGATTAAAGCATTATTAACAGCTTTGGGCATAATTTGACCACAAGCTGCTTAAGAGATACAATTATATAATGCATATCTGAGCAGGGATTATCTAAAACATGCAGGACTATTGTCCATGATGACCAACATCAGACACACACACATGCAGACAAACCTTCTCTGTATGACCCTGTGAATAAATTAGTGAATAAGGTCTTTAATGCAAAGCCTTTTTAGGAGTTTATAGGATTGTGTGGATTAAAATTTGATATAAAAATGCAACAATTAAATCTATTTAAATACATATTTGTTTTTTAGGGGTGTTTTATGTATCATCTTCTTGGACATATATATCCAGGATATATAGACAACAAAATAGGGGCTCATGTGTGTGTTTGAGCTTCTGTTGTTTCATCCTTCTGCTGTTAAACAAACCACATGTATGTTTGCTGTTTGTTCATTTTTTCTAGGGATTGTAGGAAGCTGTATATTAAATGGAGGTAAAAGGACAACAAATGGAAAGTACAGCAGGAGCAGACAAAGCAAGTGAGGCTGAAAATGCCTGACTTCTTATAAAACACAGATGTATTTCTTTTACAGCATCAGTAGTTTTTATGCACTAGCAGCACATCGTTCCCTGCTGCACTCAGTATTTCCTGAGATGCACATAAACTCACATTCAGCTAAAAGAAAAATAAAAAAAGAGAGAATTAAAAGGAAAAAAATGGGTGTTTAAAAGCATATTTACATTGGCAGCTCCAAAAATGCAGTTGACCTTTGTTACCATGCATGATTTTGCTTTAATGGAAAAGATGAAATGCAAAGCGTAGACTCAGTTTGTACAGTATGTTTGCCTCCCACTTAGTTGTGTATCAGCCTTAGACGTGGGTGAATGCTGCTCACTATGGAGACAATTATCTCAGCTATAACTCATCTTGTTGCTGTTAAAGGGCTACATGCATATTCACATGGGTGTCACTGAAAAAATATGATAAAAATGTGCAGACAGACGGTTTTCATGTTGTGGATTTGTCTTATATGAGAAATAATCTGGTGTCTGCGAGGATCAGGTTGTGCTGAAATGAACTTCCTGTGGTTGGCCTGCATTCTTCTGCGAAGCTGCACCAAACTTTCTTTAGGTTTGCTCGCACTTTTTCATAATCTTGAATTAAAAACTATTTTGTTCATGAATAAAAGTGTTAAGAGTTTACACAGTGTTGATCAAAAGAAAGGAAATAAGTAGGTGGGGATCTGTGTGCTTTGACAAGAGGCTAACAAGACTTAAACAGCAGTAAGAACTTAGTGGAAAAATTCATAAAGGCAGGATGGTTATGTAGTGGTTGAAAGTACATCGTTTTAAGTGGCATTCAATAAAAAGCTCCTTTGATGCTTAAAATATAACAATGGCAGCCCGCTGCTCTCTGTGGGGTTGATTCAATAGCTCAGATGGTGCTTTATTGACCGTAGTTTATTCTGCCTGGTGCTGCATTCAATTTATGGTACAAGAAGTAATGATATTTAATATATTCAGCCAGTTTTTCATTTACATTTTGAATGAAAGCAACATATTTGATTCTTTGTTAACATCTAATACAAACTGAGTTTAAATTTAACACCCTTAAATCCTAGGCTCTATGAATTGTGATGCTTGATGTGTTGTCGGGTAGCTGGTGGATGATTCAGTGGGTTATTTCCAGTTTCTTTCCTGTCAGATGTACATACGGGTCTTATGAATATGAAAGAACTGCAGGCAAATTGCTTCAAAGTTGGTGAGCAGTAATGGGCCTGGAAGGTTAGAACGAAAGAGTAACAATGAAGTGACAGTGAGATAGTAGCTGTAGTAAGACCACATTTCATGTTTGGTCTAAAAATACTAAAGTGCTGCAAAAAGTGCTGCAACCACAAGATCAAAGATAATTCAGTAGCTCTTCTCTCAGCCACATAACTTTAGCTAACTTGCAAAGAACCAACATATTATAAGGTGAGGACATCATTTATATTGTTTAAATAATATGATTGAACTTTTTTCTGTTGTTTTTTTTAACACAGTTCTTTTTAATTTGTGAATTATAGCCGCAGGAATTCACTCAAATGCTTTGTATATTGAAAGGATGCTGGCATGGAAGATTGTTGCAATAATACAGCCGTCAAAGACTCAAATAAAAGTCAAACAATCACAATAAAACTATGAAGAAGGTCCTCATGTAAAGTGTTCTTGTGTCATAAAATAAACCCAAGAGTATCAAAGGCAAATTCAGTTTATTAGAGGGAGGAATCGACAACTACGACAGACTGCCTGCTTGTTTATTAATTTATCAAGGAAATTAAGAAAAAAAAGCTAAATACATTCTCTGTGATGGACTGGTTACCTGTCCATGGTCTGCCCTGCTTTTCGCCTGCTAATAGCTGCGATAGGCAGCAGTAGTGACCATGTGTCTGGGATTTAAATTGTGAATAGTCATTAAACGAATCAAATTTCCACCCAAATTTTGATAGGATGCCGCTACAACCCAACAGATTTCTAATAGCAGCAACATCTTCACCATATAATAACTACATTAGCACATAGTTAGAACTAAACTGTTTGGTCTGCAGAATCCTCGTCTACTTTTAAGAACAAGCTGAAGACTCTGCTGTTCAACTAGTTTAACTCTTCTATCTGACCTAGATCTGTCTAGCTCTCTACTGATAATATTGGGTGACGAATGGTTTATATATTTAAAAAACAATAATGATCTAGCACTTCAGGACAACACCTGTGTCCTACAGGACAATAGTTGTGTCCAACCAGTCTTGCATCAATCTGCTGTTCCCTGTTGTTTGATTTCATGCTTGTGTTGTTCTCTGATGTACGTCGCTTTGGATAAAAGCATCTGCTAAATGCCTGTAGAGTAGAATAGAGTTAGCACATAGTTAGAACTAAAACGTTATTGATACCTTCACTGCAGGTTTTTTTCTATATTTCTCTCAGCCACAGAAAGTTTAACCTTCAGAAATGATGGTGGAATTTGTATCAGCTGAAAGTTAACTCAAGCAAGGACCAGGCTGGCTTGACCCACTTTGTTACAAAGTATCAGGAAAAACAATAATTTGTTAAGAACCACAAGTTAAAATGCAGAGAAAACACTGTGAGAAGCAGGATGCAGAGATGTGTCCGGACCCACTTTCAGCAAGCGAACAAAATAAATGCATTTAAAAGGAAAATTCTTGTCTCAGTGCTAACATAGCTAGCTCATGCAGGCTACTTTGGTAACGACCTGAGAAGACCTGCTTTGTGGTTCTTAAAACTAAAAATGAAAACATTTCATCATGTCTCATAATTTATAAACAAACCAGCCAAACCTGGTGTGTGTCTCACCTGTGTTACTGGTTCTTAACTCAACATATTAGAAGTATATGTTATCATTCAACTTTTTAAGCACATTTTTTCATTGGGTCACAACATGGCTGTCATTGTCAGCACTTCATCTGCTCTTGCTTTTCTATTTATTTATTTATTTTACTTCATGTGCACTCGGTCTTGTGACATTCTGCTTTGCAGTGTGTGACTCACTGATTTGCAAAAGCAAATGAATAGATGAGACAAACATGCATGAGTAAAGTTAGCTAATTATGAGAAAGAGATATGTGAAATTATTGGTATAGCATAACCAGTCATTAAAAAAAACAACTCAGCCCTTTTTACAGTACTGGCTATAAACTGAGGAAAAGCCGTTTTGATGTCTCTCATTCCAAAACGTATATAGTTATTTGAATAAAAAACATTGGTAAAACACCAAATTTGTGCCTTTTTTAACACTTCAGGCTCACTTCTACCTCTAGAGGAGAACTCTAAACTGGACAGATTTGTTGTTATGAAAGAGAATATTAATTTTTAAGTCAGCCTGAACTTGTTGTAATATGGAAGAATGTGCAGTTTTTACTCTGCAACACAAATTATCCTACTTTTTACTTTAGGTAGTCTATGTTACTACAACTTATATAGAATCTCCTCAACTCCTCCTTTATTTACAGTTTTAATAAACTGACTTCATCCAAATACACCAAACACATAACAAAAGACCATTTTAGCATAATTTAAAAGCAACAAAAACGTTAGCAGAGTTAAAAAAAAGGTTTGAACCTCACTTATATAAAGACAGTAGAGTAACATGGTAAATACAAGCTGTGGGTTGGTAATAAAAGCTGTGGTTAAAGTCACTGTGAGAGCATGCACAAACAAACAGAATAACACTGCATATGAACCTGTCTTCTGTGGATGTGAATTATGCACAAAGCTAAAGGGTATTGCAGTAGCACTTAGGAGAGCTTTGACACTAACCCATCAGCACTTTACAGCGTCCTGCTGAAATGGTAGTGAGGCATCAGTCAGGGTGGTTAAATATCTGCTGCATTTCCAAAGCAGATTTTACTTCATGTCTGCACACACTACAGTCTCACCTGCTTGCACTGTTTACTGCTGGATCGTCTTATCACACAGGAACAACCTAAAACGTAGGAGTGCAGTTGTAATTAGCTTCTTTGTTCCTGTTGTTAATTCTGAGTGTTTCATCATATTCTGAGAGGGTTTTTTATCAATTCGGATCCAGCAACATATCTAAATTATGAAAAAAATATTCATTCAAAATAATTAATAAAAAATTCTGATTACCAAGGGGGTCTCTGTATATACATAAATACCGGTACATGAAGATCCTCTTGGCAAAGTAAATTTGCTCATCACAAAACAGCAGCGGACCATCATTCTGCCTGCTTTCATGCTGGACAAGGAAAAAAATGTTTTACCGTGTGTTGTAAAATATGGCTTTACATCATGTCAGAAGTGTAATAGAATGAAATATGACATTAGCTATGAGAAAATGTCAGAAAAGTTCTGGAAATAATGTCATCTCATGACAACACTACGAGCGCATGGTAGTAGATAGTACTGCGTAAAATTTCACACACACATGCTGTGATGGTTTGATTTCTGTTTAAATTTTCAGTTTTTCTGTTATGAGTACAAATAATCTATTAATGTTAAATAAATTAATTTATTTAGAGTAATTTAGCCTCATGAACACCAACCAAATGAATTATTTCTAAATTCTAAAGTGTTTATCAGAATATGCACATGTAGTTGTGAGTTTTAAAATATTGTTAATATTTTTACTTGTTTTTATTTTGTAAAAATAGATATTCAAAAAAGTGAAATGTAACTTTTTGATTGGTGGATGAATCTGGAAATAGTGTTAAGAAATTACATTAAATTATACAATTATTATTTTGATAAATAACCTTTTTTTTTATCAGTGATAAAATTATAATAAAATACTAAGAATTATCTTATAACATGAATGTGTTTAATCTACCATGTTTGGATGTTTGACAGCATTTTTTTCATAAATGTACCTTACCAGAGGAAAAGGTCAACAACATTTTTAATTTGCACAGTAGCAGCTAACATTTTTTCATGTTTTCAGGGCTCTCTGCTTCATCAGAGTCTTCCTCTCCTCTGCTGCTATTGAAGCCATGGACTAGAGCTGCACCTGGCCCTCACGGTCCTGTGGTCATCAGATGGCTTCTCAACAACTGTCAGCAAAAATACAGAACGTAAGTCTTACGACTAAAGTACAAAAAGGAGGGCTCTGTTTGTCCCCTGCATCGTCTCATTCAGTTCCTTACAACCGTCCATAAACGTTCAAAGCACTTAGCAACGCTGACCTTGTTCACTATGATTTATATAATGCCTTCACATTTAAGCCTGATTCACTGTATGTGTGATAACTTTGTCAAATGTCACAGTGATTAAGACGTAAGTGGACAGTCGGAGGTTTCTGGGGCCCACATGGTTTTACGTCAAATAGAACAACATGCTTTGTGGTGTTTGTGAGTCATAATTACCTCCCACAGGGAAAGCGATCAGAATAAAGCTGCTCTTAAGGGAAAATATGAGGTCATTACTTATAATAATCGGCTATTTTTGTGTCTTGCTCCACGCAACTAATCTCAAGGATTTTTGTTCTGCAAAGCAATATTCTAGTTGCTGGGCAGCCTGTTATTTTGCACTTGAATAGTTCAGGCCTCAGGTGTAATTATGCACACATGTTGTTCCTTCAGTACTCTCAGAAGGCAAATAGACTCTTAGGTTGTGTTTAGGTCCAAAAGCACCAACATTTAACTAAAATAGTTTGCCCTTTTGAGCACTGACACATTATTTATCAACATATATTCAACACATATTGAATGCTACTTATGTTACCCTAATTTTAATGTTTATTGTCCTGCATTTGATGGTTCTAGAAATGGTTTTAAATAGTTTTTAGGTGAAATTCTGGCCTGTCTGTTGTGCCCACATTACATTAGTTACATTACAGACCTAATGTTACACCTGTGAGACTGGATGTTTACCCCTTAGCCCCTGGTATGGGCGATGCAAAACGTTGAGAGTATTTACTCTCTAATTGAAGACAGGTTATAAGAGTTTCAGTTCTTCACTATGACATCCATCTTTTTGGTTTTTGTCTCTTCCAAAAGGCCGTTTTCTTCATTCAGATTCTCTCAGGACAATAAGATGCAACACGGTGCAGTCAGACCGTAACTAGGTCAGCTAAGTGCCGCTTCGTCTCGTTAATAATGCACACAATAAAAATTAAAGTTGCTGTGTCTTTAATAAAGAAGTGTTTCTTCTTATATGCCAACAATCTAAAAGTAGTGAGCTATATATGTTTCCTTTTACTCTCAGCCTGAATGAGAGTAAATTTAAGACATGAAATGCCATCACTGTCCTGCTGTCCTCGACTCTGTTGTCACGTTAATGTGGTAATATTCCTCAGCCACAACCTTCAGACTTCTGCTCTGTTACACAAAGCCTTGTGTCAGAGTTTCAAACCTGTAGGCGTTTGCTTTTTTACTAGCGATGCTCTGAGCTCAGTCCTTCTGTCACCCACACAGCCTCAAATGGAATGAGAGCTATGCATGGACTGATTTGATTAAACCGAGGGAGTTAATGTGTGCATCTTAGCCATGTTATTTATGACCTAACAAGGCCGTGCTTGTTGATCATTAGAGCTCCAGTGTTACATAGCTGTGTTAATGTCCTCTCCACCTAGTATCATACTAAACAACATCCGATAAACAAAACTGTCAATGAACTAGAACTAAACTAGTTATATGCAGAGACCCCTTGTTGATCCTAAGTGATAGGAAGTATCAAAATGTTTTTATGATTATGGGCTAAAGCTTTTGGAGATAAGCAGGTGTGTCCTGGATATTATCATGAGCTGTGTTGTTATTATATCTCTGATGCTCGATATTATGTTATGACTGTTGGCATTTGCTGGGAGTGTAGAGCTCCTCAAAGTACCATGACTGTCAGCTCTCTGAAGCATTACACATCAGTGTAAACAGGCTGAAACTACTGGCTGGGGCTGAAATTAGAGACGTTTGGTTAGTGTTTTCTCACAGGGGTCAGTCAGGGATGAGGCTTTTAAAGGTGTGGCTGGAAACTTTGCAGGTAACTGAGTTGACAATCAGTGTGAAAAGCTTTTGTTTGTGGCTGATTTTGCCCTTTCAGATGAGAACGTGAAGGCTGGCGTCCACCAAGGCCACCGCTGCACCTTGGGCAGCACACACACATGCCCACATGACTCTGGACATGGACGCGGTCCTGTCAGACTTTGTTCGGTCCACGGGGGCAGAACCAGGCCTGGCAAGAGACCTGCTGGAAGGTAAGAGACAAACTAACTTTTGGTCATTTTTTTTCTTATGATCAGCTGTTCTTAGTGGTCAGAGTCAAGAAAGTAGAGAAGAGGAAATGAGGGAGAAGAGAGGTGGAAGGAAGGAAGAGAGGGTCTTTTCTGATTTAGAGGCGAGTGTGACAGGTTTATGATGCACTCCCCTGGGTGAGCTTTGTGCCCATTCATTGGAACTCATTGAGGAACAGAGTGCTCCTGGCACTTGTATGTCTTAGATATAGTACTATTTAAAATAGGAAGTGAACACAACAATCAATGTTTTTGTTAATTAATTTTCCAAAGGAGGTTTTAAAGGGTAGCTAATTCTACTTTGACCAAATCCAAAGAACAAGAAATGTTCAACTTCTAAGAGCAGAAAGAAGAGCAGGCAGCACAACATGCAGACTTCCATAAGAGGATGAAATTCTTAGTGCATGTCTGTAATAGAAATAAACTTCTTTTTTTCCAGAAAATACAGGAAGTGTCTAGTCTGATAAAAGAGTTCAAGTGTTTGGCATCTATCTCTTCTGAATCTGCTCTGGCACAAAGCCACAGTGGGAATACGTGTGACAGAAACTGACATGACACTGCACACGGACAGGAACCGTTCCCACTTTTTCACCCAGCTGCTGTACTGATGTTAGCTTCCATAGCTGCACCTACACTGTTTACTGAGGGTAGATGATACTGTGTGTAGTGCTTCCCCCTAGAGGATGTTAGAGGTACTGTGCCATCACTGCACAGATTGACTTTATAGATATTACATTTTTAATAGTCCTAGGGATGGAAGGGGGGGGGGGGTGTCATTTTAGAGAAAATTAGATCTTATACATATCAAATTTGCTTGTTTATTTAATTAAAGCAACATGTTTATTATGCAGAGAAATATCATTTCTAATGTGTGCAATAATGGAATGGGAAATGAGCGAAGCTGTAAAGTTTCTCATGGATTGTGATGATGTATGGTCCATTCTGCAGATGAGTTTGTCAATGATTTTTTTTGCTAATGACAGCCATTAACAAGGAAACAATGCTCTCCATACCAGCATTTTTGAGCCAGTGCATTACATGCTGAGTGCCTGTGTAGCTAGATGCTAAGTCGTATTCCTGGATCTCTGTGGCACAAGCTGCTGAAATCCATTCAGTAAAATCAGTTTTGTATTGATTGGTGCCAGTGATTAGCAACGGCTGGTTTCATGTTTTCACACTGTCAACAGTGAGTCTGTCTGGAAGTCTGCGAGTAACTTCCTTTAGGTCTCCTACACAGCGAGTCGATTAAAGGATCCTGTCTGACAAACACACTCAGAGGTCACATGCCATGTTTATAGTTATTCTTTTTGTAAAAAGTATTTTTACATAACTATTTATTTAAGAAGAAATTGTTTGCAGATTGTTCCTGTGGCTCTGTGACAAGGCACATTAAGATAAAAAACCTGATTTGTGTCTCTCAAACCTGGAGGGGAATTTGTGTTACAGACAGCAGGAGACAACCATGTGTGTGTCTCTATGTGCACATTAGGATATTGCTGTCACTTTGCAAAGGTTTTTTTTTCCTCATTGCTGTCTTTACTGTTGTGGCACCATCCAAGCTCAACATCTTCCTATTATGCATCATGTTGTTCTGTTCTTTAAATACAAAGGTCTGAATATAGCTTTTTTCTCATTGATTTGTGTCAAATTATCAACCCAAAAAGCTTTTTTTTTAATGATAAGTGACATAATTTCAAAGGAAACCATCTAACCTTCAGTAAACTCAGCCTTTCTTTCTGCAGTGTATAACAGTTTCTTGCTACATAAACTGCAACAGGTATTGTTTGCCTCCAAATAACCCATTTTGCTGTAAACATCAGTGCACAGGGTCTTGTTGCACAAACCTTTAGATTTATGGAAACATTTAGTGACTCACTTTTCTATAAAGATCTAAATAATAATAATAAATTGGTATAATCAAACAGCATAAAATCAGTGTTTGTCATCCAAATCCGTGTTTTCTTCTGTCGTGCAGGTAAAAACTGGGACCTCAGCGCTGCTCTAAATGACTATGAGGAGCTTAGGCAGGTCCACACTGCCAACCTGCCGCAGGTCTTCAACGAGGGCCGCTACTACAAGCAGCCGGACACGCGTGACACACCCAACCATGTCAGCAAGATCGACAAGCCATGTGCCCAGAAGCAGGAGGACAGTGCGCAAGGTAGCAGAACAACACTGACACTGGAAGTTTTCTCTTTAAGTATCTGCCTTCAACTTTTCCAGTCAATACTTCCTTGTACTCCCTTTTCCCTTTTAGAGAAGCGTCTGTCCCGCGGGATCTCCCATGCCAGCTCTGCTATCGTCTCTCTGGCACGGCTGCAGGTGGCCAATGAGTGTACTAGCGAGCAGTTCCCTCTTGAGATGCCCATCTACACATTCCAGCTACCAGATCTCAGTGTCTACAGCGAGGACTTTAGGAGCTTCATAGAGCGAGATCTGATAGAGCAGTCCACCATGATGGCTCTGGAGCAGGCTGGTAAGTACTTTAGTATATAATAAATTAATTTAAAGTACTTCTCTCGCAACTGAAACATGATATGCAAGAAAATCCCATGCATTTCCCTGCATTGCCTGTTTGGATTGCATTACACCACCGAGGCTCCACGGAGGAGCAGCAAAGGTAAATGCCAGTGAGAGCAGTAGACAGATGCATTGGATGAGGCTGATGCTGAGCAGATCAGAGAAGCATCATCTGGAAGAAACACAAAAACAACTCATTCAAAGCCTTCCACATCCCAAAGGATTCATGTCCCAGCTGATGTTTTGAACTGAAAAAGAGAAGCTCGTTAGAAAAGTTCAAACCAACTAACACATTTCCCTTAACCAGCACACATACAGCTTCCCTAATTCTGATCCCAGTCTGGAAAATAGCTTTTTCAGAAAGTGTACTGGCTCTGGTAAGCTTCTAAACCTAAATTATAGGCTCATAGCTGCATTTTTAGCCTTTTAATTAACATCAAGGTAGAGATTGTACTTTAGAGACAAAACGGTTAGTGTTGTTGAAAACATAAGTACAGAATTAATCCAAATTAAATGGGAAGACTACATATTTGATCCTTCTATGAAATAAAGTAGGATAATTAAATAAGGCCCAGTGAAGTCAAGCAAATAGTTGTGTAAATGTTGTTAATTCCTAATGTCCATGTGTACTCGATGTATATCACTGTTTGATGTTATGTCTTTAAATAAACGCCGTGGGAAGTAATAACAGGATGTTTTTCCTGTAAATTAACATGAATACATAATAAGAAAATGTACAAAAACAAAGTGGAAATGAAGAACATTTCTGCAATTTCCTCACAGGGATGTAAGCAAGGTGGTGATGAAGCAGAAAATATAGTAAGGTGTTCTGAGCTCTTACAGCCAGATTTACCCTTAAATTACACTTTGTACAGATTAATTTGAAATGTGTATTGACACATATTTACAATATTTTGAGCAAAAGGGGTGTGTTTTTTTTCATTACAGCTACATTTTTACTGAATTAAATTTTCAGACAGTCAATATTTTAGGAGAGTGAACTTGTAAAACACCCATACTATCTGTCTATAATGACTTGTTTACTATTGATGCTTAACGTGTGCGTACTTCCTGTCCAGTGACTAATGGATAGTTTCAAAAAGTGAGTAGATGTCTTGCAGTCTTATGGTCTGACTACTCAGAGCACACAGGATTTTTTAAAGAAGTATTTTTGAGAAAACAAGTTTTTTTAATATCCATCCATCCATCATCTACCGCTTTGTCCCTAACGGGGTCTCGGGAGGGCTGGAGCCTATCCCAGCAGCCTACGGGTGAGAGGCGGGGTACACCCTGGACCAGACGCCAGTCCATCACAGGGCGTTTCTTTTTTTTTTTTTAATATGTCATTTAAAAAAATAATTAAACTTAATATAGTTATGAAAATATGCAATGGATATGGACTCTTTAAGGAAGATTGTTGGGATCAGATAAAGGGACTGTATTTAGTTTCTAATCAAAGCCAAGAGTCAGCTTCTGATTCAGGAGTGTTGCC
>JBAMIG010000010.1:17080965-17117116 GCA_037177335.1 Kiunga ballochi | reverse complement strand
TTCTATTCTACAGGCATTTAGCAGACGCTTTTATCCAAAGCGACTTACATAGGAGAACAACACAAGCATGAATGTTCAGTTTTATTAATAATTATCAAATATTTAAAATATTTGTATAAAGAAATCTCTTTCACAGCTCCTAAGTTTGGGGTGTCATTGTTTATTTTTGTGCTTTATCATTTTTTCATTGCAGAGATATTTATTATCTATGAACTATTAATCTATTAAAAATGTGTTGTTCCATCTTAGTTCTTCAGTTTTTGTAGATCACATGATGCGCTGACTGGGCTTTTTCAGGTCGTCTGAACTGGTGGTCCACCATGTGCACTAGCTGTAAGAAGCTGCTTCCTCTGGCCACCACAGGGGATGGGAACTGCCTTCTGCATGCGGCCTCACTAGGTGAGCTTTTTGTTCACTGTGGAATCCATAATATCATCATTTACATGCCATTGGCTTGAAAAGCAGCTGGTGCTGTGTCACCATGGAGGGAGAAAGGTGTGAGTAAAGTGAGGGAGAGGAATAACTGGCATACAATGTAAGAGCCTATTAGGTGTTGAATATAAGACATGACAGCATCTTCAGGTATATGCTAAAGGACATTTTTCTCTCCCCAATGTGAAGATTGCTGAAGCTGCAGAGGGCCATCAATGTTAATGTTAATGTAATGTACAGTGACAAACTCTGTCTCTTGCAGACATGTTTTGCAAAAGAGCTGAGGTCATCTCTAAATGACAGCTTGAGTATAATCTCAGCACATTTAAAATCAACATCTAGACGCCCCTGTTGGTGTTGTTCCATTCACGTGATCACAGCTTGCAACATCGTGTCATATGTTTGTGTGTTGATCAGGGATGTGGGGCTTCCATGACAGAGACTTGATGCTGAGGAAATCTCTGTACACCATGATGAAGAGTGGAGCGGAAAGAGATGCTCTGAAAAGGAGGTGGAGATGGCAGCAAACCCAACAGAACAAAGAGGTGCAGAAAGGGTTCATTTTTTCCACGCTGCACTTTTTAAATGCAGATTACCATCTTTAAGGAGTGACACATTAATATTAGCAAGTTTATTGGCACTGATTTTAGCATTTCTGATGAGCAGCACTTTTAGGTTTTTGTGTGCATTAGTTCTGTAGCTAAACTGTTAATACTGTCAAAAACTCCACACTATCTCTCCTCTCTCCAAATATTTATGAGTTTAAGTTTTTTTTAATCTATTAAAAAAATGGTGTCATCACAGATGGCACAGAGAAGAAGTTGTCCAGCCAAGTGATCCAAGCCACATCATTTTAATGAGAGTGGACCTCTGTTGAATAACAACCATCTTTTCTTGAATTAACTATTTAATATAACTTTTACAGAGAAAGAGCCTATGTGCACAAATACAGAGAGCTCCAAACAGCTTTAAATAAGACGCTAACTGCAAAAAAAAAAGACCAATATTAGTGACAGTAGGTGTGCAGTGTACATGCAAAGCTGAACTGAATTTTTCGCGGTGTGTTTTGGTGTAGTCGGGATTGGTGTACACTGAGGAGGAGTGGGAAAAAGAGTGGAACGAGCTGCTGAAGTTGGCCTCCAGTGAACCTCGCAGTCATCTCAGCAAAAACGGGAACACCAGCGGAGGGTAAGATTTTTAACTCACATCCTTAAAGGCATATTTGCCTTAAAGCACCAAGACTCCTCACACGTTACATCATTTAACCAGAGTCCCGTGCTCTAATCACTGCATGATGTAAAGAGAGTGACAGAGAGCAGCAGTGGTGGCTTACGCAGCTTTCATCCAACACCACACATTACAGCTCTCCAGCTGTGTTTCAAAGTTTTGCATGTTGAAGCACAGCAGAAGGCCAACTCCCAATCTCCCACTCAGACTGCTGCTCTTGCAAACTGCTGATTCCCCCACCCCCCCTTACCCCCCTACCCATGCAATGTGAAACTGTGCCATCTACTGGCTGCTGCCTGCACCAATCATTTCTGCTATGACAGCTTCCCGTGACTTGAGGGTTACTTTTAGCTGCAGCAAGCTGCGTAAATATACGTAAGAGCAACTTTTTCATGCAACAGAGGCGGATTGGAAACTAACTGTGGCTTCCTCTTCCTATGCAGAGAAATCTTGTGGTTTCGTCTGTGAAATAAACATGTATATGTTCTCACATAGACATCAGCAGCTCATTCGGTGGAGTTAGAACTATTGTGTGCCGAAAAGTATTGAATTAAAATACAAAGTCCTCCATCTATGAAAAAATATTGCTTTAAGAGAGTAATTTTATCTGGAGGTTTGAACCTCTCATAGTCTGATTGTAATACTGTAACACAATTAGGGATGTTTGATGGTCCTGGTGTGAGATGAGCCTCAAATAGGTTGAGTGGGATTCACATATTAAGAGGCTCTTTATTAAGCAGAATTTGGCAGTGTGGTTGTTTGTGTGGCTGACAACTTAATTGTTTCACATCCTCTGGTTCCCTGGTGGTTGCATGCTTGAGAGCTCTGCCTCTATTCTCCCTTTTTCCCCTTAGCCAGCTTTATCTTATTCAGACACAACTGTAAAAACAATGGATATAGTTTTCCTGTCTGCTAAAGGAGAGCCAGGCAGTGGTAACATAAATGCAAATACACAGATCACACTTGCACAGAATTGATATGTACATTAAACATAACAATGTGTTATGTGTTTTTCTTTAGGGTGGATAACTCTGAAGACCCAGTCTATGAAAGCTTGGAGGAGTTCCATGTGTTTGTGCTGGCCCATGTGTTACGCAGGCCGATTGTAGTGGTAGCTGACACGATGCTCAGAGACTCAGGAGGAGAAGGTGGAACCACATCTTGGCATTAACTTCCCATCACACAGTGGGGATAAACTCAAAGTTGACACCACCGTGTTTTTGATTGACTTGCAGCTTTTGCTCCCATTCCATTTGGAGGGCTCTACTTACCGCTGGAGGTACCTCCAAGCCGCTGTCACTGCTCCCCGTTGGTCCTGGCTTACGATCAGGCCCACTTCTCCGCACTGGTGTCCATGGAGCAGAGAGACCAGCAGAGAGAGCAAGGTCAGCAGGCAACCAGCGTCAAACATGTATTTCTGTGATCTTTAGGAGAAAATAGATTAACAACTTCAGGTTTAACATAAAACTTTATATAACATCACCTGCACAAGTTTCAGTTGCCATAATGTGCAATAGCTCATCCATCTTGACTTTTAACCTTGGGGGTTGACTGCAAGAGTAAAGGTGGTGAGGTTGGCCTGTCCTGCTTGAAATGAATAATGAATAACACAGCAGTCCAATTACTTGTGATCCATTATTAAACCAGGCCAGTTCAGGCTGCATCAAGCAGGGAGTGGCTTGTGTGGAGAAAAGTGGACATGCCGCTGCTTCCTGTTTCTACCAGCCGTGCATTTTTGTTTGGAAGGGCTAGTTGTTTGTATACTTTCTGGTGGTAGTTTGTTTATGTGTTTATCTCTTCCACAGGAGTTTGTAAAGTGGAGTGTTGCAGAGCGTATTGATTGTGTTAGGTTGTGACAATGGAGAGCAGATTTTCCAATCTGTTGAGTGGTTCTTGTTTTCGTCTTGTTTTGCCTGTTCAGATGCTGGTCCTCCCACTCCAGATGCATTGCTTATTCTCGAGGTCAGAGCATTCCTCACATGGAGTTCCTTTAATTGACAAATAGAGTGGATCTCCTTGACAACCAGTCTGAGCAGTCACGGCACTCTTGTATGTCTGGCTCAGTGGGTGGAACTCACGTGTCATTTGTGTGGGTAGCCGGCCAACTTTGTCTCCGTTTATGTTTCTCACTCTCAAGTAAAGACATTCTCATGCAAATGGTTCCTTTCTTCCTCTACGTCCTCCCCTTCCACTTCTGTTTTTTATCCTGGACATGTAAGGTTGTTTTCTTTGCAGAACTTAGTCGTAAAGTCAGCGTATTGCCGCTGTAGCGGGGCAGACACTGGTGATTACTGAGCTGCCATCTCTGCCTTGAAATCAGCCCCTTTAACATCCCAGTGGCACATTAAAGCCACACATCCCCCAACCCCTCAGTTCTTCACTGGGTGTGAAACATGGGTTTTCTCTTCTCGTCCACCAGATGGTGCATATGTTCAAATAACCTGCATCTCAGTCACAACACTCCTCCATGGCTGTACTTTTTCAACTGGGTACATTATGTCCTGTGATAAGATCAGAAAGTTATTTGTCTTTCTCTGGGATGTTTAGAAAACACTTGTGCCTCTAACCCAGTTCACTTGTGTGTCACATGATAATTCAACTAACAAAATAAATATGAATATTAAGACTTTATCACACCTGCAGATTCATAAAGAGTAATTACAGTAAGGATACCGGTGTAGCCTTGCTGTTTTTTGATTCTCTGAGCGTATGCCAGAAAGGCAGACCTAATCTTCTCCTGATTAGGGTAGGGTTGCCCCAGCCCACCCATTAGCCATCCCCACATCACTGCATATATTCAGGGTCCTGGGCTGCTGCAGCCCTGATGAACCAACCCTCCTCCCGACACTCAGGCCACTGTATAGACGTCTCAGGTGAACGGTTGCTGTTAATTTCCCCCCAGCTCAGCAAAGAGCATCTGAGGAACTTCTGGCCTTGTGTGTGTTCAGGTGTCAGAGGCTGAGTGTGAATACTGGCTCTTTCTTTAGCCCTCTGTGTGGAAGATTATAACAGAGACCCTCCAAGTAACCTGACTCTAAATCTTACAGACAGATTACGCTTCTCCTTTTATTGCTGCTTGCATGGCATCTCGGGCTACATTGATGATGGATGAGGAAAAACAACAAGGGAGGGGTGAATGCAGCCTGAGGTTATTGCTTTGAGACCAAAACTTTCTTTTACATGTGTTTTTATGAGCTCACCTCAGAAGGACCATCAAGTAGTTTTCTCAAAGGGCACTCAGGTGAATCAGAAGCCTGAGTCTGTGTTTTCTATGCAGTCCACTGCGGCTCACCTGCTGCGAGATAATGACTTGCTCCTCAGTGGATGCTGCTGCCTGTCTTTCATCTGGTTGTTTGTGCTTCTGTGGTCAAACGACGTATGAGAGGAAATGACCCTCTGGAAAACTCTGGAGCTATTTCAAGCTCTGGTCTCAATACCAAAACACTTCTAGGTTTTCTTTGGCGTGTCATCATGAAACTTCTTACACCCATCTGAATGAAGAAAACGGCTGTCCTTTATGCAGAGACCACCTACCTAAGAGTGTGGTGTAACCATGCTGATTTGGTCAGGGGTCACAGCTCTTTCAGCTGAATACACTCAGTGTTATAGTCACTATGCTGTCAGAGTAAGTAAGTAAGTAAGGCCATCACGGCTGAAATGCTGATTGCTGTGTTGTAGTCTTACTTCAGAGCCAGTGTGCCTGTAATTACCATCCTGATGCTGCCGTTCAAATCTTCTCAGGCTTGTTATTTCTACGGCTGCTGTTTGCTCTCTGTAAATCTGCAGCTGTGCAGACTGACCTGATTCAGGAATTTCAATTTGTGCATGTTTCATTTGTACAAATTGTTCTTGAATCTCACAACAGAAAAAAAAAAACAGCCTGCGTGTTCCTGCTGTGAATCCAACCTTTTATTAGGTGATTTTGTCTTCCTGAGAGTGTGGAAAAAGGAAAAAGATCCACCCTCCTTCTGTTCTCATGATACAAAGCATGATGTATTTGTGCTCCTTGTTTTGCAAAGCAGATAAAAAGGTGAAAAGAGAGAAAAAAGCAATGTTTATGTCCAGTAAGATTAGATGAATAAATGCTGAGAAAGCTTAATTTGCAACAGCTGTTTCCTTAGGTTACACCCAAGTTTGCTGCCTTCTCGCTCTATGCATCCCTCCTGAGTTTTGCAAGTTGTAAACCGAGGACAGCACGGCAGACTAGATGTTATGTAGCTGAGTACACATACCACAGAAGACTATGATGTCACGCATGGATAAGTTATGGGAATTGGTCATTCAAGGACAACAAAAAAAAAGGCTGCCAACAGTGATAGTAAATACATTACAGCACACGTCAGTCCCCCAGAGCTCAGTGGGCTGTGTTGAAAGTCTGAATCTGGACCGACTCCAAGCAGGAACAACAGCGCACTCAGCACTTTAGAATAGCAAGAAGGGAGGACAGCTGCATCGTGGGAGCCAGGACACCACCTCACAGACCTCTGCTTGCCTGCTGCATGACCCGAGTGGGAACTGAGTGGGAGCTGGTTCACTGTCTCCTGCCTGCCAGTCTGTGTTTGTGTGTGTATGTTTGTCATCATGACTAAATCTTCTGGGTAAGACGGTTCTTGGAAAGGCCCTTCTAGAAGAAAACGAGTTTTCCTCTCAGTTTACAGTGCTGCCATGGGAGCGTTCTCCTCACTGTTGGACTTTGCAGTTGCAGGTCATGAATTGTTTCAGAGATGGTGTCAAATTAATGGTAATTTGGAGTTTTGGCTGGACAAACATGACATATAAGGACAGATTTCTGGACAAAACCATGTTAGTCATTAGTGCTGCTGGTAATGTTCTAGCATGGATGTGTCCACATAATATCCACCAAGTGTTCTCACAGGGGATATACCACCAGCATTATGAAGCTTAATGTTGTGCATAAGCAGAGGAACTCAATAGGAAACACAAGAAGGAAGCGTTTGACCTGCAGTGTCCTTGTGGACACAGGAGAGGAGAGTGCTGCTGGAGATCTATGTCTCCATGAAGCCTGCAGAGCACAGCAGCCTACTGGCAATGGAAGAATTGATGACACCAGGAAGAGACTGTCTTCCATCTGGGCCTGACAGTGAAGGCTGGAATGTCCTCATCCTGAACAGCCTGTGTCTCTCTGCAGTCATGTGGACAACAGCCCCCACACTAGGTAGCATGAGGAGAGCTGTCATGTGGGCCAGGGAGGCCCAGCTTGTACTCCTTGTGCTGTTGTTTTAAAACGACACCCACGCACTCTCACAAAAACATGCACTGTAAACGCCTGCATTGTGTACATTGTGAGCACGTTTCCCACGAGAGGAAGCCTGGGTAGGTGTCTGTTTTATGTAGTGTGTCCACTGATTAGTGTTGAAAACCTCTTCCTGCTTGTTGTGGCTGATCATATCAGAAAATGAATGTAAATTATTACAGCAGCTTTCATCCTGCATAATAGCATCAATTACTATACGAAGTAACGCTGTGCAGCCCGGAGCTATGGCGACCCCGAGGCAGAACTTGTGCTGTGTATTCTGTTTCAGGTTTTGTGTTTCTGAAAATGTGCTTTTTGCCCTTTTTTTCCGTGAGGTGTTGAGGTTTTTTTTTTTTAAAATTCCTTTTAGAAATAATCAAACTGTTTTTAACAAGGTAATCAAGCAACATAATAACAGAACAGTACAGTGCAGATGTTCATATGTCAGGAGTCTAGGCAGTAATCTCTTCTTGATAAACCAGTTCTATAAGGTAGTTGTATTGTATCTTTTAGTTTTAGCACAAACAATTTTGTTTTATTTACGTCATCATTCAAAAGCCAAAACTATAGCCTAACATGGCATATCCGTGTTATAACAGAAATAAGTTTGTCTTTGGATGAACTGCACTGGTTACAGTTGTTTTTTCCTGTAAAGAAAATGACCACAAGATCAAACATACCACCCCCAGGCGTAGTGGTATTATGTTGTCATGTTAGCTCGCAAGAGAAACGGTGGCATGCAATGTTGTTTCTGTTTGTAAAGCTGGACCAAACTGATGTTCTGATAATCCCCTCTCTTACAGCTGTTATCCCTCTGACCGACTCGGAGCACAAACTGCTGGCGCTCCATTTTGCCGTAGACCCTGGCAGGGACTGGGAGTGGGGGAGGGATGACAATGATAATACCAAGCTAGCCAAGTAAGTCTTGTATACGATATCACTGGGTGATGCTTATCACAGAGCATCGATCACTGCAAAAGCAGCTCCATAGAAAGTGTGTGTAAAAACTGCAATCCAAGGCCGTTCTGTCAATCCAGCCACAAGTCTCTGTGTGGTGGATTTAACTCTGATTATGAGATCTGAGCTCAGGTCACTTCAGAGAGTGTACAGTGAGAGAACAAATCGTGAGTCACGTCAGTCATCCATCGTGTTTCCCGGGAACGGCTTCTCTAAAGCAGCAACACCTTCTCTGAGTTTAACAGAGTTTATGTAAGGGGTTCAATTTCACATTCCTTCCAGTCAGAGGGTTTAGCTTATCCTTAAACAAGCTGCAGTATGAACAATGTGGACACACATAGAAAAGATGCTCAAAACCACATCTTAACACCTCCTCTTTATTATTGCAATGAATGCATTGTTTATGTGCTGCTCAACGTGGGATTAGCAGCCAATTCCTCTCAATTCACTGACCTCTGAAATATGAGACATGACCGATTAGAAAGGGACATACAGCTTTTCTTAAATGCATCATTTGTGAAATCTGTCACAGTACTTCCTGTTGCTGATGATGACTGCTCTTCCACAGTCTTATTTTGTCTCTGGAGGCCAAACTCAACCTGCTGCACAACTATATGAATGTAACATGGATCCGAATCCCATCTGAATCAAGGGTAAGTGTTTGTCTCACATGTGTGCTGTGTTTGTCACGGTTAATTTAGCGTTGGAGAGTCTCTCTCATTCCAGATGTTCCTTGAAACCCCAGAGTCCAATCATTCAGTTTTATTCACTGTCAGAACGCTATAATCTGTGGTATTTATGTGTTCTGGTTATGTGTCATCAAAAATGAGCAATTAAGTTCTTTCTGAGTTTTTTAGGAGTTTTTTTTCATGAGGAAGATTATAACAAATCATCAATTCTTAATTCATTTCATCAATGTAATCTTCATTCTCCTGACTTTATGCAGGCTCCCTTGGCCCAGCCAGAGTCTCCCACAGCCTCTGCAGGCGAGGATGTCCAATCTCTCGCTGACTCCATGGACTCTGACCGCGAGTCCGTCGGCAGCAATTCTAACGTCAACACTGGCAAGTCCAGTAAGGAGAAGGACAAAGACAAGCAGCGAAAAGACAAGGACAAAAGCCGGGCTGATTCTGTAGCCAACAAACTAGGAAGCTTTAGCAAGACGCTGGGTATCAAACTAAAGAAGAACATGGGAGGTCTAGGTGGGCTTGTACATGGCAAAATGAACAAGTCTAACTCTGCCTCAGGTCGTAATGGCGAGAATGGGGGCGAAAAGGCAAAAAAGAAGGAGTCTAAGGCAACCAAGGGAAATAAGGAGGAGTCGGGCCAGTCAACAAGCTCCACTTCCTCTGAAAAGGCTACCAGTCCTTCCCCCACAGACAGGGATAGACCCTCCAGCTCGTCCCCAACTGAGAGACAGGACAGTTCAGGTAAAAGCATGGGGGACAAAACCATGGAAAACTGGAAATACAGCACAGATGTCAAGCTGAGTCTCAACATCCTGCGAGCTGCCATGCAGGGAGAGCGCAAGTTCATTTTTGCAGGACTTCTGCTCACCAGCCATCGACACCAGTTCCACGAAGAGATGATCAGCTACTATCTGACAAATGCCCAGGAGCGCTTCAGTCAGGAGCAGGAGCAGAAGAGGAAGGAGGCCGAAAAGAAGCCCATCGCTGCCAATGAGGTATCTGCAAAGAACCCTGAGCTAGAGAGTGTCTTCCAGAGGGAAAGATCAGACAGTTCGCCTCCAGAGAGCTGCTCTCCTGTCCTGCCTCACCACACCTACAACAGCTCACAGCCTCTGCTTGGCCTCAAGATGCAGGGCAGGAACAGTCCTACCCCCGCTGCCCCTGTTGTTTCCGTCCCAGTCCCTCCTCTCACCCCGCCAGTAGCTCTGCACCAGTTCTCCCACCCAACCTCAGCACCTTACTCCTCCCCTAGCATTGGTGCTAAGAGAACTGCGCCTGTTCCTGTGTCTGCTCACTACAGCCATACACCGCCCATCCAAAGGCACAGCGTGATTCACTTACAAGATGTCAACATGCAAACTTCCATCTTCCAAGACGAACCCTATAAACCTGTTGTAGGCACCCTAAAAACGTGCGCCACCTACCCTCAGCAGAACCGTACGCTCTCATCCCAGAGTTACAGCCCTGCTCGCCTGTCAGGGGTCCGCACAGTTAACACAATGGAAACCCTGGCTTACAATATGCCCGGCGAACACAAGTCCCACACGTACACAAATGGATTCAATGCGGGAGACATTCAGGACTGCCTTGAGTTTGCGGATGAGGACAACTCGTCTCACACCTGGCTCAACCAAGACAAAACCAAAGGGCGGAGCTCTGGAAGCCCTTTGTACTGCTTTCAGCAGCGCCGCTGCAAGAGGGAGAACTGCTCCTTCTACGGGAGGCCGGAGACAGAAAACTACTGTTCATACTGCTACAGAGAGGAGCTTAAACGCAGGGAGAGGGAGAGCAAAATGCAGAAGCCTGTATAGCCATCACCGCTACTTCAGCCACAACACGGCTACTGGAGACTGGGAGGAGTAACACCATCTGAGCTCTGCATTTTGAATTACACGAGGGCGAACACTTCCTACCTTTCTTTTTTGTTTCTTTTCTTTTACTTTAAGGATACTCACGTGTTCCATCACCCTTCCCTTGTTAGGAAAGATCCCTTTGTGATGGGGGAAGTAGAACTTGAAACAGGGAGCAGCTTTGGCCAGATGTTTTACTTAATTCTGTCCCATCCAGTTTAGTCTTTTACTTGTTTTAGAGTAAAAGTCATCTCTGTGATGTAATTTTTCTGTATGTGAAGGAAAGTTCTTTATTTTTTGAAGTACAAAAGATTTGCATCTCGTCAGGAAGGAACATTTTAGCTGTTTTAATCTGTTTGAATGCAATACCTCTGCCTGGTTCTTCAAAATCTCTGTGGAAAATTTGTAGTTGTTTTGCAATCAAAAGAAATTTAATGGGGGATTAATATTAGACTTTAAAGCAATAAATTGGTGATTTTTTGCTACACTCTCCCATTTTTGTCTATGCACCAATACTGTAGTAACTGTAGGTTAACTATGTCTTGTAAATTGTAACAGAATGTCACAGTGTGCTTTTGTAAACAAATTTGAACTACAGGAATTCAAATGTAAGCATCATAGGTTGTAATGTTGGCTTAGGATGAAGGGTCAAAGTGTCATTTGTTTGGTGTACCTCGGTTCTCCATTCTGGGAGGAGGTTTCCTGTGTCAGAATTGGACTCAGATCATTTCATTTTTGCCCCACAAGCACTGCCAAGTTGGCTACTTTAAAAGAAAAAGAATTACAATCCCAAATATTCAAAATGTCCAAACACAACGTGCGTAAGTTGAATTGCTTCTCAAATATGCAGTGTTTGTTTATGGTGTGTCTCTGAGTTGCCTGTTGGTTACGCTGCTCGGTAGATGTGTTAGATGAGATGAACTGTGAGTCGTGAAAGCAGACTGATGTGTAATTGTCTGAAGTGTTATTACGTGTCTCCCCTTCCCTTCCCTCCTCCACACATACACGCACACACACACACACACACACACATCCCAATGTGCAATCATGCTAATAGCACTATGTGGTGACCTGCAGTATAAACGTGTCACCGGTCTAGTGTGAAGATTGTTCTTCTTCCATATCTAGAGGCCGTTAAAAGAAGCACCTGCTGCTATGAGCACCTCAAGCCTTTGTGATCATCAGTGCTTTAACCAATCAAGGGGATTTAAAAAAAAACCCAAGGCCTCCAAGTGCTTTCTGCTCATTTAACATGACTACTGTAAAAGACGCAGTGTTTGTGTTCCTGTCTGTTTTGGTGATGCTTGGAAAATGTACCATGCTGTCCTTAACGAAGTGTGTCCTGGCCAAGGATGTCCTGCTCCCTCAGTTTGCTTTTGTCTCTCTCCTGTACACACTGCAGTGTTGCTCCTCTTTGTTTCTATGTGACTAGTTTACGGACTTTCACCATGTTAGGACTGTAAGATATGATTTTGTATTCCTTTAAGAGTTTTTCACTACTTTAAATTATTAATTTGCACATTAGGTACAGATGTACATATGAAAAAAAAATAGTTTATTGTTACAAACATGGTGTGTCTGTGTTTTTTTTTCCTTTATAGCACAGTGATCAGGAAGATTTCCATGCTAATGCCCATTTTCCTCTCCATTTGCTTTAATATTTCTCTCTGGTTGTACAGAGTTTAAATGCAAGGGAAACAAATAGGAAGTACTTTACAAATGTACCAGACAATCTAGCAAAGTTGTGATATGTGCAGAAAAAAATAGATTACCATTTAAGCAGTGCAGTGTTTAATTAGTGCTTGAAGTTACCCATCAAGCAGTTGAGCAGCAGATTAGTGCCGCGTTTCATAAAACTGGAAGACTTGCATGAGATACATTAAAAGAGCACATTGTTAGCATAAAGGGCAGGCTACTCAGATTAGAGAGTTGCAATCCACTTGTGGAAACAGTCATAAAATATCTTCTGTACTATGGTGGATTTTTACCAGGTTGATGACAAAACATCTTTTAGACCTATAGTTTTAGTTCAGTGTCAGCAGCATGGGGTTTTATGCTCAACAAATGAACACTAAAAGTTCATTTCAACACAGGCCTTTGCTGTACTGATTTAATTTTGTTTTATTTAATAGAAATATAATGGACAGCCTGACTGAGAACTGTAAAACTTTGATGTGTGCTGGTCATAATTAGTTTTAGCTTTTTTTTTTAGAACAAATCAGAGAAAACACCATAACTGGCATGCAATTGGAAAGTTGAAGATCTCATGTGAGCTGCCAAGTAGGGCAGCAGGCTAATAGCTGCAACAACACCTTATTTCTCCAGAAAAACCTGAACATTGTCCGGAGGATTGACACCAAACTGAAAAACCAGCGTGCAAGAAGTCACAAAAAGAACTTTCAGTGCATTTTAAGGGTCTCCTTTTTTACCTGAAATGGTTAAAGGATGGGGAAGGCTTTCTGCGTGAAAATATTTCAAGAAAAGTGTCGACCAACACACCACACAAACTGACTCTCAGATGTTCTAAGATATTTATTTATCACAGATCTGCAGGGCTGACATTAATTATAGCTTCAATTAATGCAGCGAACAGGAGCTGCCCATGAGAACAAGCCAGCAGGAAGTATTATTCAAGATGTCTGCAAAAACATTGAGACTGTTAAAAGACATCATTTTTACCATATTCAAATGATTCACTGCTCCTTTAAATGCTCTCAGGTTTAAAAAATAAGTTAAACTGCAAATACTTTAAAAGCCTTAATTGTTCACATAAAATGTTATTAAGATTCCAGAGAATCCCAACAAAGTTATTCACAAGAGATTAGGCTGAAGTCCAAAGTTAAATGGTCCTAAGATGTATGTTTTTAGTGAGTACCACATAAATAAACATTCTGTGGTGTAGATCACACTTAAAGAGAACCTCTATCCCTGAAGACTGTATTTTTTCTAGCTTATTACCTCATATGTCAGCTATAAAAGAACATTTATAACAAATTTATGTTTTAGTATATTTATGGGGAAAAAAGACCCCTCTCTTTATCTGGTAGTGTAAAACCTTTTTTGTCACATTGCTTTATGTGGTAATATTCCCCCGCTAGTACACGCTGGCTAAATTGTGCATGTGGAACCTTTGAACTGTCCTCGCTAATGGGGTATGAGACAAGGTTTTCATTTGTCAACATCATCAGAAAAACAGTGGATTGCCGTTGCCCCAAGCTAAAGTAGCAGTCACTTAGTGATAAACTATCAGAACTGGATCTTAATGAGGGTTCAGGCATTAACTTCCACCCCTGACAGAAACCAGAAATGAACCTGAACATTATCATCACCTGCTTTTACCTGTTTGCTGAACCAGGAGACTAGTTGCTGGCTATGCTTCAGCCAGTATCTTCTCTTACATTACCATCTTAGCATTAATCTGGCAATGTAGGCATACTTATATTTCTTCTACAGGGAGAAACTTAGAAACAACATAATCCATAGCTCTGCACATGTGGCACAACTGCTGGTCTGACATGCTGTTCATCTTCTTGTTCTTGATCATTTTCTGGCTCAAAGATGAGCATTTGGGTTTGTTATGCTCAAAAATTTGACATGTTTTTCAAAGATTTGCTTTATGTAAGCGGTAACAAGTCCCTTCCCACCACCATGTGGCACAACCAATCAGAAAATACATCCTCCACATCCTCTGGTTTGTAAGAGGATGTTACCTCCAGGGGAGAACTCTCATTGTCCTGAATTAATTGCAAACTATTTGGGGGTATGGTGGGTAGTCTAAAGGATACACACCATAGCATTAATCTGGAAAGATAGCAAATGAAACGTCTGGAAATGACCGTGCCAGTTCCACTTCCAACAAGAAAAATCAGAAAAATATCAAATTGAGGTGCTTTATTATGTGTTTGTTTTAGCCAAATCTTATAAGCTGCATCATCCGGGCTGAAATGATCACTTACAGCATGTGATGAGTAAACTGTTCAAAGGTTTGCATCTATGGGGATGCCACTGTAAAATATCACAGATAACTCACATTTACACTAATATGACGCCAGCTTGCTAAAGAATCCAAGCTTTTTTCATCCAGGCAATAATTTCCTCATGAAAGGTTTTCATTATTTCACTATAATGGTGAAATAATGAAAACCAATTTGCAACAAGTTTCTGTAGCAAAATAATCAGATGCTTAGTTGGTCTGATAATTTAATACCATTTCAAGTGTCAAAGATCTTGTAGAGTAATCTTCTGCTTCCTGGTATTAACTAAAGGGCAGAATACAAGTATGAGGTGGTTTTCACCAGTATTTAACCAACGTTTTTACCATAAAGTGATGCCAAATGTCTTTGAAACTGTGTGTGTTATACATCACACTGGGCTCTAATCAGTGAAACATGTTGGTGAACAATTTATTTTGAAAATAACTTTTTAGACTACAGAACTGCAGCTAATTGTGTCTTCAGTTCCCAAATGCTTTTATGTTTTGTTAAAAGAAGAGACATAATCTTTGAGAATGAATAACAGTTTTCCACTCATATATTTGTTTCAATTGCAGTAACATACACACATCCAGTCGTTCATTGATAAACGGATTGAAATCTTCACATGAAATCCTGTTAGTGCACATGGTGACTGCATTTTTACAGTGATGTTCTGTCACAGTGATCGGAAATGTAAACAAATTACTCTTCTCTTTATTTTTGAGTCAGTAAAAGGCTCATTTAATTTCTTATATTTAAAAAGAGAGAGATGATAATAATGTGGATTATATGAACTTTTCCCTCTGCACAGCATAGATGCGAGTCTTGTGAAATTAGGTTTTAACTATTACATTTATCAGCACATTATGCTAAATGTTAGCAGATAAAGACATTTGGGGTCTTTTTGTCTTCAACAGTCTATCCTGAGCTCATCTGTTACACACTTTCCATGACAAACTGAGTGAGACAGAGAGCTTTGTCTTCTTTCCTGTTACTCTCTTTTCCCTTTGAATTTGCATGAGAGACCTCCTTTCACTTTTCAAAGCGACAATGAGCTCTAATACATACAGAAGTAGTGAGGAGAGCGTCGCCTACCAAGCAGCCCAGCACAACCTCCTTGTTGTTACACGAACTAGATGCATTCCTAACAAAAAATCAAAAAGTCTGCTTTGCATTTATCTGATGCATCTGCCTCCTCCTTCACATAATTATAATTCATTAATAGCATTAAAGAAACACAATAGCTCATAAATATTTATTCTTAGTCTCATTATAATAGTGGATTTAAATGTGGAGCAGACACACAACCCAATGGGTTCATAATGGGACTATTTCAATCCTATTCACACAATGTCCCTCTCATTAAAGACTGTAAGCCACTTTACCTGATTGTATTTACAGGTTTATTTGCAGAAGGGTTGCTGCCTTTGATGCCTCTGCTACGCTGGATGGTATGCCAATCTCATTCCCTCCCCCAACCACCCACCTCCCATAGCTAAGCCTTGTTCTCAGCCAGTGCCTGCCTCCAATGTCTGAGCTCATCCCACCCGCTCTGCAAAATCTAGTGCCAGCCCTGCTAGGCGCTACGCATGAGAGTGGGTGGCATCACATGGCCCTTCATCCTGCCTTACGGGGATTGGCTTAGATGGAGGCACGCATACACTTGGGCCACAGTGTGATTAAAGCTTTGACTGTGGCTGCTGCTGACCACTTCTCCTCTTTTTTTTTTTTGTATTTGGAGTAAATCTAACAGTTCTTAGAATTGTCCACACACCTCAGTGGAGGAGACCCTGTTCCTGGTCACTTATAATAAACTGGGTGGACCAGTCAGCACTGGTAGCAACAAACAGTTCCTCAATTCTGTCCTCTTTTTTTCTGCACTCTGTCCTTTATTTTCACTGAAGTAGTGTACTGAAAATAACATGGTTCTGGTTCTAAGCCTCTGTTCTTGCTGCATCAAGGTTCCCACCTGATATAGCAGTATCAAAGAAAAAGGTGTGACTGAAAAGATAAATCAGTCAAACTGAAACCACTTCCTCCGCCCCCACATCCTGTCTGCAGGGTGATACCAGCAGAGATGTGTTCCCACTACTTATATAACTGTCTGTACTTTGCCCTTTATCTGCAGCAATATACCTGACTAAAAAGACGTAAGTGTGCCTTCTTGAGAATCAACACCTGCTTGAAAGATGTGAAACTCAGAGAAAATACAATGCTTCAAAAAACATCACTTCTCTTTTGGTAAAACAGAGTTGTGTGAAATACTAAGGCACTGCTAAGACTCTGCACAACCAGAGGCGATCGTACTGTAATCACTGTAGTGGAAAAACTATAGCATCAATATATTTAGTCGCTCGGTTGCAATCTTTATTCAAAGCAATAAATGACTGAAATTTAAACAAATAAATCTAACCCTTACAGTTGCCACCCAAATATGCAATAAAAAACAAGTTCTGGAACATGCCTGCTGTCGTAGTCCACCATTATGTGGCGGTGCCAGGGGTGGCAGCTTGTCCCTTTGTGTGCTCCAACCTGCCAGGAGATAGGAGGGAGCTTGGAGAATACCAGACTCCTCATCAACTATTTTAATGCCTGCGTTCTTTCTCTTCCTTCCTGTCTCACTTCACATTGCATTTGATTCACTGAGCAGGAAAGGCCACTCCTGGGATTTTTCCTGATGCTGGTGGAAAGATTAGTCCAAAGAACAAATTTTCAGTGATTTTATGTTAAAGCACTTTAAAACATTTTACACCAAAGAAGTCTGCAGAGAATCCTTCATTATCCACTAGTGCAATGTGTTTTTTTGTGTATCTGCAGCAAACTTATCAGTTTGTTTTGCCTAAAACACAATAAGGAAGGAAGGAGTCCCTTGCATTTGCTGCTCCACCCATTGTTGATACCCCAGCAGTTACTGTAAATATTTGCATGGGTGAAATGCGGGAACAAGGTGTACTTCCTGTTGCAAGAAAAATACTAAAGTGCAAGCATGCTTGTGAGAAGAGGCGGTCTAAGTGAGGAATATAACTCCACTCCTTTGTGCAGATCTGCACTGCTGTTCCAAAAGACACGTTTACAGATACACTATAAAATCTAACCAGCTGGCTTGACCTAAAAAAAATAAATTAAATAAATAAGTTTAACCACAATGATTTTTGTTTGTAGAATCATGAGATCTGGGTAAAACTTAATGAGGCTACATTTATTTTTCCTTTTTTTTATGTTTACAACATGTTGTCTTCAACTGAAACAATAATAAAAGGTGTATTTTTGCAGGTCAAAGGGGAATATGGAGACCGGAACATAGTGTTTTCTTCAGACAAGGAGCTTTAAAGGTAAAGATTGGGTGAAAGACTGATTGGTTTTTTCTTTTTATCTTATAAAAGCATTTTATTATTTCTATATAATACAAAACAAGATAAAGAAAAGTGCATTAGATAAAGATAGAGATGTGACAGAAGTCAGGTTTCTCAAAACATTTAAATTATTGATAAACCAAATTAAACAAATATAATAGTGCTTTAAAAATTACTCACAAGTCATACTTTCAAAAAAACATGTGGTGAATAAAAGTATTGTTCATGTGTATCAGGATATATTTAAGTTTTATATTCTTAGATTTTACTTTGCATGGAGGATTTTCACTTTGTTTGGTGTGAAAACTATCAGAAAATACACAACTTTCTTTAAACAATTCCAGTATTTTTTGAGACACTGTGTGAATATCAGGAAGAACTAATCTCCATCTTTACTTCTGCCAATAAAAATTAATTCCTTCTCTCCTCTTCAGGGGTCAGCAGGGAGAAAGATTAATGAAATTACTCGGCTGTTTCTTTTCTAAAGTATCCAAAGCTAAGCTTGCTCTCCCTTGATGCCAGCTAGATGATTTCTAAAATGTCAAACTATTCCTCAAGTGACTATTTTCTGTTGCAATATAGCTGTTATATGTTAGTTCATTTTCACTGCAGCATCGGCAGATGCATTTCAGCAAAAGTATCACTTGTAAACAAACACAAAACAACTTGTGGCGTCTTATTTTATGAATTTATTTCCAAATGTAAACCTCACTATTTCATGCATACAAGTTAAGACAACATACATTTTTCCAACAATCTGTTATTTTTCATATTTGCATAGGACATGGTCACAATATGTCGTCTACATGTAAAAAATAATGCCATAAAAAGGTACAGCAGATCAGCTAAGACCAGCACATTTAATGTGTGTAGAATCCGAGGAACTGTACAACTGTAATACTTGAATGTAGTGATTTTGGTTTTCTGAGAGGAAAAACAAACAAATAAAAAAATAAACACAAAGGTTTGAGTGAGGTCATTGGAGAATGTACTGGCCATAGCTGAGTGAGAGTTATTTACAGAAGAGATTATACTGGTGCTTTAAGAGGGGAAGCAGCACCATGGATTCACTACAACAGGCAACTGATGGTGAGGGGGCAAAGAAAAATCACACAGAGGTATCATCAGGGGAGCAACGTCACACTGAGGAGGTACACTGACCACAAACAGGTACAGAAACAGAACCAGAACCAATAAGCTGGTGAGAGGCTCTCTATTTGTCGGCAACGTCATCAGCAGAACTGCGTGCTGCATAACTCAGGAACAAACTAATCCTTTAAGGGCAGCAAAATATCCAAAAGACTTTCCCTACAGTTAGGAGCAGATGCTGCACAATTCAAGTTCAAGCAGCTCAGTGAGACCACACAGTGGTAAAGAGTACCAACAGATCAGGCCCGCTTCTTTACCACGCTGCATTTCTTCATGCTCCTTCTCTTTAGACTCACTCCGAGTTTGTTTGCTTTTATAGCTGAATGAGTTCTGCTCATTCAAGTTACTTCTAAAAGGTAAAAAAGTCAAATAAAATTACCCACTTCAGATGTAGAAAAAAGGTCCATATCAAGCACAACATCCATTAATCAGCGCATACAGCAAATAAAGTTGAACCCGGCAGCACGAACAGCGTTGGATTCAAAATTACTGCAACATTCATCTTTCCCTTCAACGCCTCGCCTTTGGTAACAACGATCAACAACCAGTCTATATTTCTATGGCTGCCTCTTTAAAAAAGAATAAGACCCTACTTTTAAAAAGCCTTAGGCCTTTGTTGTGAGGGAAGACATGCTCTGTAACATTTAGGTATTGTAGGTATGGCTTGGCCTACATGACGAGCCCAAACAACGTCAGACAATGTGGGTGAAACGTACCTTGTGCACAACTCACAATGTATAAGACCTCACAGTCAGGACAGACTTCTATTCATAACCTACAAAAATGCATTGGGTCAATCAAAGCAGCACATTTATAGCAAATGCCATTTTCAATCCTTTGGAATGATTGAGCATCTATCATCATTAAGACTGTTTTATGTCAGAAATACCTGCAACAAGCCATTATACACTGCTTGAGTATTGAACAGCAAACAAAAAAACTAAATTAAATAACAAAAACAAAGCTACACATTCATAATGTTTACGTAAAGCAGAAAGGAAACATAGCGCAAAACAGCCGCATATTAAATACACAGCATTGCTTCATTAAATTCTGTACAGAAAAGAAAGATGTGTCACTCTACAAAACTGTACATGTTTGTTTAATGTCTGACAGAAGTTTGATGAATTACCTTCAATATTTGTATCATCTTTATGAAGTTACCCCTATAGTTTTGGCACAGAGTCGCGTCAAGAATGCTCCATACTTCTGCTGAGAGTCAGGGATATATATATTCATGTCATCAAATAAACTGTTAGTTGTTTACAGACTTGGCAACAGTTAATTTGCATTTATAGGATGTATAGAGTCAGAGGACAATATTAACCTGCACACTTAGATATTGAAATCTTGCATTTAGCCATTGATAGAATTTTTGTTAAGAAAAAACAGATTTTTTTCTGTAATGACAAGCATAAGATTGAATTTTTCAAAAAGTAAGCTCACAACTATAGTGACAACAGAATGATTTGGATGCTTGAACATCTTTTGAAAAAATATATATTTAGTTTTTTTTATCATTAATGGAAAGATTATTTTTATGATAAAGATGGGATGTGCAGGAACCAGTAATATGGGATGGTTGTATAAAACTGGAGCTGTGTTTTATTTTGTTTACAGCAAAAAAAAGTCTTTTTTTCTACTTCTTCATTCAAGTAGGGACAAAACAAAGCAAAAAAAATACCTGTGCTACTGATCAAAAAAACGAAAGCTACTGTTTCAAAAAGATATGAAGGTAAAACGTAAAATATTTCAAGAGGTATGATTATTTTTCTAATTTACAACCATGAACAAATGATGGAAAACAAACGATGATAATAAACATTATGACTACATTGCTAACTCACAATGCTGTGGTCTCTATTTTAATGAAAAATGTTAAAAATAATGTCAAATAATAATAAAGCAAAACAATCACTCCATCTGAAAATGAAATACATAGAGCGCAAAAAGCCCCCCAATTCACCCACCCACCACCCAAAAAGAAAAAAAACAAATTGTTTAAAAGGAATTTCTGGATTGCAAGCAAACAAGAACAACCTACATCCTGACATCAACAAAGCGTTAAATATTCCTGATTTAATGGGCAAATCCCATTGATGGAGAAAAATTCTCATCTCAGCAAAAACGCTGCTTTTTAAACGTCTCTACTAAACAGTCAACCTTTGTGCAGTGATGAGTTGAAATGACCTGAAAACAATCATGAATTTAGAATAAAAACCTTGTGACAAAATTAAAAAAGAGCGGACCACCATACATTTTCTTTAAAGAAGGTAATAATCAAACAACAAAAGCCAGTGCAGTAAAACTGGACATGTACAAAACTGTGTTCAATGGCCTTTTATGTAGGAATTATTCAAGTACATTTGTTACAGTGAGATTAAAGTTTTGTGACATGTCACTGCTGCAGTCTGGATGGATGGATAGACTGACATGTTTTCACTGTCCTAATCGCTTTTGTTTTTCCTGATCTGTAATTCCACCAAATATGAGGGTCAAAGGTGATTAAAGGGGCATATCTCTGAAAACAACTCCAGAGACTTCATTAGTAGGACTGCAGGATATTGTTTGAAGACATGTGAATGGCAAAAGAGATTTGAGCCTGCACTGAGGAGTTCCTGTGTTTCCAGTGTGGTCGGACACTGACCTGCAGTGAATACGAAGCACCCAGGAACAGAGAGGGGAGGCAGGCTGATATATGTGTGCAGACACTGATGTTACAACAAAATCCACAAACTGTCCCATATCTGCTAGGCAGATGTTGACCCTGAGGAAAATGTGCAGATTATAGATTAAAAACTGATTCATGTTTGATGGTGAGCGACTCAGAAGATTCATCTTTTTCTCCTTTTTATGAAAAAAAAATCTTTTCACTTCCAACCAGCTCAAAAGTTAAGCTACAAAAAGGAAAAAGCAAAGTAATGGTAGAAGTAACTCTGAAATCTATGAGAGCTGCTGATTAGTGCCATTCAAAGTGTCATCTTGCAGCCTGGGAAACATTTTTAATGTCTTACATCGTTTTTTTTTCCCTGTAATGACGAGGCTTTTGAGGAAACCACTGCATTTGATCGAAATAAAAAATGTTTTCTTTGTGGAAAATGTCACAAAGCGGATTTATCTCAACCTAAAAGAAAGATGGCTGCTGTGGAGACGAGGGACAAGGCCTGCCTTTCATGAACTTACACCTGCTGGACCGCCTTGGAGGAGAAAAAAACACTGCTTTCATGGCTAGCTTAACATGCATAGAGCATCAAACGCAGGACCGTGGGGCAGGAGGACACCAAGTCCAGTTTGCATACCCAACTCATGATGGCAGCAAGTTTGATGGAGTCTGACAAAACTACATGGATGACACCGTTTCAAATCGTAGCATTGAAGCAGTAACCGAAAATACAGGCATAACAGAGAGCTCGGGCTGCAGCAGTTTAGATAGTGGTGCACATTTCCATGGAAGGGTTACTGTGCCTTTTGCCTGACTTATTGAGGCATGTCTGTCTAGAAACACAAGCTTTCTCACGGGACATCTGAGCTTCACATGCTGGGTGACGTGAGGCGGGTGAGTGCTGCACTTTGTTGATATGTTCAATTTGGTTCAAATGTTTAAACCATTTAAAAGCCCCCCCTCCCGCCATTGTTATGAGACAGAAGTGTCAATGCAGCTATTTCTGAGTTCAGGTTTATCAATGTGAGCCTGGAGCGACTGTTTCCTTGGCATCATGAAATCTGACTTTCCCGCAGATGCAGAGGAATTCTGTACGCACTTCAGATGAAGCAGGGTACATCCCACCCACACCACATACAACTGCTGTTCATAACCCTTTCCTCCCCAATCTTATCCTACAGTTTAGATCACAGCACTAATTACAGCCATTTTCTCCGGTTGGCTGTTTCTACAGTTGGAGGGAGGAGGGGGGGAAAGAGGGAAGGAGGAGGACATGGGGTTGTCTGCGACTACATGTCTCCTCCTTTGTGCTGTTTAGCTCGTGATAAACCTCTCCTCTTTTATCAGAACCTGCCCTCTCATGCCTGTTGGTTGCAGATATGCCCACCACCACCCACTTCATTGTGCTCCAAGATGTCACGGCCCATCTCAGTTCTGCCTAGAACTCTGACCCGCATTTGGCTCGGAGTGAAGCAACCCAAAGCTTTGCTGCCGTGTGACAGGACAGGTAGAGCCAGATGAGGAAGAACTCCCTAAGGAATGACGCTCTAGCACTCCTTCCAGCAGGCTGGGAATAGTTTTCTTTTGGGTGCAGCTGTTTCCTACATGGAGGCTGCTACAGCCTGAGCCAGTAGGCGGGAGGAGAAGCAGCATCTGGCCCTACCTGTTGTAACAGCAGCTCCAGGCTTTAGTGAGGGGCAGTTCACAGGCCTATAAAGAAAGCTTTCATTTAATCTTGTCTTTGGTACTTTTTCCTATGTGCTTGTGAGATGGATAAACCTTATTTCTACTTAATAAGTCCCTTTTCCAGTTTGCAATTTTAAATGCATTGTGAGGCAGCACTTTGTACGCATAAACAGCTGCTTTGAAACTTAACTGTCTCCATTTAAAGGTTCAGAAGTTTTTGTTTTTTTGTTTTTTTAACTTTGAATACATTTATAAAAGTCCAACATAATCCCTGCCCTTCCTGCAGTGCAGATTCACACAACTGCACACATCTATTTAATGCAGTACACATGTATGCCAGTGTAACATCAATGAAAATTAACATAGCGGTGAGGAAACAGATGCATTTCGCTTATAGAAGGGGTACTGATTGTTTTCTCAAAACACAGTAATCAATGTACATTACACATCAATCCCCCTGGAGCATATGCAATAACAGAAACAAAAAATGTGTGTGTGAATGGCCACGTGACTATACCTACTTTCCTTGAATGTGAAAGTCAACAAAGAAGCTTAGAGTGCAAATTGTGTTGAGTGTAAGGCTGCGATATATGTACTGTATGTTTCTCTTCACCGTGTTCATTCTTTCAAGCTAACAAGGCCATCCCTGAGCAGGGCATAAAATTCAACAGGAGCTGAATTTTAGAGTAAAGTGATGAGTATATTGTGCAGTCAATGTGAGTACTCTTAAGTACTGTGGTTTACAGAAAAACAACTGTCTTCAATCCTGAGGTGTGTATGTGTGTACCCCTTCTCCAAACCCGTTCAAAGAGACTAAAGAAGACAATTTAAATTAAAAACAACAACTTGTTGATAAGCCTTATCAGGGTGTCTGTTTTGTTCCACTGTGAAAGTACATTGAACGACTTGCCATCAGGAGCTAAAAGAAGAAAAAAAATACAGACATGTGGTACAGAATGTGGAGATCGCCATCTGGGAAAGGCATTATCTTCTTTTCGGATCACACAAGTAATTGCACTACAATAAGCAGTTATGTACAGTATGGTACACCACAGCAAGCAGAAATAGCAAAGGGTGGGAGGGGTTACTGGGGTGGGGAGGGGGGATTGCAGACGACTGTGCAACAAAACTGTTATGATGAAAAGAGGGGCCTCACAGTCTGGAGGCGAAAAAGTGCGACCAGGTTTGGATTTAAGGCGAGTTGGCTGGGCTGAGGGTGGGGCTGAGGGTGGGGCTGGAGGCATCTGAGCGGCTGTAGTCGCTGAGGGAGCTGGGGCGTGTGGCGCTGCTGCCGTGGGCCCTCTTCAGCATGCCAGGCTGGAAATCTGAGTGGCGTCTGGCGTGCTTCGTCAGGTGGTCGCTGCGCATGAAGCGCTTATAGCAAAGAGGGCAGCCAAATTTCTTTTCCCCGGTGTGGGTGCGGTAGTGGCGGGCCAACTCGTCAGAGCGGGCAAACTTCTTACTGCAGTCGGGCCAGGTGCATGGGAATGGCCGTTCTCCTGGAATAAATAAATACAGAAATAAAACAGGCATAAGAGATGTGCAATCCCATACGAATTACATATTAACGCAATTTTTTGTTGTTGCACTGTAAAAAGCAAAGACAGAAATTAGCTTATGGCAAATTGGTCAAGATAAAATTAATTAACATATACGGTATAAATAAATTAACATAGGAATGGGGTGAAGTAGGATATACAGTGTCATGTTTAGGTCTTAAACTAAATGTATGATTATAATAACACACCTTTGCATCCATACAACAGCAAAATAAAAAGGTTTGTTAATAGAATAAAGCAAATATAACAACTTGACCTGTTTTACATTTGAATCTGTTTTTTATAGATAATTTGTTCACTATTGTCATCAGGAAGGATAGCACTAACTTTCTGATTATTAAATGAATGTTTCAAGGTAGATCAATGTATTGCTACACAAATGGAGAAGAACTCAGGGAAGTGATAGCAGGAGATAATATGCATTGAATGAGCTGATTACATCCAAAGTGGGTCAGTTGCAAAAGATTTTAATGTGGTATAATAAAACGTATGTTTGTTGTTTATGAGTTGAATCCAGGAGAAGCTTTCTGGCTCTGATCTCATTCTAATTTTATGGAAAATTAACATTAGAATGAGTTAAGTTTCCATATTCTCACTATAAATTCCCCATAGGAAGGGATTAAACCATTATAATTTATCATATTTGATACTGATATGGCACATTTAGAACTTATTCCCTTTCATGAAATAGTAACTTTATGACTAAAATGGTTTGTTTCACTCACCCCTAACTCTGTTTGAACACCATGTTAGCAAACACCTAATAATGTGTCGCTAATGTTACATAAACCTTGTTGCCATTTGCCAGCTCTGATACGTTAGCTGTACCCTGCAAGCCGAACAGATTGGTTCCTTAGGTTTGTTCATGAATAAAAATCTGTTTGTGTGTTTGACTGCTGTGTTTCAAATCAGTGGGAAAAAAGCCATGTTCTGACTGCTCAGTTCAATTCAGCTTAGAATAAACAACATATGGGTATGCTAGCAAGGTTAAAAACGTGCCATTTATGAGAGGGTGTCTTAATAATGTGTTGAAATAAATGGCAGTGAATGCCTGTCTGTAAGGTTGCAACACTATTATGAAAATGTAGTCGCAATTCTGAATATTCAAACTATTCTTGGGAAGGCCGGAAGTAAACTACATGTGATTTGTGGTAAATGCACCAAGACATTTTTATAGCCACCCAAAATACTTTCACTCACAGTAATGTTTAATGTTTGAGAACGTAGGTACAATATGCGTTCTCAAAAGAAGTAATCAGTGTGAATATAAACAATAAAACACGATGGGTTGAAGTCATAATGAACAGCCCAGCAGAGTTGTGATTCATACCCAAAGAACAATCTCAGTTATTCTCATAGTTTGCTTTATAAATCAGTAAGGGAAGGAAATTAAAAACCACCAAGATATTAAGAGATGTGAGTTTAATAGGCTGTAACAAAGAGACTTTTAAATTACGTCCATCAGGCAATAAAAATATGGTAATATATGTGGCTGTTTATCCTTTTTATCTTCCATACTGCTGTAGTAACCGTGTTAACTGCACGTACATGCAGAACTCTGGACTTTCAGACATTTGTAATTCCTTATTCTGTTTCACTCAACTTTATTGCACCTCTGAATCACAAAAGCAACATTTCTTCCAGCACTATAACAAGGGACGGGATGTAATCTTTTAAACATTTAGATTTTCTCCTTTGAATAGGAATAATCTATCATCATGTGTGCGCCCACGCCAGCGATTTGAGGCATGAAAAGAAAAAGATGGTGAGATGCATGAAGGTTTATGGATGGCACATAAAGGACCTGCCAAATGCTTTTCTTTGTTCTACAGTTTCCTTCTGGGCCACAATGGAAGCAGTGCTGTTCAGCATCAAATACTCATATGCTACCTGATGCCAAAGAGTCTCAAAAACAAAAACTTAGTGCACCGCTAGTCTTGGTCACACCCCCTATACTGCATGCTTACAAAACATGCAGACAGACAGAGCAAGTCTAGACAGTACGGCTTGTGTTCCTGCCTGACGCCTCACCTCAGCTCCAGACAAATTCATTCAGCCCTGCCCACTATAGTTCCTGTGAATTCAAACAGGGCTTTATGTATGTAAACCCCCTAACTGATATATGTACATTTGCATACACACACTGCTTTATGATCTTTCATCCAAACCATCTAAAGTGATTTTTTTTCTTCAGATATCAGATATGACATGCATGTAAAGACGTTAAACGTCTAAAAAATATGGAAATTTTGATTGTTCAAATCTGCTTTCAAGCTATGGACAAAACCTTCCTTTGCTCTTGAAAAAAAAAAAGAAGGGGGGGGGGGTAAATTTTAAGGCACACATATGGCTGAGGTGCATCGTGCCAGACTGATTTTATACCATAATAGCATAAGTAGGAGCTCAAGCGGCTTCCTGCCACTGCAAAATGAGTTATTGACCTAAAAGTAGAGCTTAGATCTGAAGGCAGCTTAAGGCTCAATACACAGAGCAACAGATCCAACAACATTAATATTTCAACAGGCGCAGGAGAGCCAGGCTGAGATATCTAGTTAAGTTGTCCTGATACAGTAACACATAGTGGAAGCATTGGGTAACTATAAGCAGTTTACTGGGAGGACTCTCTATTACGACATTATACTGAACACCTTTTCAACTATGTGAATATAAATAAAATTCTTGCTGATGTATCTTATTTAAAGGTGAGATGAGTAAAAGAAAGTGAGCAACGTCTCAACTGACTCTTGTGCTTGATTTACAGCATTAAAATTGCAGAGGTAAATATTGTTTGGGTATCTATGAGCAGTGGTGGGGAACAGATGTTGTGATCCTGAGTGGAAATAATGTGGCACGAGGGTTTCACCGTCCAAGCTATTTGAATGGGCTGCAACCATTACTCAGCATCCCTGCTGGAAAAAGAATGAGCCTGGCTGCTTCCCTTGTCCTGCTTTTTATTCTGGTCTAGTTACAGTGTTGTCACAGCAGGATACCGTGGCGACCGTGATGTCAGCCCCTGCCGATTGGTTATCCCGTCTCTGGCTGCGTGCCACATCCAAGGTGAGGTTTGTCTTTCTCAGAATGTGTCAGTTGCAGAGGGCAAAGGGGGAAGGAGGGGAGGGAAAACCAGGAAAGCTTTTCCCCAACGAACACAGTGACCCAGTTACCCATTAAATGAGTTACATCATGCACACGGACGGCACCTCTACTAAGCACTAGTGTCCCCTCCAAGGCAGTGTGATTATGTCACAGGTACTCTAGTTATATAAGTGTTCCCTCTGAGTCCATTGGGCCAATAAATAATCTGCTCATCAGTCCATCCTCCTGTCCTTCTATTTGAGCAGTTTCCGCAAAAATTGGTTAAGTGAAAAGGAATCTGACTCCTAGGTGTAAGGGATGCTGTCTGCAAAGGCGAGATCAAATCTCTTATTTGACGCAAGCAGCAGTGCGGGGACTGAACTCGATCACCCGCTCCAACAGCAGCTAGCCCCGTTTCAGTAGATAACATTCCTGATGTGTTATCAGGCACACGGTGTGCATCTGAAACTTCAACATAAGCATGTCATAAGTGAGCTACAACAAATAGATCTGCAGGGTTAGATGGAAACATACGGTTTCTGTGGATGACTCTTAGATCACCTAGACGTTAGCCTTGCTTTGTTTGCACTGTGAGAACCAGAGCAGGGAATATCTTTTACAGAGCTCAGAACAAAGACAAAGTACTTCTTAAACCTGCACAGACTTAGCAGCATATGGCTCAAATAGAGAATGTGAATCTGGAGTCAGATTGTAGATCACAGCCCATTAGAGATGGATGTACCTTACTTCAGTCTCTGCTATGCGGCACAGCCTTCATGGCAACATGAAATCAGAGGGACACCACTAACTTCAGTGGTATGCCAAAGTACAGTCCTGTAATTTGGTTTTAATGTTTACAACAGACTATGACCAGTAACCAGCCAGCAGAGAGACCATCCATAAGAATGTCTCTTCAGCATAAACCACTGGAGCGAACAGGGTTACGCCAGTCTCCCACTTAACACGCACCATCACATGCCAAGACAATATAAACACTAACATGTGTGTGTGCAGAACAATAAATATACATTAAGGCTTCAGCAGCTCCTCCTCTCATTGTTCACGAAGCTGTACATGCGAGCGTTTCTTGCGCAAAAATAACAAGAAAGGCGTGCGAAGTTGTGCGGTCTGCAGAGAGACACCACTCGATGTGAAACACATCTGTGATCAGAGCAGCTGTTTATGTGACTGTTTGGCTGTGAACTCACAGACAGAGGAGACAAATTACCAAGAAAATCACCCAGTTACAAGATGTTTTCCTGAACTCCAGAGATGGCTGCTAACAAACAAACTGTAAGTGGGAATCAGCTCAGGATTGTCACAAGAAAGCTCAGAAAACATCGAGTTTTAATGCCTTATCATTTTTGTCTTTACTGAGACGGCCCTTGCTTGTGGCTAAATAGCTTGTCTTCCCTTGTTGGCCTAAAGCTGTCAGGTTTTGAACAATAGCAGCAGCCTTGCTCTCAGCAGGAGAGGCCCTCTTGTAATGCATTTCAATCAGACAGGGTGCACGTACTAACCGTAACTCACCCCCCCTTTGTCTGCATGCAAGGCTATTCACATAGATGTGGGGTTGAGTGTGACTATGTGATTCCTGCACACACTTTGCCATACATTACTTCATGCACTTAACTGTTTCAGGGAGAGACAGAGATAGCTTTGCCTCCATTGACCAGCTCATCAAATTTGTCTCATTTAGTAAGAATGGACACTCTCTCTCTCTCTCTGAGTGCACATTAAAACAACCTGTAGCCTTGATGGCTTGTAGGCAGTTTTTTTTTATCTTTTAAAGCCAATTTAACTGACAATATAGAAACAACTGCAGTCATTAAAGGATGTTCACAGTTGGTCCACAGGAGAGGTGGGAGCAGGGATGCCCCATCAACCACAACTCTTATACACAGTTCAATGCCAGTCTATTCCACTGACAAGAGTCAGACATTATTGCTCACAAGAGATCGACGTCATTCACAGGCATCAAACAAAGTCCTGACAAGGCCATCCTACACTGTCATAAGATAAGATAGAGCTTAATGATAGTCCTGATTCAGTTTCAAAGTGATGGCTAGTACTTTGTTTACTGGACGAGAAATATTTTAATGTCTGTGAAAGAAAAAAAAAAGAGGCTCTTTTTGCAAAGACAAAATTTGCAAGATTTTCCCCTGAGGGCCACACCCAGCGTGTCTGCCACAGTTTGATTTATCACACAGAGGAGGGGGACACACCTTACATACTGGAGCGAACATAGAGACAAAAACAGCTTTCTCAGCCTTTCTCTTTTTATACAAGTTAACCCGAACACAGTCAGTCCAACTTTCAGATGGGACGTCGTAAGTGTCGGCCTGACGCGGGGCGAGGGTCCGCTTCTGAGGTCACAGCCCCTCAAACGTTAATCAGATTAGCTGCAGATGCAGCTGAATAAATGACCTACATCAGTGGATGGCATTGACAGTGAATACCCTGGTATCTAACCCCACCCCCACCCCCACCCCGCTGCACTCTACTGTATATTCAGTCTTTGTGCTGCAGATCCCTTCCTCACACGCAAGATGAGGCTGGCAGTTTTTTGAACAGTGGAGGAGGAAAAAAAGGTTCAGTGTTCCACAGGTCTGTATCCCTCTCTTCTTGCAACACTTTATCACAAGATGTGGCCAGACCAAATCACAACACGCTTCGTCACCTATTCTGCTTTTTCAGGCAGGAAAAGGGTGGGAGGCGTCGGCGGAGGACTAGACAGAGCAGCTTTTATAGAGCTACTCCAGAGCTAACTAAAGAATACATGACCCCTGTGGGTCATTGAAAGCAGCACAGCCTGCTGCCTAACAGAGGCCATTCAGTATTATGGCGGGCCTCTATGCATGCTTAGGTGCTTAATTACGGTCAAACTAGGCTTACACTATATTCAAACATATGGGTGGCATGTGTGCCAGCACACGTCTTGAAGGTGTCTTATATGGGGTAGTAACACTGCACCAGAGGATTAACGGGCAAGATGGTGGTTCCACTCTGGTTTTATTTACATCCCGAGGAACAAGTAGATTTAACTAATACCTTGTTTCAATTGGACACACACTGTACTGCTACACGTGTCCCTCATGAACCATCTAGATTTCATTCATGAAAGAAGCTATTGTTTACATCTGTAGAAGGCACTGAAATATTTAGATTAAATCCATTTTGGGCAAAATGCTAAATCAGTTTAGCATGTTAGCAAATGGTTATTTAGAGCTGTTATGAAACACAAATTACTAACACTGTTTAAGCAACGGATGCATCAAGACAGCTAAAAATGCAACATTATTATCAACAAATAATTAGGACAAGAACATTTAGCATAACAAAAGCCTGGTGGTGGTTTACATGTATCACCCCTATGTCTTTACAAATGAACTTGGAATCCTTAATGGATGGATGCTTCATCTACATAACCAAAAAACATGTTTCAGACAAGTGTGTGTGTGTGTGTGTGTGTGTGTGTGTGTGTATGTGTGTGTGGAGACATGGCTCAACTGAGAGCAATGGTGGAAATCCTGCTGTGTGGCAGGTAGACCGTCTGAACTCTTCCACCCTAACAGAGTTCCTCCCAAATGCTTTGCCAGTGTTTGACTCAAGCAGGAGCAGGAAAACCCCATCTCCACCCTGCAACCTCATCACTGCCACCAGCCGCACAGGAACACTGAGCACTCTCTGTAGCAGTGCAGCCAAATATAAAACCACTGGCAAAGATGAAGCATATATAATAAGTCCTGCTGCTCTTTCCATGTGGAATTTGGGATAATTTCACATTTAAAAGAGAGAAGCCATTAACCACAGTTATTTGACTTTAAATAGGCAGCACACATTAATAACTGGGTGGCAGTAGAACAGAGCTGCCACATTTTCCCCCCCAATAAAAGGTTTTTTCAGCCATTTCATGGTATTAGAGGTACCCCAGCGAAACACAAAAGAGCTTCAGACAAAACATGAACTCAACTGTAAAATATGTCATTATACTCTTTGTTGTTGAGAGATATTCCCTGTGAGTCCAATAGATTTTAAATGGCTTTTGTACACAGATGATTCGGGCTGAGGGTGAGGGGAACCATGCCTTGTCTGGAGATGGCAGACTGCATGACATGACTGGAGCCAAGTAATGAGGCTTCACAGTGAACATTGTGTACTTTTGGGCCATGAATCACCTCTTCAGAAAATGGTTCTTATTCACTGAGACACAGGGAGCGAACACGACAGAAATAATGCGGTGCTAAAAGAAATCACAAGCCAGCTTTTGAGGAAGTTTGTCAAACATTTGTCTAATGCACCCCTATCTGCTCGTGAGTTTTTAAATGCCGACATGTCCTGTGCTCAGAGCGGGAGAGCTCCACCTCATACGTTGTCTGGTAATCTTACAGCGCTGTAAATTCCTCACCATTAAACAGTATAATGAGTGATTTAGTTTCAGTGTGTGTTGCTATTTTCGCTACACCCTGATGTCCTTAAACATTGTGAATGCATTTATCATGGAGCACATTCAACTCCCCTAAATGAGGTTTCCAATGAGAAACCTTATATAGGTATAAAAGTAGACTAACAATATATTACAAAAACCCATTGAAGACCTTTTTTTTAAAGAAAAGAGTTAATAAAGCCGCTCACAGATCCAACAAATTAGACAAATTAGTAGATTTTTTTTCATTTTTAAAGGTTTTTATGCCTTCAACAAATCAGTCAAACTCTATAATGATGATGATTTGGGTGTCACAGAAGTCAACTAAGGACATCTTGTCCCTGGCTCTTTGTTTGGTGACTATAACAGTGTTTCCATCCTCAATTAGAGAGCGGTGCTTGGCTGGAACGGACTGGGCCAAGATCCATTCTCTCTTGACTCTGCTGGTAGAGGCTGAGGAGAAGTCTGACTCTATGAAAGAACAGCAAGATTGGCTGAGGCAGCCTGCTGAACTCACATGACCCACATTCTGGGCCTGCCCAATCAAACAGGCAAGGAGAGTCATTATTATCAGAATTTATGGGACACAAACCAATCATGAGCCCAGATGTCGGAGCGTATCCAAACAGAGAAGGCGAAAGGAAATGCCTAATAGGCACAGAGGCAAGGGCACAGCTATAAAACTGCATGAACTCACTTGCTCTATACCTAAAGGTGGATCTGAGAGTTTTGGAGCCTGGCTGCTGCAAGTTTGGGTGAGAGGAGGCAGAGTTTTCTGCAAATAACCAATCAAGTTAGTACAAACTGTCCCGATTAGCAGAAATGATACGACACGATCCAATCAACTAAACATGGGGAGGGGATTCCAAAAACAAAGGAAACTCTTAAAGGGAAACAGACTGATGAACATACATGCATTAGATTACAAAATAAAACAAATACAAATGTGTGTCTTGGGGAAATATTGCTTTTGTAAGCGTGTTAAATCGGTGTTATAATTCCCTGGCCTTTCACACCAAAGCAGGTGGAGCTGAAGCTGACGAATAACAACAAAAACCTGACTGACTGTAACCAGAACCAAATGACTAGCCACCCACCACAAAATAAGTCATCACACATGGGGTGTTTAATCAGTTTCATCTCGTAGTGATGGCTTTGTTTTGCTGAATATGACACTGATGTGCAATGCTTCTGAAAGATAATCACATCAGGACGATCAGACAAAGCAGTGTTTAACAAGTTTAAATCAGGGGGAAAAAGGATGTGTAAACTGGCTTCAAAGTGTCCTGCATAGTTGGAATTTTCTCACTTCTGTGGTACATACAGTTTTTCTATATTCAGTGCCTCAAATGTGGGTCATGCTCGCGCAAGGTGTTTTCTCCAGTGGTACAGAGAGCTCTGTTTTCTTTCTGCTCTGTCAAGATGATGCATGTGTCTGCGTGCGTGTACAGAAGGGAGTGGAAAGATGAGGTGTGAGCTGCAGTATACAGATCAGACGGAGGCAGTGATTCCTCAGTCGAGGCTCAGCTAGCTGAGTCTGTTGCTGGCCAGATCAGCTGGAAGTCTGTCTAGCGGGGGTGTGGCACATCATAACAAAGGGCTATGGGCAGACAGGCGACTGCACAGCTCTTATCAACCCCCCAATTTGAGTCGATCTATATCTTTCCCCACCCTCCCAACCGTACAGCACTTTTCAGTAGCCTCTCCTGCGGAATGCAACGCGTAAACATGGTCCCCGTGGAAGGTCACACGCAATATTCTGCTGATGTGGAGCGCATTTTACAGCCTCTCTCTCTCTCCTGGGTTGACCCCGAAAACTTTCTGCATGCCCATGCACTGCACACTTGGCTCATTCTGCGGCGTGCACGTAGGTTGCGTGTTGTTGGGGGATCTTTTCAATGTCACGATCCGATTTAAAGAAGACCCAAGTTTGTTACGCACGGGCACACGTGACGCCGGAGATGGCATCTGCGTTATTTTGTTTTGCATTTGCGCTGCAGTTTCGCTTTGTACACACTGTCCATTGCGGTGGCGTATGTGCGTGCGTGTGGAGAGAGAGAGAGAGAGAGCGAGAGAGAGAGAGAGAGGGGTCAAAAGGAAAACCGTGACAAAGCTTGAGTGGGAGTGGCACTATTTTCCTCCCTCCTGAAGACATTAGAAAGACATTTCAAAGTTCACACAACTTTATGCTTCATAAATGGAATAATAATAATAAAGTGTCTGGGCTGAACTCTGCTGATTGTGCTCATCTTTTCCAGTTAGGGTGGATCCTTGTGTGTGTGTGTGTGTGTGTGTGTGTTGCAGAGCCATTACACAGCAACTGCTCTGAGTGTATAATGTGAAAGACCACACTCTCCCTCAGCATTCTCAGTTTTAGTAGCATCACCTCTCAGGTATGAAGCGGAAACACAATGTGTCATGTGCACTGCAACAAAACATTGTCACCCAATGAAACTGACCTGTGTGTGTCCTTAGGTGGGCTTTGAGGTGGGATGATTTGCCATAAACTTTTTCACAACCTGAATAGTGGCATCTGTGCCTTTTCTCCTGCTCACTTCGACCTCTCGGTCTTTTGCCTCTTTGTTTGAGGGAAGGATCGGAGATGGTGGTAGGTGTGGCAGAGTTTCCATCATCTATGAGGTTCGGCATGCTCTCCTCCTTTATTTTTGCCTGCTCGGCCACAATGTGGGGAGTCTGCTGGTTAAAATCCGCCAGAATCCGCGCCACCACAAAAAGCGAGGAGTTATCCTTCACCAAGGGTTCTTTTATTTCCTCCCCGTTCTTGGAGGAGGACGGGGTTTCAGGTTTAATCTCCCTGTTGCCTTTAGGAGCGTGAACAACTGCACGACTGGACATTGAAACAAGGCACTCTGCTGCAAAGTGATCCATTTTGTCTTTGAAACAGCCTCCTCTGCTTCTTAATGACATTCAGAAAAATGCAATGATGGCTTGTTGGTGGGAGGGAAAAGAAAAAGAAAAGTACTTGTACCGTGGTTCCCTTTGTGTAGTGGTGGTGAGGAAGAGGTTGTTCTCATCTACGAGAACTGACTTTATGATCTTACCCGGCTTTCCAATATCATCAACATCCTGCGCGAGAAACGCCTCGGACAAAAACGCAGACAAACCCCCCTCATCCAGAGAGGCAGAGAACAGAAAGCAAAGTCTTTGTTTAGTGGGAGGACGCTGATAAGAGGAACTCTAGAAACTTGGATGCGTTGACTCCCATTGCGGCTGTAACAATCCCCCGCACGGTGCGCGTCTCCTGACCGCCTGTTCCTGTTCGCTGTATCCACGCTGGGGGCGTGTCGGCCGGCAGGCTCAGCAGCATCGTAGCACAGAAGCAGCTCATTCATTGGCTACTTTTTGTCCCCAAGCGCACCGAGCAGCACGAGTTATTGAAAGTTTCACCACAGGTAGTCTCCATGCGTTCTGGTGATGTGGCGCACGGACTGCAGTATTATTGTTAGTTTGTCAATACGTTTTTTTTCTGCAGAGTAAACGCTTTATTGGAGATTTTAGTTGCAGTTTGGTGTCATTGGTCACAAATGCATGCTGTCGCAGCAAATGCCAATCAGCTGCAGACTTTAAATGATATAGTATTTGACCCAGGTTGTGTGAATCAGAATATGTATGCAGTGACCTTAGCATCACTGAGTCTGACTGATGCATGAGGACAGAGACACTAAATCTACAAAATTATGATCAAGGTACACACTTTTATTAGGTTAAAGACATGTATTTATTTATTTTTATAGTTTTTTTTAGACCCACGTCATTTAAATTCCAGCAAAAGTTTCAGATGTTTATATGTAGGCTATATATACATATATGTATAGGCTATATGTATATACATATATA
>JBAMIG010000010.1:17060307-17070902 GCA_037177335.1 Kiunga ballochi | reverse complement strand
ACTATGAAGCGCTCTGTGTGGAACATGTGGATCTATGAAGAGCTCTGTGTGGAACATATGGAACTATGAAGCGCTCTATGTGGAACATATGGAACTATGAAGCGCTCTGTGTGGAACATGTGGAACTATGAAGTGCTCTGTGTGGAACATATGAAGCTGAGGTCTTTCTTATATAATGGAACTTGATGGTGAAGCGCTTTATATGTGAGGAGAATAATTCTATTCCAAATTTAACTGGGAGTCAATAAAGAGATCCAAAAAGCACATTAAGTCTTCTATAACAAATTGTATGGAGGTTTGAGGAAGCATTTAGAAAAGATACATACTAATCCATGTCAGTGGATTGAACTGCTATCAACCAACCATCTGATAATTCATCCAAATGCATGCTTTGAAATTTCCTGATTTACTGCATCTCAGGGAAACATTATTTATCTAGAAAGGACAGAAAAATCACATTCTTTATTATATTTCCATGTTTGAATTTAGAAAAAAGAAAAAGATCTATATCTGTAAGAGCTTGTGGCGTAAATGCAATGAGGAATAAAAATGCTGTATAAACTGAAAACCATGCCAAAAAATCTGGTGGTAAACGAAAACGAAAATGAGGTATGGTGATTATCGTCATGTTGGTAAAACACTATTTTTGTCTCAAATTATTTTGTACTTCGACTGTATTCATTTTTAGTTTTGCTTTGTTGAAATGAAGAGTTGCTATTTGGAGTTTTTGTATGTAAAGAAGTGGAGGTGTGATTAGCTGTCACTTCCCTCTGATTTGCTTTCACTGACTCTGTTTGATTATCTGGTTTTGTTTTAGAGAAAATAATAATTGTCCAAAATAAACAACTGAACTGAATTGAAACAATAGCTTTGCTAAAGGAAAAAAACATCTAGCATGGCAGCTGGTTTTGTGCAAATAGACCGCTGGGATGCTGTAAAGCTGAGATAGTTTTTTTCTCTTTTTTTTGTGCAAAATAAATGGATATGATTAAAACATCTTTTGTATTAAGTTGCAATGTGTAAATTTATATGAAGTGTTTATAATGTGGTGAAAGGCCTCTTATAAAAAGCTACAAATCCAGGCTCTGTTCAGGACATTGTGTGTATGAAACATAAAGATACTGCTGTTTCTGAGTACATACGTGTGTAATTTATACACATTAAAGACTTCATCTCCATTATTACTGTTACTCATTTAAAGGGTTAAGATTAGAGTAAAAGCTGATGGCAGAGTGTGATACTTCACAGTATGGTGTGCAGTGGCATGCAAAAAACACTAAATGACATAATTACATTACTTGTCATGTTGTTGATACATCATGATTTATCAGAACAGGCTGAGTGATCATGTGAGGGGTTGTGCCAAATGGCACAGGTGGTCTTAACTCATAGCAACTTTCTGTTTGCAGAAAGGGGGATGAGAAAGCACTCCAACGTTGTGTTAAATAAAAGAGCATTCAAAGGTGCTGTGGGAGGCACCTTGCAGGAAGGGTGGATACAGCTTAAAAAAGAGCCGATGAGGGAGGTTCTGTTTAGGATAGAGCTGAATTCAGTTGTCATCCTCCCTCTTCTTCCTGCCTCTGGGCTTATAATATTCAGCCACACAACAGAGGCAGTCTTCTTTACCACTATGTTAATCCTGCCTGCCTCCCCCGCCATGGTAATGCCTTTCTGCCATACTGCCACAAAGAACAGAGCTCTCCACTAAATCATGTTGAATTTTCAGTTGGGTATTTTGAAAAAAAAACTTGTTATTTTATAATATGACGCAAGAGTGACGACTGTCATTGAAGTATCTGCGCTAAGTTCATAATCATAAAGCTAAGATCTATGTCAATCCCTTGACCCTAGGCTGTTGCTGAGCCATAATGACATTGTACCGCTATCATTGTGAATCCACATAGCAGTATGGCGGCTTTGTCCCCTTTGCACAATACAGCTCAAAAGAGCAAAGTGAAGCAGACGCAGTTTTGTTTTTGCACTCATTTGCTGGTCAGTAGAAATTCTATTCAAACTGCATTGATCATTGCAGTAGCTGGAGAGGGACGTGCCTCGCAGGCACTAGTGAAGGTACCTAACTCCAGAATTCACCATTCAGCTGAGTGGTGAGTCTGCAGTCGCTGCATTTACAGTCTGTGCTGATGCAATAGAGATTATGCTCTTCAACAGGCAGTTGGCAGTTCAACAGATGATATTAGTGCACATAAAATGTAATCCATAAGGAAAAAACATGACCTTAAGTGGCTGAGAGGCTGAGAAGGTCATAACATTTTATAAAAATAAATAACTTCATATCAGGATATATCAGCTTGAATAAACATTTGAAATCAAAAATTGTTTTTATTACAAATAAAATTTTTTGGGATATTTCTCAATATATTTAAAGAATGGATATATTTCTGCCAGAATAGCAGAAATGCTGTAATATTTCAGGTGTAATGCTCCTTAAAATGCCTTTTTTTAATTGATTGTTCAGACTTATAAACAGCATCTAACTTTACTGGCTGTAAGTTCATTAGTTTAAACTTTTACTTCATGTTTTTATTGTTGCATTCACACTGGCACCATTTTGTCAATTAATTTCTTACCTACTTTCATAGCAGGAAAAGCTTGTGTTACCGTCACACTGCAAAAACTGAACTCTAAGTCAAATAAAAACATCTTAAATCAGGGACACAAGTCAAATTTTCTTGTTCTCTTGGCAGATCATTTATATTCTTTCAAAAAGCATTCAACTAAATTTTATCATTTTTTTCCTTGGTTCTTAAAACTAAATTTTTCTAGTGCACTTTGGTGACTAATGATGTAAACTATGGGCTTGAAAATTGGGTTTGTTGGTTCACTTTTCTTGTTGACTGCCAGTGGTGTTTAGGAATATCCTCCTCAAGTGAACAGCTTTTGTTGTAGTGTGATATTCTGACAGTTTGGTCTGGTTCAGTGAAGTGCAGTGTGAAAGCAAACCTAACCAAAGCAAATGAAGGAGCTACATTTTATTAATCCCTCCCCTCAAACAGTTTAAAAGTCTCAAAGGCATAACACCACTTTACCAACTTTTACAGACTCATACTGCATCAAGAACACTGAAGTCTATGAATTAGTTACACTTGGAAGCTCCTGAATAATACTAAAAGGGACAAGTGGGTATAAAGTTGCTTCCTAATCTGTGGAACAGCATATCCTTTCACATCAGAGACATTTAGACCCTCAAGCATTTTAAAAAGAAAATGCATTTCCTCTTTGGACATAGACTTTAGGACTGATTGTCTGTATTTTCTAGGGTTTATTCATGCAAGCACGTTTTTATTTATTTTTATGATGATCTTTTTACTGTTTAAGTTAATGTTTTCCTGTTTTTGTTTTGTTTTGTTTTTTTAAACTATTCATTTAAAATTGTACAGCACTTTGGACTGCTGGGATTGTTTGCTGCTTGACTAGACCAACAGTCTAAACCCAAAAGCTGAAAAACAAAAACATGTAGAAAAACACATTGACCAATTAGGAGGTGGCACATTCACTAGAAACAATAAATTAGTTGTTGCTGTGAAATACTGCAGAGTTGATGCACTCATTGAATTCCAGGTATTTTCCTGCATTTTAAACATTCTTTGGCAAATTTAAGTCCTGACTCAGCAGCCTGCAGCTTTGCTGGCAAATGCACGGGGTGAAAATGTAAGCATGGATGTGGGGGTTTCCTGAAGGTGCCATTATCCTTGCTGCATTGGTCATTGCATCAAACTGTGACATCAGCACAATGCCATAACTATTTATATCAGCGCTGCAGGCATCCTGAACTCAGTTTCTTATTAAATAGCAGGAACTGCTGCTGGGAAAATGGCATAATGACATCACAGGAACAGCTTTGAATGATTCTCCAAAATAATGCAATAAGTGCAATCTGCACTTTAATACATTCAGCTTCCCTTTTGAGCAGTTTTTAAACTTTCTTTAACAATAACAACAATTTGCAGAAGCTCATAGAAAGTTACCACCACACACACCCTGTTGTTCTTACAGTTTTTAAAATATACCAGTCATGCAATGAGTGGAAGCTACTAGAATCAGCATGTGCGCAAAATAATGGCAAAGAATGGTGAGAAAACCAACATCATTTGTGCATTTAAGTGTTTTGTGCATCCAGTGTTAAGATGAATAGAAAAGAATATGTTGTTTCCAATAGACACAATTATTGTGCATTGAACTGAGCTGGATTATAGAGATGAGTTGGTAATTGGCCCGATGCTTCCAGTCGCTTTTACAACTTTTATTTTACAACCTGTGTACAGGTGTGATGCATTGCAGGCTTGCAATATAAAAAAAAAGTTCAGATAGAGTTCATCCGAAAAACAGCCTGGCGAAATTTCAAAACATTTCCACATAATCTTACATCACATGACTGTTTTCACCGCTCTGACCAGAGTGCGCTCTGGTGTCAGTGGGTTCACCGGTGGGCGAGGCTAAGGCAGACTGTGGTGCACAACCCCGGCAGTTCAGTGCACAATCCAGACTGAACGTGATGCGTGTTGTGCGTGGGGGGGTTGAACGAGAAAGGAGAAGCCCTTCTGCGCCACAGTGACACCATTTAGAGGGACGCACGCTGTTTATCCTCGAATGACCCCGATGGTGAAACGAGAACATCCCGTTCCTGGGATATTAATAGTTCCCATGCGTCACCAAACTGTGGCGGTCCGCTGTGCTAGGCACGCAACGCAGCCACAAATTGTGCGCGCAACACATTCCCATCTAAAGAATACATGGTTATAAAACAGGTAGTCATCATCACTCTCCACCAGCTGCCTGCGGGTGTTGCAGGCAACCTGATTACCACTTTTAAGAGTTACACATGTTGTTATTAAGGTGCTGAGACCGGAGTCTCGATGATTACAGCTCAACTGAGGTAGTGCTTGTAAAGTTTAATATGGAACAAACTGATATCTCTGGTAATAACAAAGCTATGTTGATACCAAAGGAGGAGAGATGAAATCTGGAGATGCATGGTGCAGAAAAGACTTTTGCACTCGGAGAAGAGCCAGTGTTCAAGAGTTAAAAGCCATAGCCTGCAATGCACAGTGAACCATATGTTAGCCCAGTCCCTTCCCCCCAATCCTGGAGCCAAGTGAGGCTGGAGCTGCGCACACAGAGCCCGTCCCGCATCGCTCCAGCCAGGAGGAGGGAGGGGGAGAGGGAGGTGGGAGGAGAGTATCTGTTGCTATGTTCACTCAGAGTCTCCTGTCTGGAGGATCTGTGCGCAGGCTGACTTTGAGGGCTGACAGGGCAAGTTGTATTTAGGTCAACAACAGTAAAATAAAAAGGGCAAAGGCTTACCACATGTGCAATACTGTAAATGTTTACTTACTAACCTGAGGACAAACAAACTGGCAGAATAATGTTGCATGTAACTGGTGTGTCTGACCTTTACTTATATCACCTTTTCCATAGTGTGAATACATAACTGCTAAGCAGCCACTAATCTACATCTTTAAGTGCAACAGCTGAAGCTTTCACATGATGATAATGGCAAATAAAACCCAGCGGAGTAGCAGGAAAAGTCCAAATATTGTGAAATCAGTGAAGGCATCATGGTGTGCTCTGACTGGGAGCAACATGGACACTTTTAACAGCAACTTGTGACTTTTCTTGTCTTAAGCGGTCTCTCAGCTGTGTTTATTATGATTCTGAGTTCTGTTCAGTCTAGATAAAAGAGATGAGATAAAGGGAGTTAAAAGCGGGGTTTGTTCCTTAATTGGTTCATTTTCTGCACTACTTCTACCAATTCAGGGCTAAAGGGAAAACTGACTAAAGGGGAATTAATCTTTTGTAATTTAACAATTTTAGTTGTTTAATGGAAAATCAAGCCTCAAATGATGTTTTTTGTGAGGAATTTCTAAATTAGGCCATCTTTGAAATGAAAAAGCAGTTCTTTTAAAAAACATCTAATGATTATTTTTAAAGGAAATAAGAAATTGTGTGGACAAGAAAACCGAATCAGTAAATGTTAAGTTGGCAGAACTGGGATTTTCATTCACTACTATAATGTTGGAGCTCTGCTGGAGTTAAGAGGCATTGAATGCACATAATACATGTGAAAAGGTTGAGTATGAATGATCACCATGGAGACACAACTGCATGTGATTCGATTGTTTGTCATCTCATTTTATTAACTGCATTTTACATGCCTGATTTTCATTTCAGGTCCATCAGATCCCATACGAAGGTGTAACATAATTATGTGTTTAGTCTCTGAAAAGGCAGCAGACAGCTTTGTCCCAACTCCAGTGAGTCTCGGGTCTTTAAAGATTTGCTTGCTCACACCCCCATTCTTAGTCTCACAACACCATCTGTGTTTCAGATCATCCTAGACAGCTCTAATTACAGTTATTGGCAGGAGTCCATACCTAATGATGATGCTATGATCAGCAGGATTAGACAGGTGCTTGTCAACTTGCTTTGACTTATTATGAGCTGTAAAAACAATGAAACTCCCCTATTTACTTATTGTCTTCAGCTCGGACACACAGCAGTTTTAGTTTTAAAATCAGGCAATTGTTTTTGCATGTTAGGAGATACGTGAACACTGCTTAATGTGTTCATTCCAATAATGATGTATCACCCATTTACACACATGGTGCATCATAATTCTGATTGTAGAAAGGAATCCTTGCTTCACAAATAAAAAGCCAAAACAAAAGATGTGTTATTTGGTGCAGTTTAATTTTAGTAATGTGAATTTGGGATGCAAGGATTTTCTTTTCAAGGTACTTAATTGCTTTTAATGCATTTCTAGACACACATGTAAATATTAATTTGACTGAGTGAGCTTACGGAGGGACAGTTTGATTTGAAGTAAACCTGAAACATGACCTACTCTGTTTGTTCACCTGATATGAGATGGGAATGATGATAAAATTAAGGTTGCAGCACAAAGAAGGTTAAAATTTCCAGAAACTAACTGAAAAGGTCAAACATCTTATGTGGGTATCCATGCTCAGGGAATTAAACTCATCATAATGTTTATTATTTAATCCCTGGCATCATTGTTTTTGTACCTATCCAAGAAAAATGACATGAAAGCCTTTTTTTCTCTTTAGTACACAAACTGGATAAACTAGAAATGTTTTCTGAGTCGAACTTAAAGAAAAGAACAATAAGACCCCAAGCAGAACTAAAACACTTTCATTATAATCATATTTTCCATCTCTGGCTTTTAGACAGAAATGAACACGGCAAATATTAGTTAAAACGTTTATTTAATGTTCTGCGATGTTTATCTTCAGGAATTTACTATTTAAAATGTTTTTAAACTGATGTTTTGGTTAAAGACACAGAAACCAGGTGCTACAGAGATTAGGTCAGTGTAGAGGATGGGCTGGAGGAGGTGATATTTGAAAAATAATAAATGGATTTGTACTTATTTAACACTTTTCGAGTCATTGGGGGGAAAGTTGAGGCTCGCTGTCTTCACCTAAAACACTTTGGCTGGAATTAGGGAAAACCTGGAATCAATGTTCAAACCTTCTCGTTTAAAGACGATTGCTTGTATGTTTATTATGTAAAGCACTTAGAGCGGCTTTTGCATGAAAAGTGCTGTATAAATAAAGTTTAATGTGACATAGACACAATCCAGTTGAAAAAATAAAAAGTTGGAACTCATTGAAGAAGTCAGATGGAAACATAATTCCATATTTTGCAGCTCAGATATAATCTATAAGAGATTTAGGGAATGTTACAGATATTTCCTGAAGAAATAGAAATTTATTAACAACAAGGTTATTCCAGCATACTGGCAGAACGGTCATTCCCTGGAAATGTGAGGTACATTATGACATGAAACATATGAGAAAGAGAGCAGCTGATATAATGCATCAGTATTAGTTAAATTAGTTAATATAAAACTTTATTTATCCCAGAGAGAAATTCTGGGATGCAATACATTCATTGCTGCATTTTCCATTTAGGATTTAGTGACATAAATATTTAAAGAAAACTGTATGACTTATGTTGTCTTTATGTTATGTATATTAAATATGGCTTCCTGTTTATACTTTGCACTTTTACATCTGTTGACACTTAGCTGTGTTCATGGTATCACTAATAAACACTTAGTGTGAGTTTATCCATCCATTTGTTCAGATAATGATCTTTTTACAATGGAATTCTTGTTTAACATACTTTTACATGTATTCATCACTCCAAGCCACATCTTCTGCTCACTGTTAAATATTAACAATGTTAGTGAGCATTGTAGGAGATAAAACACATCTCATGGTGGTCTCGTGCCACATAGGGATATTTATGAATGAGCCAATAACAGCAATGTTTCAGGGGATTTTAAAGTGCTGCCGCAGCATTAGCAGCAGCTTGTGGTTCAGATGAAGCACTGAAAATATTGACCCTTTTCGGTTCATAATGTTCAGTAATCCCTCTCAAAGCAGCTCTTTAGCTGATAAAGAAATCAAATCCGGCACAGTAATGATTATGGATTTAGCTTGTTTGCATTCAGTTCTGACATTCATTTACAAGTATTAAACTGTGGTTATGGTCTGACGCAAACACGTAGCATGTAGCTTCAGTTCCTGGTGTGAAAGTGTCGATCAGCATTTCTGGGATTTTTGTTTGTCTTGTTGTCTGTTCACATCGTGCACCTCCACAATGTTACTGGAGGGCAGCTCAGTTCAAATCTTTCCATCATCATCGCCGTTTCATTCCTTCTGAAGTTCAGGGAAAGTGTGTGTGTGTGTGTGTGTGAAGGTTTTTTTGGGAGTGAATCCCACATCTGGTTGTTTGAATGTTGGCAGATAAGCTGGCAGTTTATGCAGCTGAGCGTGGAACTCAACACCTCCTCCTCTCCAGCTTTCCTGTTCCCTGACAATGTGCAGCTATAATACTCACAAACATGGAGCTTTATAAAATCCTCTGATTAAAGAAAAGAGTCACTGTTCACTTCTGTCAGTGTGAGAAATTGTGAATAAGTCACAGATTGGAGTGGCTTCCTGCAGATAGAGCTGTTATTTTAGAGCCCCACTACAACACATGGATTCCCTGTTAACCTTTGTCAGGGCCACGGGTCCATGTTGAAAATTCCTTATGCCAACATGGTCTCTGTGCTGGCTATATGTTAAAGCATGGGATTCATGGAAGTGCATTTCTCCTGGGAAAGGGTTTCCAGGAACAGCTTTGCTATCATGGTGTGTAATGAGGCAGTCTGCAGGCAGAACAGACAAAGGAGGGTCCACAAGTCAGCCTTGGTGTTCACATGTGAAACTGTCAGCCACAAGCAGATCTACAGTCTGCCACGCCTCCTTCTGTCTACTTCCCTAAAAACCATTTTATGCTGACAGCAGAGTACAGCGTGACCACTACCACAGGATTAGATGATAAGATTAAATTTCACTGTCACTGCACATACCAGTATAATAAAACACACTTTGAATCTGTCCAGATTCAGTTTCTGTGTTTTTACAATGACAGGTTAAAGCAAGTTATTGCTACTTTAGCTGATCAGTTACCAATATAGCGAGTGTAGGTAACACTCATGTGATAAACACTATGTAACAGTAGCATAAATAGAGTCATAAAGCAATATTTACTTAGCATTTGCTGCCATAACTTGTAATACTAAACTGGCAAAGAGTGATAATTGTTTCTCTGTTTAGGACTTTAACTTATTATTTGTAATACTGGTTATTGTTCCAGGTTAAACTGACTTTAGACTATAATCCGAAGTGCTGTGTAGAGCCTATTTTCTACTCAAGCTTGAGGAAAAAAACACATATACATATATATGTGTATATACATACACACACACACATATTTATATATATATATATGTCTGTGTGTATGTGTGTGTGTCCTTATGTTAGGTTTAAGACACACCACTTTACTTTGTTGTGTGAAATATAAGTGTTTATAATGTGGAAACCATGACATACCAGAACGATCGCACATAGAGGGAACAAGTCAGTACACGGCTCACTTCCAGTAAACCCTTAAAACATCATTTCATGATGGTTCGTTGAAGCAGATGGAGAGTCTGCCCACATCATCATCCTCATGATGACTTAACTCTCTCTAAACAATGTAATGTAGTTTTTCTATTTGTCCAACTGTGTGGATATGACTGAGTGTATTTGTTTTTCTCTTTTGAACTCTTGAGGGACTGAACACACCTCACCTGAACCACCAAGGTCTCAGATGAGGGTGTTGTCTGTTGCCGTAGCAACCATAACAAACAGTTTAGCTTTTTATGTCTGCAGGTCACAGCAGATCAGATAAACAGCACAAAAAGAAACAAAAGAACGTGGATATTTTACACCCACATGTGGATACTGCGGTTCTCTACAGCGGTTCTCTACAGTGGTTCTCTACAGCGGTTCTGTACAGCGGTTCTCTACAGCGGTTCTCTACAGCGGTTCTGTACAGCGGTTCTCTACAGCGGTTCTCTACAGCGGTTCTCTACAGCGGTTCTGTACAGCGGTTCTCTACAGCGGTTCTGTACAGCGGTTCTGTATAGCGGTTCTCTACAGCGGTTCTGTACAGCGGTTCTGTATAGCGGTTCTCTACAGCGGTTCTCTACAGCGGTTCTCTACAGCGGTTCTGTA
>JBAMIG010000010.1:17028252-17039383 GCA_037177335.1 Kiunga ballochi | reverse complement strand
GGTGGGATAGGCTCCCTCCCCCCCGTACAAAGCGGGAGATAATGGATGGATGGATATATATATATATATATATATATATATATATATATATATACCTATGAAAACTATAGTAAAAGGACACCATGCATCCAAATTAGCAGTGACAACAATTAAAGTATTTTTTTAAATGTTAATTGAGTCATCTAAATCTTATGTGACTTTTATGATTTACTTGTCATTATTTTCATTTGGATTTTATTCAGTTGCTTGGCTTTATTGTTAATGAGGTTTTAATCTATTTTTTTTTTTTACATATAAATTTGACTGAAAACTGAATGTTAGCTTTCCTCGGCCTTTAAAAAACTCCACTATTGATTTTAAATGATTCCGCTCTCAGATGAGTTGAATTAGATGGAGGACTACTTGTCCATCCTTTTGTAAATATAAGCTTACCTTGACAGAAATACCTGGAAAAGAAAAAAAATACTTTACCTTAATCAAAATGAACACTTTCCCTGTGTTTCTTTGGACCTGTGCTTTTCTGGAAGTCTATGCAATGGAAATCAACCGTAAGTCATTTCTGAGGCAGAAAGATCTCCACCTTTTTAGAAGAAACGTGTAATCATGACCTCCTTCCCCACAGCTCCGTGTGGTGAACATTTATATGACGAGGATGGGAAGAAGCTTCCTCCGTGTATCCCTGGAGCCTGGCTCACACCGGCTATCATGGCCTGCTACCTGCTCGTGGCAAACATTCTTCTGGTCAACTTGCTCATTGCAGTGTTCAAGTAAACAACTGTCCCACTGTTTTACCTGCTCTATTATTCTGCAAGAAAATCTGCCAACTGAGTTTGTACCCATCGCTTTGCGTATTCTCTTCCACAGCAATACCTTCTTTGAAGTCAAGTCCATCTCCAACCAAGTGTGGAAGTTTCAAAGATATCAGCTGATCATGACGTTTCATGATCGCCCAATTCTGCCTCCACCTCTTATCATCCTCAGCCACCTCTATATCCTCTTCAACAGGCTTTTTCGACGCTGTGCAAGGAAGAAACAGGAGGGAGAGCTGGATGAGAAGGACCGAGGCCTCAGTTAGTCTTTTCTATTATTATTTTAAAAAGTGCTTGAATATAATGTGGTATGTAGTTAAATGTGTATTAAACATTGAATTGACAGGAAATGACATATAATATGTTGTTTCTCCTCAGAGCTCAGACTGAATCCAGAGGAACTCAAGAACCTGTACGAATTTGAAGAACAATGCGTGGAGGTATATTTCCGTGAAAAAGAAGACGAGCAACAATCTTCAAGTGATGAACGCATCAAAGTTACTTCAGAGAGGTAACTGGCTTCCTCAGACATGGTCAAATATATCAAAGCATTCTAAGTTTTCATAAACTGCTTCATATCTTGGCAGAGTTGAGAACATGTCAATGCGTCTGGAGGAGGTAAATGAGAGAGAGAACACCATGAAGGCATCCCTGCAGACGGTGGACCTGCGTCTGGCCCAGCTAGAAGAGATCCATGGACGTATGGCGGTGGCTCTGGAAAAACTTGCTGGAGTGGACAGATTAGAGCTGACCAGAACCTTTTCACGGAACTCATCAGTGTGTGATCCGTCATCTCTCCTTCGCCAGGGCAGCATCAACAGCGCTGATGGTTACAGCCTTTACCGCTTCCACATGGACATGGAGGAGTTTGCATCCAAGCAGAAGGAAGCAGATGAGAAGGGCGGCCTGGAGAGAGAGCGAAGTTTGCATCAAGCCTCCGGTACTTGTCCTCAAAACACCAAAGAAAGCGGTCAGACCTTAGAGGTGGGTGCTTTGGCGAGATCCCGACCCGGTTCATGTGTGGACATACTTATATCTCCATGTGAACAAAAGCCCATTTCCGAAGCATCAAGTCAAGAGACCATCACAGATACGAAACAAGGCAGCACAATGGCATTAGATAGACTCATAGATAAAAACTGGCTAAAACCTTTATCCCCGCCTAAAAGGACTAAGTCTTTGAAACTCTATCCAGCAGAAGACCAACCCACATCCCCTATGACCAAAAGAAGGGCCATGAGCACCATCAGCGTCAACCCTTCTGACGAACCAGAGCAACTTGTTGAGCCCAATATGAGTGTCAAACAACTGACAGGAACTTCGTCTTCTCCAAGGAGGGCAAAATCGCTGAGGTATCTTCCTGCTGAAGGCCAAAGCCAGACGTCTCCGATCACAAAGAAGAGGACAATGAGTGGCATCATCTACAAACCAGAAGCTGGTGACGATGTGCCAACTAAAACTTCAAACAAGTGTCCAGAAAATGTGGAATATCAGGCCTATCCTTTGGGTCACATGCCTAAAACATCATCAGTCACCCTTACCCAGAGTCAGACTGAGGTAGCTCCTTCAGAAAGGAAAGGAACTCTTTTAGAACCAAAGCTGGAGGAAGTGCAGAAAAAGGCAAAGGCCAAGAGGTACCCCTCAGATACCACAGAGTATCTGACTGTAGCTTATGAAAAGAATCTGCGATCTCACAGGTCACAGAGTTGTAATGCCAGCGACAAGAAAACAAAACCTATTGTAGCCTTGAAGGAGCAGAGAGCAAGCAGCGAGAAAGACATCATCGAAGCCAGCAGGGCATCAGCCGCCGAACAAGAGGATGAGAGGGAGAAGATGGTGGAGGCAGAGAAGACCGAAGAAGATGCTTAGGAACAGAAAGAAGGAGAAAGAATATAACGTCAGCAGCAAGACAAGAAATAAATGATCTATTTCATATATGTTTGAGACTTTTCTCATATTAATAATACCAAACAAAGGGAAGGCGATGGGACACCTACAAAAACACACTTCTACATTTTCGATGTTAGCTGTTAATTTACGTTAAGTAAAATGAAATGTTTCTCTTCTACTTTCTTTACTTTTGCAACTTTCCATTAGCGTAACATACAAGAGCTTAGAGAGACAATTAAATCACAGCTTTCACAAGTTTCTGCTTCATGTTGGACATGTTCAATGGAAACTCATGTCTGCTGCTTCAGGACAAAATAAGGTCACATGCATGCACAACATGAACTGCAAAAATATACACATCTTATATTCCCATATGTAACTACTGTCTGTAAACATTTTTCCTGATACTATGTGCTTCGTCATAACCCATCTGGGGTGTTTCAGTAGCTCTCATGCAAACACTAACTCTATTACATAATGCTTCCAAACAACAGCACTCCTTTCTGCTTCATGTAAGAAATACTTGAATTAATAAAATAATGCAAAAATGAGCTTTTAAGGATATTTTTCTTTACTACCACATGACTGTAGCTCCTCTCAGGCAGTGCAACTGAAGACAAAAAGCTCACTAATATACATTCATTTGCAGAAATACAGTTAATACTGAGATTCATGATGCCTGTCTCAGCATCATCCTACTGAATATGTGTAGGAGGTGTGTATAAAATGATGGTACAGTGTATGTAATAATCTTCCTTTTTTTTCATCCCCTTACAAGACAATAATGTGCAACTAAGATATGTTCACGATATCCAACAGATGTCTCCCACATGCCATCAGGATTATTGCCTGCCATAAGAAGGCACTGCAGTGCAAGCTACAAACCACTGCTGATGATTGCACACAAGTCGTTTGCATGAGCAGATGACATTAAAATGTCAAGCCTCATTCCTCATTGATCCTCTTCTGGTCAGCAGATCAGGGCAGTGTCTTAACCACACATTAACCAGTGACCTCAGCTGGCAGTAAGGTCATCTGATTATGAGCAGTGCTGCAACTTGTGAGAAAGGCAGGGACCCTCCAAAACAGCATGGCGATGCTGGAAACATGAACAGTGAAACCCAGCAGCCTAAAGGAGCGAACACTTGAAGAATTTAATCCTCTTTGACTTTTTATCTGTGATCTTGACTGGGTTCCCTGATCCTCCATTGCTGTCAGTCTACCAAAGAAAAGGCACAATAGTGAGATAGTACGGCAACGTCACCTTTAGTCAAACAAATTATATCATCCGTTTTAAGATGTTCCTCACAACTCACAGTTTTTGAGTTCAGGTTGTGTAATATGTCTCTTCCCATCGTATAAAAAGCCTTGAGAGACAGAAAAAAGCTCAATTTTTGTACAAATCATCTTATATACCATGCAAATGATACTTTCAGAGTCAGCTTACCTCTTCTACATTTAAGCTAGACTTTGCGCTTGTCTCTAAGAACTTAACTCCATAGTCAATAGCCAGCTAAAAGGGAAATAAAGACAATGTGAGAGTCACTCATTGCATTGCAGGGTTAATGTTTCTTAGCAAGGTTTTTAGAAACTCACTTTTTCACCTCTGTCTTTAGACACCTGTCGTCTGTCAGTCATGTCACATTTGTTACCAAGGATCATCTTTTCCACATCTGATGAGGCATGCTGAGTGAATTCAGAAGCTTGTTAAGAATATGAAGCACATCCAGTGACAAGGTTGAACAATAGTACGGGTTATTATTATTATTATTATTATTATTATTATTATTATTAGTGTTGATAGTAAAAATTCAGCACTCACCTCTTCAATATTCCTAATCCAGTTTTTGATGTTGTCAAAGGACTTTTCATTGCAGATGTCATATACCAACATAATGCCCTGCAAAATGAAGAAAAACAAACTAAAATGTACTGAGCACTGAAAAAAAGAGAAAGAAAAGATTTAAAGGGCATGTTGTAATTACCATGGCTCCTCTGTAGTAAGCAGTGGTGATGGTGCGAAACCTCTCTTGCCCTGCAGTGTCCCTGAATGCATCAATCAGACAGAAAAGGTCTGAAAGGAAGCTTCTCTTTCACAAAGCAAAGTTTCATTTATAAAAAAGAGGAAATATTCTTACCATATCTGGAGTTTGACTCTCTTTCCATCCAGCTCTATTGTTCTGATCTTGAAGTCAATCCCTGCATTTGAATGAACCAGACAAAGTGTGGTAAGCTCATGCTTACTGCATTGATCAGTTGCATGACATCATCAGAGATGAAGCTGAGCCACACCACAAATGTCTTCTTCAAAAAACTAAAAGTACAAGTGAAGCAGGACATTTGATTCCTTTGACATAATAGCTAAATTATCATGATAAAGGGCAGTTTGGGGTTTTTGGGGAGGTTGGAGAATAAAGGAATATAGCAGTATTAATATGCATAATATAAAGCAGTAGGTTATGGATGTTTAATGTCAAAAGCCTATTTATTTTTTTCCCTATTCAACATTTAAGCTGGAAAGTGGGTGTGAGCAGAAGAGGTTATAATTTCCTATTGTCTTACTCTTATGCAGCTTGAGCCCCAGTAGTAATAAGGGTGTGCATGATAAACCCATAATCATACTAATAACAACCAATTACCATACCATAGACTCTAATAATGTTGGAAACAGTGAAATAAAACACGGAATTATACATTGTGTCTATCTCCTTGGGGCATCCGCAGAGTCCTCACCTATTGTGGATATGAAGGTGGTATTGAAGGAGTCTTCGCTGAATCTGAATAGCAGACATGTCTTTCCGACTCCGCTGTCCCCGATGAGCAACAGTTTAAAGAGGTAATCGTAGGTTTTCGCCATTTAAATTAACTATGATTACGAATATTTCGATAGCGGAAACCGGCAGGAAGCTGCAGTCTAGAAGTCCTCAGCTGTCGTTGCTGCCTCAGCCAGACAGGCAGCAGAGCAGACCGGTTGCCGGAGACAGGTGACGTAATACTTCGCTATGCATTGTGGGTTGTGTAGTTAAAAGACACAGGGGGAAGTACTGTCCGGCATGGCTTCACAAATGGTCCCGCACTCTCTTAGTGTCACTAAAGGCCAACTGTTGCTAAACTATAAAAAATATAAAAAGTGAAACAAGTATGAAAAATCACGTCCTGTCATTGATCTAGAATTAACCTAAATAAGAAATACCTGTAAAAAATAGTGTTTGACGTCTTTTTGTCATAACTGTATAGTTGTTTTGTGAATTATTATGTTAATTTAGGTTAATTTTAGTCTGTCTTTTGTATGCACAAACTCTAAATAATAATAATGACTTCAGGACAGTATCCCTGTACGCAAATCATAGGATTAACCTTTTTAAATCAAATATCAATTAATTTTATTACTTATATGACAAAACACAACAAACAAATACCATTAAATTATGCATTTTCATTCAGTAAACTTCCCTGCATGATAACACAAAACACAAATACAGAACTGAATGCATTTGTAGTTCATTAATATTTTCCCCAAAATGCAGAATTTGCAGGTGATGTTTCAGAAATATAACTTGTGACAAGCTCAATCTCATTTCCCTGTTTATTTCCCACTATGATGTTTGTGAAAGGAGAGCATTTCTTACATACCCAGCATGCAACACTGCAGCATATCTTATCATTAGCTCAGTTTGATTAACAATCTTTCAAAATCTATTTTAATCCATTGATCCACTACATAAAGGTATTTGCAGATATCACATATAGATGCTAAACCACCTTTTAATTAGACAACTAAACCTGGAAAATCAAACTTATCTAGCTAAAACTTGTAAATGTTTGTTGAAGCAGTCCTCTTCACTGATGAACACCATGCATAAGTTATTTCAGAGGGGAAAATTTTTAAAGGGAATTTTACCATTTAATTTAATTTTTGTTTGACATGAAGGAAAATAGTTTTTATTGTAAAATGCCTATTTTTGTATAAAATTCACAAACTTGCAGAAGGAGCCACAAAGACAAAAAAAATGTTTTAAAATGCTGAATTTATTGACAAATGACTGTTATTTTTTCTGAAATTGCCTTCATAGAAAGCATACAAAGAGTCCTTTCAGCTCCCAACTTGTTGTTCCATTGAGGATTCACAAAGCAATGCCATGGATATTAAACAGGATACAAGACAGAAACACAGATAAAGGATGTGATGAGAGAAGGAAATACTTCTTTATGTGAACATTGGTTTAGTCCAACCTCTACCAAACATTAGCATCAGCTGTTTGCTTAGCGCCACAATTAATGCTACAGTTATAAAGCAGGATTTAAGAAAGCATGGGTTAAAGCCTCTGTCTTACCGATAAACACATTTTCCAAAACAAAGAAAAATATTTCACGTGCTTCAACTGCTCCCACAATCACTGTGCCTGACATTGCACTCCTCCTCTGGGGCCCTCATCGTCTTCCTCGTATGCTTCCTGACTGTAGCTTCTCTGTTGTGACTGCAGATCCACCTCACACAGGTCCACCTCCTCCATGTCTTCAGTAATCATCACATCTTCTTTGGGAGGAAGGAGTCTTTCAAGCTGGTACATGAGATGTTCTGGGAGCCAGTGGTTTTCAGGGAACTCCACCTAAAAGATGCATTTTGTTCTGCTTCAGATGTTTCTGGATAATCTTGTCATCATGTTACTTGATAAAATGTTTTCATTTGTTTTGCTTTTACCTCAAACTGAATGTTGAGCTGTCCTTTTTCATAAGGATCTTTGTATATAGGCATGCCCTCATTCTGAATACATTTGATTTCATTGTGCCTGATTACTTCCCCTGTAGAAAGAAATAGCAAAAGTTAGTAAATATGCAAATATTCTGAGAAATGAGTGGAGTTGATGCTGTTACTGTACCTGGCTGAGAGGTAATGATGAGCGTCCTGTCGTCTAACGTTTCAATGGTCTTCCTGAAGCCGCACAGTGCCTCTACCAGTTTGATGTTCATCTTCATTATCAGGTTATCATCGTCTCTTCTGAAAACTGGGTGTTCTTTCTGATCCAGGACAATGATGACATCTCCGGGCTCTAATCCTGGTTCTTGATCCCCCTCTCCACTGAATGTGATTTTCTGACCGTCTTTCATACCTAACAAAACACATTTATTTTCAGTTTTATGCCACTCACCTCTTGTGATTTTGGGAAAACATAACTCTTGTATGTTAGTTTGCTAACCTTTGTCAATGTGAACTTCAAGGATTTTTTTCTTGCGTTCTACTTTGTGTCCATTGCAGTTCTTGCAGCGGTCCTTTGAGCTAAACCTCTCGCCTTGCCCCTGGCATTCTGGACACATGCTTTGGATCTGCTGAATCATCCCAGGCCCGACCTGCTGCACCTTAACATGAACTCCTCTTCCTTTGCAGCTTGAGCACTTCTCCAAGGTGCCTTTTTTACCACCATAACCTGTCATTAGCAAACACACAAACCAGTACACATTATTTTTAATACTGCAACATATACTTAAATGTTTATGGAACAAATTATTTTTTTATACATTTTTAACACTTACCGTCACATTTCTCACAAATGATATTCTTCTGAAGGCCAAGCTTCCTGGTAGACCCATTGTACATATCTTCCAGTGAAACACTGAGCTGGTGGACAACATTCTTTCCTACGGGGGGAAAAAATCATTTTAATACCACAAATTACTTTAAAAAAAAAAAAAAACATAAAAAGGACAAATTCTCTTAAGTTTAAAAATATATCTGACCTTTCCTCTCTCTCTGCATTCGTCCACCTCCCCCAAAGAACATGTTGAACATGTCCATTGGAGACGTTCCTCCGCTCATGTCTCCTTCTTTGATGGCTTGTTCCCCTCCTACATCATACAGATCCCTCTTTTTTGGGTCAGACAGAACCTCATATGCTTGAGAAATAAGCTTGAACTGTTAAGATGAAAGAAAATAAAACACTAAGTCACTTTAAAAACAAAGCTGGGATTAAACAGTGAGCATTTCTGCCTGTCATTACATCAGAATGTTGTTTAAAATGTGTTTTTTATATATGTGTATGTGTGTGTGTATATATATATATATATATATATATATGGGGAAACCTTTAAATATATTTAAATTATTATTACTAAGTATCTATATCCAACTATGTGCTGTTTATTCTCATATCAGTGTGCTGATCTTTCCTTGCACCCACAGAGGAGCTGCTCTCTGGATGTTCCAGAAAGTTCTGGATGTCCTCTGAAGGAGGCGTGAGGTTTTAAAATTAGACCAGACATTTGCAGACCTCTGGCGGCTGCAACGACACCTTAAACGCTCCTTACGGTCCACTCACCTTCTCTCCTTCACTTGGGTTTTTATCAGGATGATATTTCAGGGCGAGTTTTCTATAAGCTTTCTTGATTTCTTCCGGTGAAGCTTTCGGACCGACACCCAGGAGATCGTAGTAACCGGTTTCATGAACCATGGTGAACAACCTTGAGAGGAACATTCATACAAATTAAAAGCAGAAGTTTGCCAACAGAAGTAAAACGCAGCATAAACGTTAGCAAACGTTAGTCTAATAATGTTAATATCGGCTTAATATTTGCATTAATAGGCCTAAATAATTTCATAACATAGTTAGAGTTCAGTTACTACACGTGTTGTATTTGTAATGTTGACTTTATATCTGGTAATGTTAAGCAGCATGTGTATTTACTAACTTAAAAAAAAAAGGAAATACTGAATAACTCCACCGCCGCGTTAAAGCTCTTTGGTTAAATAATCTCTCAAACTAAAAAAAACGACTTACTTGCCAAGGGGCTGAGCTTCTAGGACTGCAGGGTGGTCGCTTACTAGCAGGGAACTAGCTGTCAGGAGGAAAGCGGCTAGCTCTTATAGCCGCCGCGCAGGGGAGAACTTTCTCGAGCGCTCCGAACAAACCGGATGTGTCGTTGACTGTGAGCGCGCGCAGCAGCAGAGTCTTCAGAAAGACAAGATGTCATTAAGTTCCTGTGCCGCATTTCACCTCAACTTGCACCAAAGATGGAAGACGCAGTGGACACCGTTCATAGACTGGGACGAAAAACAGAAAATAGACCACGCCAAATAATTGTGCAGTTCACAATGCGCACACACCGCAACGCGATATGGAGAGCGTCATACAAGCACAAGGCATGTGAGGAGCTTCAGGTGCGCTTTGTAGAAGATATGACCAAAGAGGACAAACTTGCTGGTGATGCACTGTGGCCAATCGTCGAGAAGGCTAGGAAGGAGGGAAAGAAAGCTGGATTCAAAGGTCCTTTTGCCTTTATAGAAGGAAAACGGGTCATTGCAACAGGTTAATAATGAACATTACTCATAATCTCATAAAACTGTTTTAAGTTACGAGGGTTTGTTGTTCTGCTAACTGTTTAAAAGCTGTTGTTTCACACAGTGTTAGCCTATTACCAAGCTAAGTTCTCATTATCAAAGACAAGTTATCTACATTCTTTTTTCAATTTCACTTATTTTCCTTTTATTTTACTTTATGTCACTTCTTAAAAGTAATATTTTATTTATTTCTTTAAATGCTAATGGTATTCAAGACAGGGTCAAAAGAAAAGCATTATTTTTATTCTGTAGAAGTCAAAAAGCTCAGATAAACTTTCTCCAAGAAACACACTCTACTTCCAGTGATGAAAAATTCTGGAATAACCAATGGGGAGACAAAATTTACTACGGCCACGGCACCTCAAAGTCAGCCGGAGTAGCCATTTTATTTAATAATTGCCCAGGTTCAGTCATAACAGTTAGAAAAGATGAAAATGGGCACTGGATAGTGATAGTACTAAACATTGGATATAATAATACTTCTCAAAATAAAGAATTAATTACTAAGTTGTCAGAAATAATTATAGATTTTAAAAGATCTTACACCACAGAGTTTATAATAACTGGGGGTGATTTCAATTGTGTGCCAGATGAATGGCAAGATTGTTGGCCAAGTAAATATAATCACAATCACTACAATACCTCCATTCAAGCCTTTTGCAATGACCTAATCCTAACAGATATTTGGAGAGAAAAACATAAAGAAATACCTCAATTTACATGGTTCAAACCTAATGGAAGTTGAAAATCGAGAATTGACTATTGGTTGGTCAATAATAGCCTCTCTAACATTATATGTAAAACCTCAATTGATGCAGCTCCCCTTACTGACCATGCCCTCATTACCCTAGAAATTAAACTCACAGCCTCCTCAAAGAGAAACAAAGGGTTTTGGAAATTTAACTCATCTCTACTACTACATGACGAATTCTGCAGTGAGTGCAATGATAAAAAAAAAACAAAAAAAAGATAGTGACTGCAATTCCTTTTGCTCTAAATGGGAGTTTTTAAAATATAAAATAAGACAATACTCAATTGGCTTCAGTAAGAAACTAACAGAAAACAATAAAAGAAAAGAAAAAGAACTGCTAATTGAAAT
>JBAMIG010000010.1:16972810-16987672 GCA_037177335.1 Kiunga ballochi | reverse complement strand
GTCCTGGAGGGAGCATGGGAGTTTGCCCAACCAGTCTACATGTGTTTTGTGGACTTGGAGAAGGCATTCGACCGTGTACCTCGGGGACTCCTGTGGGGGGTTCTCCGGGAGTATGGAGTCTGGGCTTCCCTCCTTGATCTGCTGCCCCCGCGACCCGACCTCGGATAAGTGGAAGAAAATGGATGGCAGTTTTTTTTTTCTTCTTTTTATAAACTCACAACATTAATAACTTGACTTTCTGCTGTCTGGATACAGAATCCGGGGCCATTTCAAGAAAAATGATTGTCTGGAAACATTTACTTTTCAGACTGAGGTTATAAACAAGCTGTTAATTCTGTGGAGCTTCTTCACTGTGAAAAACCTGCTTTTATCCCAGTTTAGTCGTTTTTCCTCAACCGAGCTCTTTGAAACATGCTTGTAAACGAAAAAGGACCTCAGAAGAATGTCGTGTTTAGATTTAGATTTTACAGCTCTGATTATTTCCTTTCCACAGATCATATTTCGCTTTGCTCTTGCGCTCTTCAAATACAAAGAAGAAGAGTTTCTGAAGTTGCAGGACTCCACAGCCATCTTCAAGTATCTCCGATACTTTACGCAGACCATCCTGGATTCAAGGTACAGACGGGACTGTGTGGCTGTTTGCAACAATGTCAGAGTAAAATATCCCAAAAGAAATAATACCTCTGAAATATCCCATAAGATCTGCTGTTTGTAAAATTCAGTGTAAATGTAAAAATACTTTAAATATAGAAATAAAAATGGTTTTCCTTCTGTGAGACGAATCTTTGCCAGTACACTGATATTAGTACAAGTTTAGATAAGTCTACCTCACAAGCTTCAAAGAGAATAAGACCAACCTGTCTGAATGTGTAGGTGAAATTAAATCCTTATCTGATGGTAATTGTTGATGCATTTAACAGGATCTTGCTCATATCATATAAAACATGTCATGTTGTTGTTTTTTTTTTTTTCCAGGAAGTTGATGAACATCGCGTTTGTGGACATGAACCCATTCCCCATGAGACAGATCCAGAACCGCCGCTCCTTTCACCTGGAGAAGGTCCGGCTGGAGCTGACGGAGCTGGAGGCCATCAGACAGACTTTCCTCAGGGAGAGGGAGACAACTCAGGACAGACGGAGCTTCGTCAGTGACGATGAAGAGGACAACTGACCTCAATCAAGGTGTTTTTGTTTGGCTTCTTTTCTAAAAGAGATGGGCTTTATCGACCCGGGATGCTTTGCAGCTGTTGAGGGTTTTTCTGTCCTCAGTCAGAGGCTGAAGTTGATCTCTGCTTTTTGGAACGATGGACAGAGTGAAATTAAAGAACGATGGACAGAGTGAAATTAAAGGACCAAAACGTCGCACCAGTGTTCCTGCCTTTTTTTTTTTTATTCCTAATTTTTGTCCTTTTTTAAAAAAGTCTCTGTAATGTTTTTTTTTATTGACGTCATGCAATGCAAAGCTTCACTCTTGCTGTCCGAGTCAGTATTTTTAAACATAGCAATGAACCTTTTGTTACGTTTGAATTTTGTGCGTTTGAAGGAAATCTATTTTTTTCTTTTTACATAGCTGTGTTCTTTCATTTGGCCCACATTTCCTTTTAAACGTGTCTTTATTATTGTTTTTACTTAGAATCAACATCTGATGCACTTAAATCATTGATGCTGAAACTGACCTTCAGAAATGCATATCACCTTTCACACAGCATAGATGCATATAAATAAATGTTCCCATACGTTCTGATTTGCATAAACAGTGAATTTGTTTGTTTACATTGTTTTGAGTTTTAAACTTTCTGAATTAAATTCTCACGAGCAAATCAGAATGTATTAGATCAGTGACGCCTTATAAGTTCTGACCCTATTGATCAAGTCATTTGAGTAACTAATTAGTTTGATTTGTCCACAGATTTCCACTGTTTTACATTTATGTTGGATAAAAGCGATTTTGTTTTAAACTTTAAACCACCACACCTGTAACGTTGCAGGTGTGAATGTGCTGTAAAGCCCTGCGTATTGCATTGTGCTTAAACTACCCTGCATTGCACAGTGTTTTTATTTGTGTTTATCTTTTAGGGATTTCTGGATGTTCACGTGGATTGTTTTGGGTTTTCTGATGTTCAAAGCTGGAATCTTTTTTTCTCCTGGTTCTAAACTAAAAGTGCTGATGCCTCTTTTGTCCTCACGGGGGCAGTATAGCCTCTGTCAGCTTATAGAAGTTCACCAGTACGCCCCATACTGAGGTGGCCTTGTAGTCGGTCTGCAAACTGTATTATGGTTTATAATCATGGCTTTTCTTCCACATCCAGAATCTTATGTTAATTCCTCACCAGTATGAATTGCAGACACCTCTGCTAGGACGTCAGCCCCCTGTGAAAACCTGGCTGAACCAGATTGTACTTGAGATCCTGCTTTGTTTGCAGCTCTTGCATGCTGTGCTGTTTACAGACATTTATTACAAAATCAACCCCCTTTGCAATTTTCAGCTTGTGTTTCTTTACTTAAGTTGTCTTAGCCTGTTACTTAAAAAGGAAACGGACATGCACATTTAGAAATATGTTCACTTCTTTCATGAGAGCAGGTCTCTCTTGAAAATGTCCAAACTTCAAAGTTTTGAATAAAAAAATTCCTGTTTTATGTTTGCTTGATGTCAAATAGCATAGCAGTAGATTGGATGCATCTTTTTTTATGGCTGTTTTGTCTGAATTACATGTTTTTTATGGTAATTTGGTCTTCACAGTAAATAAGCTATGTGTTTTTTGCTTTTTACAGAAGTGCATTGCACAAATAAAGCAACATAATTTTAGATTATTATTGGGCACTTCACTTTAGTATGTTAATCTGTCTCATCTTTATTGTTTACTCTCATTTAGTTATTAAAGATTAAAGGCTTGTATCTTTTAAGTGTACGCCACTCAGTTTTTGTAAAAAACAGTTAAACTCCAATAAATGATGAATGACTGAATCTGTTGTGTGTTTTTTTTTAAAGTGGCTTAAAAACTCAGTTCCTCAAACTCTTACTCGGGCTAAACAGTGCAGCATCTGTGATCTTTTCTAATCTCAGCCTGCCTCGCGGCTGCTTGGTGCACTTTCATAACGAAGCCATCAGGGGGAGGGAGGGACTTCTGCAGACACAAAAGCCTGATGGTTCCTCTGAGCTGGTCACAGAGAACAACAGTGAGGCTAAAGGAGCTGATTCTTGACTCGACTGCTGCAGCTATGAGGACAACAACCCAGCTGCAGGAGATGTGAGAGCGACTGCAAGTTTATCATCTGCTGCTCATCATATGACAGAAGGTAAGACATGATGTTGACTTCAGCTTGTGGGGCCTCGTGAAACTCAGTGCAACAAAGGAAGTTTGTGGTATTTCAGTTTGTGGACAGGTTGTTTTTTTGTATTTGGATATATAAAACACTCGCTTTACTGATATTTTCCACAAAGTCTTTGAATTCTTATCAGAGTAGCAAAAAAGGTCATTTTCCAATGTTCATAGTGTTTGTGTTGCTACCAGTGTGAGTCTATTTGTGAAGAAAAAAAAGGTTTCAGAACAAAGCCCTGCCCTACATAACCAGAAATGCTCTTTCATTCCTTTTTTTAACCCCTAATCCTGCTATAATCACAAAAACTCTGTTCTACTGCCCAGCTTGACACACTTTTGTTGGTTAGTAAGAAACAAAATGCTGATGTTTCTCAATCGGGTGAAAGTAGGTGCAGTACAGGGATGGATTTGCTAACCAACAAGCTGGAACATGTGGTACAATTATTCATACCTTCAGTCACAAACCACCAGGAACACTTCTTTGTATCAGCAGGGTTGGACCTGCGGAGTAAAGAAAGACAACCCCTGGAGAGACTCATCCGCAGGCTTCAGTGGTGCACGGCAAAGCAACGGCTACATCAATGAGGACACCAAGCATGGCGGTGTTCAAACAACAGAATGTGGACGATTTCTATGAATTTGGAGTAGAGCTGGGAAGGTGAGAAGTCATTCTAGCTATTTTAATGAAGCATGTTTTGAGAAGGATATTTGATCCTTGGTATTTGATGGTGAGTCAGTGTGATTCAGCTTTCTGAAAGCTGCTTGATGCTGTTGTCCTGCTATGTATTAAGGTATGTGAGCAGCTGGCCTGTTAAAGCTTGAACTGGGGAGTGTCACTGCTGTAAAACCATCTGTTTACAGGAAGATCCAGCGCAAAGACAATTACAACAGTTGGGAAAACGTTCCCAGTCGAGGGATGAAGTTTCAGTTTAATTCACTACTTGCTGATGTTTTGATAGCAGGTAAATGTGTCTGGGTTCAGTGCTGCTTGTGTAGCTCACACAGAGCAAACATTAAGGAAATCATGTCTCTTGGGGAAATACATTTACGGAAGTTTGCAGAGAACAATATGGATGGAGGAAGCTGCACGTCTATTTTACACTAGATGAGTGGCATTTAGAGCACAACCTCCAAAAACACTGTTAATCCTGGTGGGCTCTGTTTTAACTGTGTTTATTGGTCCGTTTACCCGCTCCACCAGTATTTTACATTAGAGGCTGAAGAATCTCTTTATTTTATCCTATACTTTTACTTGACTTATTCTAAGGACGCCTGTAGGATTGATTTAAAGAGCATTTTACCTCTGCATGTGCACATACAGGACAGCTGAGCTTGTCAACAGGAAATGATTCTATACATTTACACTGAATCTGCATAATTAAGCCATAAAATGCATCTAAAGCATAACGGAAAGTTTTGGGATGATTAATAAACCTTTCTGATAAATTGAAAATGTTTGACCAGTTCTTAAAAGTAGAGGATTTAAGCATAAACAGCAGTGTGTCAGAGTTTTGTTCCACTGCGGTTAGTTTCTTGTAGTTACGCAATTTTTGCTTCTCAATCCGCCCACAGCTATCAAATCAGACCCTTCTACTACACACCACACTGGAACTGGTATTCCACAGCCCTCCTTAGTGGGTGGGGAAATGTGATGAAGATGATGTGTGATCTGTGGAAGTGTTGAGCCATTTCTTATTGCGAAGCTAATTCATCATTCTGCCCTCCTGTTGACAGGTTTTATTGTGACATTGCCCCACAGTGATGTATGCAGTGGTTCTATTTGCTAATGACACACAGTTGGGTTTACACCGATCTATAAAGTTAGCTTTAGCTTAGTATTTGAGACATTTACTGATAAGTGTAGCGCAGCGGCCACGTGAGTAATCGTGTTTTTGACACACAGAAGGAAGTGTCACAGTTTGAGCCCACAGCTGCCACTGGTCTTTGCATGAGAATGGTGTGCTGTTGTGCAAGTCAACGGCACACACAAGAATAAGAAGCAGGACTTGTGTGCAGACTTTGCTGGTGCATCTTTGTTTTAAAGAACAAGAGAACGATGTTAACGGTGTGATGAAATGTTTGCAAGCCGGGGACATGCAATGGGAATGTCATACTTTGCATGCCTGAATAGAAATTAAAGACTCGAGTTTTGAAATCTGAATTTATGTCATTGTGGATTTTATAATTGCACTATGACAACACTCTGGTGGGTTTCACATCTGTGAAATGAGTTTGTGAACATTGCTTTTTCATTTGAGGCACCAGACTGGGATCCAGACTGGGATCCAGACTTAAAGGGGGACCAAACAAAGTGAAAGGACAGCATCACAATGTGATATTTGTGTTTTGACTCACCGCCTGGTAGCTGGGCATAGATTTTTATTGATCTGGAAAGGAACTGAAGGGTTATTCCAATTATGGGAAAAATTAAATGAATACCTCAACCCAAAAGATCTGGTGACTGAGACCACTGGTAAATGGAAAATCAAATGTAGACATTTTGCCTCAGCTTCAAATCTTTCCTTTGCTTTTCTCATCTGTTGTATGAAAACTTTCCTCTTAATGATGTTTATGAATATTTTCTCTATATATTTTAATGCTTCTCCTGCATCACACTGTCTGCCTCTAATGTTTTATTCAAGTGATCAGTAATGTATTGATTTGTCTTGTATATGAAATATGTGATAATTATAGTGTTAATTTCTATTTACGAGGCAGTTGTGCAGAAAAAGCCTGTGAGAGAAATGGTTTGAGTTTGCAGAAGTGAGAAAAGCTGCGCTGACAGATGTCACACCTTTTAAGGCAGACCGGTAGACCATCACTTTGCTGATGAACGGTAGTAAAGTGTTGGTTTCTTCAAAGGGGCTTTACTTAGACCATAACTATGTAGACATAAGAAACGGGAGGAAAATGTGTGGATTCAGCTTTGGGAAAGAGATTTAGTAAAAACTGTGGAAGGAAAATGCACGTCGCCCTAACGGGCATTCCTAACGTTCCTATTTGACAGAGGTCGTGTCATTACTGTCAGCTCAGAGCGCTTCATCACATAAAGTGGTGGACAAGCTGTGTTTTACGTGATTTCACCCACAGCACATATTGTTGTGTTGCCTTCCCATCCTGTATCACAGAGTATGTGCAGATTATGGACATGTTTGAGGTTTGGTCACTTCTGAATCTGGCTGTCTTCGTCATGCTGCCCCAGCGATTCCTCAGCAGAGAAATGTGTTTAAATCATTGGGTTGGCGCCACTAGTCCAAGCATTCTTCCAACCTTGGACGTGGATAATGACCTTCAGCTGTTGGAAATGGAAACTCTGCAGAGAGATGGTACTTTCAGCCTTACCGGCTGGCTTAGAGGCTAAGACACTGGAACGCCTGGCCCGTTGTGGAATACCATACCCAGCATCACTTTCTCCTCTGTTACTGGAAACGACGTTATAACACTATATTAAAGCAAAACCTTCTTGCATTTAGGCTAAAACCTTCTTACCAGTCTGTGATTCTGTAAATAACCCTCAGCAAGGGAACCAAAGCCCTTATTTCTGCTCCTGCCATGTAACAGTTTTTTCTCTTGGAAGTAAATGATACCTGTTTCTATAAATTCCCCAAGTGGATTGCTCACCTCCTTAGTGATTATCACAGTCATCTCTGATAAGGTCAGTCTTTCATGAGGCTGCATTTTAGATTCCATATCATCACGCTGCCCCCGTCTCATTTGCAGTATGTGCACTCTTTCTGAAACATTACTACAACATGCTTTATGTTCGTTCTGCTCTCCTCTCCGGGACTCTCATCTAGGACATGTTCAAACATGGATTCAGATATTTCAATAACTACTTCAGATTTTAGGTTGAGCAGATGCCTTTCCTGAAGCTTTGCTTGCCATAATCCATTTTTTAACTGCATTCTTCTTGTGATATAGACGCAAATATCAACAACTGTTGGTTTTATTTGTTCATTGTATTAGTTTATTTAGTTCAGTTGTCAGAGAGCATGAAGAAAAACATTATACACAGGTTTAAAAAGGTTCTGTACCAGATTATATTCTTCTTTGTATTTCCTGTGGCAGGCAGAAAGAAAAGTATAAGTTTAACACATGCTATAAATCAATAAATACATAATTCTGGAGTCACATTTACATTGCCTTTAGGAAGCTTTTTGCAGTAACACTTTGAAATGTTGCTTGCACCCATTGCATAAATTTAAATTCCATCCATTTACAATGATTGTTGTTAAATCGTTGGTTGTTTTAAACTTGGAAGTCTTGAGAAAAAAAAGCATTTTATTCCAAATCAATTTTACATATCGGGCCATAATAAAAACCCCTTGGTTCTTATCCAGTATTGAAATGAGGTGAATATTAAAAGTGTTTTAAAAAAAAGGAAAAGCTAAAAAAAACCCGGTGGTTCGTTGTGGCTACAACCACCTTCAGCAGCAAGAATGACTTGTTTCTGTATGACATTATCAGTGACTCACAGCTTTTGGGGAGAAATTTTTACTTAATATTTAAGGTGAACTTAGGCTGTCAGACACAAACTTCATATTTAACTCTTAAAAAACCTATAAAAGCAGTTTATGATCGATGTAAAGACAGCATCACCCCTCCAGTATGTGCCTGACAGCTATGATAAAGTGTTTGTACTGGTTTGTCCCACATGAGACCAAACATCTCCTTTTTCATGTCATCTGTCCAGAAAGGTTTTCACTTTATTCAGATGTAACTTTATAAACATAACAGTGCTGGTATGTTCTAACAGAGAGGAGGTTTTCTCCCACTAACCCTTCAAAACAAACCGCTCTGTCTGTCGGTTTCTAATTATATATGATACATATACTGTATATAAAATGTGGTTTTCTGACCTGACACACTGCCTTTGGATTCCCTTGTTGCTTTCATTAGGACAGCATTTTTGTGGCTTACTGCACCATGTATTGTTGTGTACCTGTGTGTACACAGGAGGTTCCACTTGGATGAGTTGTCATTGCAGAACTGAGTGAACAGTCAACACGGGGTGTGTCTCTTAAAAACAGCTCAACTTTTCCACATTGGGATTAAAGAAAGTTTTAAATCAATGGTAGCATTAGATCTGAATGGTTCTTCCTTTATATTCATTTGTTTTGTGGTGCACTGATATAATCTGTGTTAAGTCCTCTTTTGCAGAATAAATGTAAGATTTGCAGCAACAGTCACTAACTCCTTTCCGTTCCTCCTTCCCAGTAAGACCTTTCCCTTTCTCCTATACCAGTAGAGAGGTGGCACGTAGAGATAACCAGTGAGTGTGGCTATTCTTAGCCCACTGCAAACAGGCTGGTTAGCCACACTGGACTCTCTGTGTGGACAATTATGTCTGAAATAATTAAGCACCTGCCGGGTTATTGCCTATTTTGTTCTGGATGTCAGCTTTTTCATAATGAGTCCAACATTTTATTTTTGAAAGATGTTTAGCATTTTCCTACATATTTCAGAAGTATGAGTGTTATATGTGGTACTGAAGAAAAGGAGGAAAGGCTGCACCATTCCATTTAAAATGAGACTAATTTAATTCTGAATCTGAAACATAAAAAAGAAAAAAACTTTCATGAAAGTGAGCACTTTGTTGCAATGATAATGCAGTTCATTAACCACCCTCATCTTTCTGCGTAGCCTGATGAAATGAATTACCCAGAAAGTAGTTTTTCCACTCTGGATGTATGGAACTGGTAGGTCAGCCCAAAGCAGCAGCAGTGGTCACAGGCTTCATCCAACATAAGAAACTATTCACCGATAGGAAACTATACAGTATTTTTGTGTCCATTTCCGAAACTGTTCTGAGGTTCAGACTGTCGATTACAAGACGAGCACACTGATAATTTGAGTGACAAAGACACAAAAAGACAGAGACAAACAGAACAGTCAGTATTTCAGCTCATCCATCAGATGTTGTCAGGAAGCAGCCATAAGGGAAAACAAGAACACAATGACCCAGTTATAGCGGGTCTGAGAGCTGCACCTCTGTTGTGAAATATTCAGCGTTTCTGGGATTCTTTCAGAGGAATGAACACTTTAGGATGGCTAGAAGTTTGGCAGGAAGTTAAATAGAGTGGGAGGATAGAGGCTCTGTCCACACTACCATCCTATCCGATTGTTCTGGGTCTCGCCGGGAAACAGGAAGCGATGGACTTCAGCCATGCTTGACATATGGCTTCCTCTCCGATCTCTGTCTGTCTGACCATTTCCTGTTGTTACAAAAAAACGTACCTGCGATACCCTTGACATGACAGAGACAATAAACAGTGAAAGCTTCAAAATATTGATTGCTCCAAAACATAATAACTAGGGTCAATAATAATTCATGTCAATGTTTTTTCCCTTCCTTGTGTCTGTAGTGGGCAGTTTGCTGTTGTGAAGCGTTGTAAAGAGAAGAGCACAGGGACCGAATATGCTGCCAAGTTCATCAAAAAGAGGCAGAGTCGCGCCAGCAGACGGGGTGTGAGAAGAGAGGAGATTGAAAGGGAGGTGAACATCCTCCAGGAGCTCCAGCATCCCAATATTGTGGCACTGCACGACATCTATGAGAACCGCACAGATGTGGTGCTTATCCTCGAACTGTGAGTGGCAGTAAAAGTTCTGCAATACATCACAAAACTGCATCACACTGCAGATTGATCCGACTCAACACGTCACACAATCCATGCAGACCCTTCATACTGTCCCAACGGGGGTTTTCTACCATTGCTTTGACCTAAAATCAAAGTCTGTTTTGATGAAATACCAAACCCACTGACCCTGAACGCTGGTGCTCCTGTCTGTGAACATGTTTCTGTGTACACGGACTGTTTGTTGAAGCCGTGTTTGCTAAAACCCTTTGATACAACTCAATGTTTCTCACAAAGTAGATCACTTTGTGCCTCTGAGGCTAAGTCATGCTGGGGCTGGGGGAAATTGAAGGCCCTATTAGGACCAATGAATTATGGGATTGATGAACTGATTGACAGACCAAACTAACTGTGAGATGACTGATCACCAAATTGCTTTTTGTTTGTCTAAAAGGACATTGTATCTGTATCTTTGCTGTGGGTTTAAAAGTCCTTAATAGACTTTTTCATGAGTCTGTTTGTCCTGATGCAAAACTGACTCAAGTTGTCACCAAAACAAACATATCTGAGGTATTTGTGGCTTGTGCATCCAGCTCCTGAGAATACACTTTAGATAAAGGCATTGAGAGGCTTTGCTCCAGATTATCTGAGGCCCCAGAGCCTGACTCCCTCTCTCTCTCTCTCTCTCTGTGTGTGTGTGTGTTTACAGAGTCTCCGGAGGTGAGCTATTTGACTTCTTGGCTCACAAAGAGTCTCTAAGTGAGGAAGAGGCCACTCAATTTATCAAACAGATCCTAGATGGGGTCCAATATCTTCACTCCAAGAGGATTGCTCATTTTGATCTGAAGGTACAACCTGCTGCATCTATGCGAGTGAAATCTCTTTAGATTCAATCTGTGAGCAGGTGCATGTGAGGTAACCAAAAAGAAAGATTTCTGATGTTTGCAGGGACTTTCACTCTACTGTTTCACACATCCTTCCTGTTTCTTTTCTTTTCTTTTTGTTTTTTTTTATTTCTTATTTGTGTTTTGTGTCAAACATCCAGACTGAATACCGGCACCACAAGGTTATCTCGTCCCTTTCAGAGAGCAGTGTCCCTCATGCTTCTGAAAGTGGCTGTCCTGTTTTTCTCCTCTTCACTCCTGATGAGTTTTCTTTAGTAATTATGAAAAAGAATAAAGGGCTCAGTTTAGATCTGCTTTCAGGCATTAATCTTCAGTTCCAAAGACAAAATCCTTAATATTTACTGTGAATTCAGGCCAGTGGATAAATGGTGCTAATTTAAATCCAGTGATAATAAGGATGTAAACTGTTTTAATTTAGATGATTATTTAAAGGAATTTAGAAAAACACTGTGTAATGAAAGCTGTAGTTCATCTCTTGAAGATAGATTTTTTCCTACTTCCTCTTCTCAGAGGTATTGATGAGGGATTTCTGGAATCAGTTACACTGCTGTACCTCATAGTTACGTGATGCTGCATAATCACATGTTAATAAAAGCTGTGCAACTTCATACTTTCACACACACACTCATTTGTCTCTGTGGCTACCTAAATGAAACCGACTAAGCAGCAGGCTTACCAGTCACACCTTAGGTTTGCAGACAAGGAATTTCATTTAAAGCAACTTTTCCTAAATGTCTTATATGTCACTGAATATTGTGTGCTAACAAAGATGCCTCCTTTTTTTAATGCATACATTAAAGGCAACATTTTCCAGGTAACTTGATTTAACTTGTTGGTCGTGTTTTATCTTATCTTAGAAATAGAAATTAGCTGAGCAATGCTTTCTGCTCTTCTCCCTTCTTGTTGCTCTGCAGCCTGAAAATATAATGCTGCTGGACAGGAACGTTCCTCTACCCCGCATTAAACTCATAGACTTTGGTCTGGCCCACAAAATAGAAGCTGGGGCCGATTTCAAAAACATTTTTGGAACGCCTGAATTTGTTGGTAAGCGATTTTAGTTTTTCCTCTCCTTTTGTTTTGTTCTGTATATAATAAGACATTTTATCTGCATGTCTGATGATTAAGTGCATACTGACTATTTCCAGCCCCAGAGATAGTCAACTATGAGCCTCTAGGATTGGAGGCAGACATGTGGTAAGAGCCTTCACCTACTCTCACTGCTATATTCTATACAACGGGTCTCTGTGCACAACTTTAAATCAACCTTGTGGCTGTTTTTCACAGGAGCATTGGAGTCATCACTTATATACTGTAAGTTTATATGGCCCATCATTAGGAGTTGGTATTTTCATGTATTAAAGTAGATCATTAGAAGAGTTTCTTGTGTTTGTGGTTTCAGTTTGAGTGGCGCCTCTCCTTTCCTCGGTGACACAAAGCAGGAAACGCTGGGAAATATCTCTGCGATGAACTATGAGTTTGATGAAGAGTTCTTTAGGAATACCAGCGAGTTGGCCAAGAGTTTCATCCGGCAGCTGCTGGAAAAGGACACGAGGTAAAAGAAAGAAATCCAACAAGAAGAGAAAAGTCTGGCTTAATTCAATAAGTAGCCCAGAATTTGTTTTAATGAAACCAGTCTGTGCTTGTCAAACCAATGAGGCAGTTGAGTCAGTCTATATGAAGCATTTTGGATGTTTTGTTTTTGGTCATTATGAAAATAAACTAAATAAATCGACTTCATACCATAAACTAATTATTCGAGACAAAGTATTATTTTTTTGTACCATATGACCTCTTGCTTCCCAACATGTGTTTCCATTTAAACACACCTCCAAGAAACGTAATATTCCTGTGAATGTTAAATCTGCCTGAATTCATATGAGATTTGCATTATTATGTGTGACAGATCAACCTGTTGGAGTTTCAGGGTTTATTTACTCAGCTGCATTGTGTCATTGTTTTAGAAAACGAATGACGATACAAGAAGCCCTGAATCACCCGTGGATTAAGGTATGTGCTTAATGCTATGTTACAGCATGCTTTGTATGATCCTCCTCATGTCCCGTTAAGAGCAAATGAAAAAGATGTTGGTTCATATTAAAAGTAACATATATGTGACACGTAATTCTCATAAAAGGAAGGAATCCATCTTCAAATGTGCAAAGAAATTTGACCTTTGCCTTGAAATCTGAGCTCCCACCCACTAGTTGCCTATATGTTTCCGGGCAGCACTCCCTCTGGGAATATTTATCCACCCTTTATAGTTTAGAGCCAATCCATCTTACACACCCTCTAAACTAAGTGCAAATGTGCTGTATTAAAGCAAGACGTCTCTAAAATCCTTTTTAACGGCATGGAAATGTAACGGTGTGTGATGTGGAGGAAGTCTACTCTCACAGTGGCTGCTGAAATGCATGTGAAAGGGGATTTGCTGTGGAGCCCTCATCCTGTTTGGTGCCCTCACCAACCGTGGTTTTTGCTGTAGGGTCATACACTAATCCCTACAATTGGCTCATCGGCTGGGATTTTCACAGCTGTGTGTGTTTTCAAGATGCAACAATGAGACAGCCTCTCACTCAGTGTCCCCCTCCATCCTTCTGTCTGAAGTCCCATGGGCACATGGACGAGGATGCTGATACGCCTGAGGCCGAGAAGAAAATGGAGCGGACGAAGACAAAACGTTTGAAGGAGTACACTCTCCAGTCGCGCTCCACCATCCCCCAGAACAACACTTATGCTAACTTTGAGCTTTATTCCCATGTGGTGGAAGACATCAGCTTGATGGAAATACAGCTGTCGGAGGTGGCAGGCGCACACCACACCCTGCAATGTGATATAAAAGCACTACTTTCTGCCTACAATGAAAAGGAGGCCTGGTTTAAGGAACAGAGTGAGGCTGCAAGGAAGCAGCTCTCTCAGGCCTACTATGAGATTTGTAAAATAGAGGTCACAAGGAGGCTTCTGCAGGAGGACACTAAAGCTATAGATGCCAGTCTGGAGAGCATCACAGGGAAGTACAACTGAAGGCAGAGTCAGATGAATGCTCTGAGGGAGGAGTTGCAGGAAATGATGAAGCAGGCAGCAGCATGCAAAGCAGCAACCTAAAGAAAGACATTGAGCAAGCACAGGAGCAAGTGCTGCATGAGTCCTGTGAAGCTGAACTGTGCACCGATGCCAAGCAGCCTCTCACAGAGTCCGGGTGATACAGTCAAGGGAAAGCGTGCTTTTATTTAGATTCAAACCAGTAATTATTCCTTTTAAAGGCATAACTTTGAGTAAGATGTTACTTGATTTCTTTGTGGAAGCACAACACTTGTTTCTCACTGGGGGAAAGGGGAGCGGGAGGGGGGGGGGGGGGGATCAGGTATGACTGTTTTTATTATAAGAATGATTCAGATTAATTCCATGTTTATCTTGTTTTATTTATATAATATACATTTTTATGTCAACAAGAAAGATGAACACAAATTATAATGATGGGAAATATGTGGCATTACAAAAAGACACTAAAAAGCACTTTTCTTTTTGAAAGTTCATCAAGAAGTTTATATTTTGTGATTTTATGTGCTTATTTGCTTCATTCCACTAAATTTGTTAATGGTTTGTTGAGTCTATTTTACTTTTTCTTGATTGTTTTGTGTAGTTTTTGCTTTTTGCCTTTTTGAAATGTTGGTTTGAAAATGGCATGTTCATGTTCTTTTTTATTTATTAGATGCTTATTTGCACCTGTTTTAAAAAGTTGAATGTATTCATTTGTTTAAACTCTTTATTGAAGGTATTAAAAAAGTGCTAATGGTACAAACTACATCCATAATAATGTCTTATGTGCATAAAAATAATTAAATTACATTTCTTATTGCAACAGCTAATTATGTACACTTATCCTTCTCAACTTTAAATAAATGTACTTGATTTATTTCCTTTCCATTAATCAAATGCCTATTATTTGTTATTGTAATAGTTTTTTGGGGGGGACTGGTGTATGTATGTGTGTGTAACTTGATCTTCAGAAACAGTACAGGTCAGACCTGAACTGGATGAAGGGTGTTGGCTGGGAGGCCTCAA
>JBAMIG010000010.1:16945669-16971108 GCA_037177335.1 Kiunga ballochi | reverse complement strand
TATTCTTTTTTTCAATCTGTTTCAGAGAGACTGTGACAGTGATCAAGAGGAGGAAATTTTGAGGAGGAGACCTCGGACCAGAAAGCGAAGCAGCACTTCCTGAGAAAGATGTTAAACTGGTGGTTGCCTGCATTCAGGGTGTTAGCAGTGACTCTGCACCTTTTTAAAGTCGCATATTGCAGATAGCAGTTTACTTTTAATATCAGCAACTGTGTAAAACTTACTGAAATCTTTTTAGGTCGCATTATAGATCAAACAACCATGTTTTCTTTCTTTTTTTGTTTGGTGCATAAAGTCAGCACACTAACTGTAGTTAGTGTTCTGTCACTTCCTCTCATAACTGCAGTCTTAAAGTCCTTCAGCTGCTGACACACAGTGAGACTTTGTTATTTTCCAGCCATACACAGTCATTATTGTCCAAAGTGATAAAAAGGCCCACTGACATTTCAGAGTATGCCGGTGCCGTTTGTAAGGTGATTTTATGTTTACATGTGATTGTTCATAACAAACAGTAATGGCTGCAAACACAGTATTTACTGTCATGTTATTCTTTAGGCTGTACACTTTTAAAATCTGTCTTTTTCATGTAGGAAATATAAGATTTTAAATAACTATAAATTCATTCATGCAATAACCAATTTTCCTCTTATATGTACATAAAGATGGTGTATAAATCTTGAAAAATACACGTGTGAAAATACATTTTCATGTGAAGTTTTAAAACTGTGGTTTAACTCCATATACTGTGATGTATTTAAGGTGTAAATAGACAAGCTGATGTCTTAAAATTTGCTTTTACTTATGGCTTAAAAACTGGAGCATTCACGGGTTAAACAGATGTTTTCTGTATACTTGTATGAAATAAATGAACATGATTAAATAGTGGTTTGTTCTATAAAGTACAAAAAAATCAATAAAACTGTCATTCTTTCATCATTAATCCTAAGAATCATAATTATGCAACTTAAGCCTCGGTTGCTTTTAAATAAAACTCGTAACCACATTGTGATTGACAGGAACTGTTTGCACACAGTGTTGGTGGTTTCCTCTCATAAGCGAGCAGCTAGATGTCACTTGAACAATGTGATGTCCAAAGTTAGTGTCCCTGTTAAAGCTTGTGTACACATGGCTCTCAGGACAACAAACATTTGGTTGTGCATCATCGTTTTTTTCTCCTTGCGACTGTTTACTCTGAAACAATAATTCTCTTTGAGCTCGCTGGGCTGAAAGAGATTGAGGGATAATTTGCCCTGAACTAAATACAAGCTGGCAGTTGCACGAAGTAGACCAGTTCACACAAATGATAAAAACAGAGTCATAATCAACAAGTGGGTCAGTCTGATTTAGCAACCTATTTAATCTGAGTAGCGTTTACAGAGAGGGCCTCTAGAGGCCTGTAATGATACTTTGGATGTTTTTGGGGTTGATTTTGGTATCATAAACATTTGCACTTATCTGCAATATCAATAAACAAGCGGAAACCAGCATGCTTAACAGACTGTGAGAAAGATATATCTTACTTGCACACTTCTGATAATTGTTTGAAAAAGTGACTGCATCCTTCACACGTTATAACAAGCCTTTTTTCTTTTTCAGAGATACTAGTGGTGTATGTATACCAATGTATACATCGGTATAGAGTATGCACACTTATTTTTCAGTCAACACAGAGAATACTCACTTCTAAACCTTGTGTTATGTTTGCTATTCATTAGTATCTGTGTACAAGTATCCACCTAGCTCTGCATCTAACTGGATAGTATTCACTGTCTTCCCTGGTTTGAATTGATAACTGTATTATTACCAATGAAAACATAACAAATATATGCTTACAGAAATGTGTCCCCTTTGATATGCAGGATGATGAGAGCAAATGGAATTAAAACCAGCTTTTACACTTACATGTCTTCTGCTACTGTATATCAAACCAGAAGCTAAGCTAACGATGCTACACTGATGCATTTAGCCGACACCTCTGTTTACTTTAGCCACCCCTCACCCTAGGAGGATGAGGAGATGCTGCCTCTTCACCCACAGATGCTGATGCTATGTGGAGATTTGTTTCCCTTTCTGCCTCAGAACCATCCGCCATGTTCTCCTGCTATAACCAACCGTTTATAACCCAGTTAATAAATACACATAATGGTCTGTCGGACAGTAGTAATTTCATGACTCTTTCTTCTTTAGATCAAAGAGCACAAAGTAAATGGTGAATACACTGGGATAGATTTTTCAGGTTCTCTAAGGAGAGCCGTACATGTTACAGTTTCTGAAATGGTGTTTATTCTGGGCTCAGAAATGTGAGGGACTGCTTCTTAAGATACCCCTACAGCTCTGATTGTAGCAGGATGAAAAACTTTAGACACATAGTCAAGAACAAATGTCGCACTTCTTTGGGTTTTTACATGAAGTCCTTCAGAATATAATCTCTGATTTTATCTGTATCTGGATGCAAATCATTCAGCAACAATAGTTTTATATAATGTGTGAAATAAAGTTGACATTGACGCTGGAACGCCACACAATGGATTGAGACGCTGCTAGATCTTTATTTCACTGAAGTGCAGCCCACATGGTTTGACTCTGCCTCTGTGGCGCATCCACAGTGCCGTTCACACTTGTCCCCATCCTCGCCTGGAAAAAGACTACTTATGAAATTTTTATTGAAACAATAAAGCTGAGCATTGTTTCATGATTCCCCAGTGAGTTGCATCAGCTTGTTCTGATATCACTGAAGATCCTGAAGCAGAGTGGAGGTTTTGATAGCTGCAAGAAGCTCTTCTGTGTGAAAGCGCTCACTCCTATGAAGCATTAAGATGTTATTTTAGGTTGAGGCGAGACTTTTTTCCCCTCTTAGAGCATTTGATAACCTATCAACTATATGATGCTATAATGCTATGGGTTTGATGAGACTAGGTTATGCTTGATGCATATGGATGGAATGAATATCATCCCGTCACAGTTCATTTATTTAAAGGCATCATTGAAGCCCCTTCAAACTAATTTTAATAGTTGGTCATTTGTATCGTTAGCGTTAAACATTTTAAAGTGTGGTTACTGTATGAAGCAATCACTGTAATCACTTAGTCCAATGGTTTTCCTGTTAGGTTTTATCTTTCATTTAATTACTACTTTTTTACTGTACAGAAGCCTTAAATGACCCAAAAAGCACTTTTAAATGAAATTATTACTGTTATTATTAAAAGTGAAACAAAAAAATAAGTAGCAAAAAAACACTTCTGGTATGACTTTTGCAAAGTTTAACATTATTTTAATTATTTTGTGGGTCAATAAAACTGGGACAGGCCTTTTTTGTGAAGCTTTTGACAATTTTAATTCTTACTTTTGTTTGGTGGGAATAGAATAATGTTCAATATCCCTCTTTATTTTGAATAATATCATATGAGGTGATGGTTTTTAATAGTAATGGCACTGTTCACTCCAGCTTGACTGGAAAGAAGGACTAATTTCCCAGTACCAGTAGACAACAGAGAGTCTTTACTGTATTGACTGTAATGATGTAGTACATATTATTACTGTGTTAGTAGATCTCAGGACTATGTAGTGACAACTTGTGAGTTACTGTCATAAACATTTAGTGCATGCTCAGGTCATTTGTCTGTCTGGCCTGATGGATTAGACTGGTGAATGTAATTATTTCAGCCATTTCTCACTGATATATGAGCTGATACCTTTGTAGCTTTGTCACTGGTGGAGAGAGAGATACCTCGCCCTCCAGTCACCCTTTACAATTAGGTCTAAAGCATCTCATGTAACAGGAGTCCCAGCTAGCATGGTGGGATCAGTTCTGTGGGATTGCTGGATTCCAGTAGACTTACGTTGGGATGATGGGACACATGGTTTGTTCACTCAGAGTGCTGGCAGCAACCTTATGCTGCTTCTATATTACTCAAAATTATCCTAAAAGATGTCTCTGGAAGTGTGAACAACCTGGAGGCGATGATTATATTAATGATTCAAGTAAACTAAGTCAAACATAACCAAAGTATTTTTCATGATTGAGAAACTTTTTGTCTATCTTAATCCATGTTTCTCATGTACAGGTTACCCAGTACCCAGTATGTCATGATAAAGTGCAGACAGTACTTTCTGGTTTGGTGGCTTATAAGGAGCAACTGACACCATCCAGTGTGATTGTTTGTCAGTGCCATGACTGATATTAGCTCTTTTGGTGACAAGATGACCTTTTCAACGCAAAAGGATCTTGCTAGTACCAGTGAGCTACTTTTCTTTTACTACAGTGACACTTAGTGGCCATAATGTTTAAAACCTCCTAAAACACCCATTGATTTCTTATTATAAAGAAAACAAATACAGAAACATAAAATGATTCATACTTATGATTAAAAAATGCACATATTATTAATTTAACATGTTTTATGTTAAGAAAAATCAGAAATAATTTATGTTTAGGTGTAAATGTAGTTTTAACAATGAGAGTATTCATTTGTAATACAGTACTTCATACATTTACCCCAAAGTAATTGTATTTGGCTAATGAATGTGATTGAAAGCGGCTTAGTTTTTAATATGACAACTATGTAAACAGCATCCATTTTTACCATCTGCAGACTCCAATAATTGATCTGTTGCTTTGTGCTCAGAGTGATCAGAGGACCTGAAAGCAGAGTCTGTGTAGCTCTGGAGATACACTTGAGAACATTAATCATGCATGTCAGTATCTCACTTTATCTGTGTGATCATTAGGGCTTACTTTACAGTGATGATCACTCTCTGGAAATGAGCTCCTGGAGGCTGCTTCCATTATTCATACATACAAGAGCACAGTCTGACCCCTATTCTTGGAAATAAGACTTAATGGCAGTGGGTGGTTGGGGGAGGAGGTTGGTGCTTTGAGCTGTTGATATGTCGCTGAGTGACGTTTCTGTGTCAGTGGTCTCATTCCCCTTTGTGCTTCATCTTCTGTGATGTGCATCACTGGTACCTGCTAAATTAGACTGGAGGGAGATAATACGTGCTGTTCATCAGGTAATTGAAGCTTGCTGCCATTTGACTGATCGACCTTTTAGTCATAATTGTGATCTTGCAACAGAAGAACAACAAAAGCTATGTTTTACCTCTGTCTTTATTCCTAAAATGAACACGTTCCCTTTCTACATGCTGTGCATACCAGGCAATTTCAAGTTATGATAGATAAAGAATGAATCAAATGATTGTTTAAAATATATAATTATGTCATTTTTTTTGCATCTTGGCAGACATGTTTTGGAAGATGTTCCAGACTTTGGAGGATACACATAAGTCTCAAGGAGCTTTCAGGTTTCCCAAAATTGCCAGAGGCATCAAACTAAAATGTTTTTTATTTGTTCTTTTAAGGGTTTTTTTCAGCCTTTCCCTCTCATGGAAAGCCCAAAAGCCCAAAAGAACCAGCTATGCTTCTCTACAACCAGCCTAAGCAGAGGTAATTATGACTTGCACCATGTAAATGCTTATGGTGCCCTGGTTTGATGATGTCTAGCTCACATAAGTGATGTCTATGGGATGGATGGTCCACACCCATAAACATGGATGAACCACACCCAGCATAACTTCTGCTATGAGCACCGAAAAGCATTTGTTGACTGCAATGACTTATTTACCATCAACTTGGATATGATCCAAATATTGTGCTGTAAATGTTTTCCACATGGCACATGTGTGTTTCTGTACATAAACAACGGACCACACGGCATTAGCTCTTTGAAAAGGAAGAATCTGGTTTATATAAAGAGTAAAACCCAAACAGAAAGGTGATGGTGCTCTTTGAACATTGTCTTTGCTCCTAAAAAGCCTGTGAATATCCTTTTTGGAGAGAGCTAAATCAATTGCAATATATTGAATTGCAGAGAGTGCTTCTTCCTGAATCGGTATGCTTTGTGGTCTTCTGGTTTTAGAGACTGGAATATTACCACTGCAGTATCAGGACACCTCAGCAGGCTTCTATTGAAGCACTGTGTAATTCTGTAATAATAAAGATAAAGACTGACAAACCTTATGTGTTGTTTGCCAAATAGAGGACTTTCCCGGTGAGAAGCAGTTTTGGATTGCCTCAGCGGCTCCATCATTAGTATAACCTGCTTCTCTAATAATTGAGTGGGTGATATTTTCAGTTCGCTGGTCTCTTAATTAAAGGTGCTCTATTCTCTGACTGATGAGACCATTATCTCTGTAGAGAGTGAATGGATGGCTTGCAGCTCATAATAACATAATGAGTCCATTTCTTGCTTTGAAGAGATCAGATTAAAGTGTGTGACAGTCTCATGGAAAGTTGCTGAATGTTCAGAGCACACTGATCTTTCTCTGATTCTTATTATTCTAACAACCTGCAAATTAGAGAGAAGATTGGATTTTTCTGTTAGATACAGCTTTTTGAAGCACGTGGACCTTCATTTTCCCTCCACATTTCCGTCTCTGGGTTTAATAACAGTAGCTAATCTCCTTTTTGAGTGGGTTGCTGTCTGCTTCTGGCTAATTATATAATATTTGTGATAACTGTGTGGCTATGAATGTCTTCTTTCTCTCTCTTTTTTCTTTTACAGTATTAAAAATAAGACCCTGTGGTGGGAAATTGCATGTGAAAGCGTCAGTAGACACGTTTTTAGCAAACATTTTCCAGGTTGAGGAAGACCTTTGAAGGTTTTGCAGCCAAAATACTGCAATGATCTGCTCTTCATTCACTATATGTACCAATTAGACATTTTTATGGATGGAGCGCTGCACAATACACCACACTTAGGAATTTAATTGGGCGGTTAGCTGCTGGGAAGTGACTTCACACGCATATCTGTCGTGGTGCATTACATAAAATAACCATAGCAGGGTGAAGCACTGTCCTATTAGCTATGATTCCAGCTAACCCTCTTATCATTTTACTCTCAAACGAAGGCCAATTAATAGCGAGAGAGTAGCTAGAGAAAATGAGGCCCTATTTATTATTCCCTCTGCCTGTTTGCACCTGGAACTCCAGATATTTTCCCCTCTTTTTCTCTCCAACTAGCCTTTGAATGCTCTTAACAAAAGGCTCTCATCTGTGCTGCTCTAGTAACGATTAGTCTTTGTAGTTGTGCCCACATACTGTGGCCTGGACAAAAAAACTCAGACATCAATCAGTTTTCCAAAGCATTTACCTGTGACGCATTAAAACAGTTGTTCAGGTTGTACATGCACCAGTTAAATCCAGTGCCACTCAGTTGAATGCAATCAAATGAAAAGAAGCTAATCATGCTCATGTCTGCCCTCCTGTGTATTACTTAGATTTTTTTTATTTGTTGTTCTTATTTTTCCTCGTGAAACCACTAATAAAGCAGAACATTGGATTTTTGGATCCCTTTAGTAAAACCAGTGCTTATTTTCAAAGCGCTGTCTCACCTTGTGTTTGCATTTTTGCACAAAGAAATAGTTTCTTTGCGTAATTTCTCAGCATTTCATGTATTCTTAATTGGCAGACTTATCACAGCACAATGAGGAAGAGTCGAGGAAAAAGCAGCCTTTTTGTTGTTGCAGCTCTTCCTATCATTCATAACAACTTCCGTTTTGTTTTTGTTTATTTTGCAGGCGATTCGTGCCGGCTGTGACCAGACACAAATGCTGTCAGGTCATCAGTGCACGTGAGACCAGACCATTAGTCTTGCCCAGAGAGATTGGATCTGGGGCAGCACTGCTGAAACAATGCTGTGTGGGTAATCGACCCAATCCACTCTTTAAGTCTGGAAAAAGAAACATGTGACTGTACTATGTAATTCATACAAATCAAATTAAAGAAGAATTTATGTCTCATAATTTGAACTTTAAACCTCAAGCTGAGATGAGGGAAAATGGATCTGCCATGAACTGAATAAAATGCAGCTGCAATCATTATTACAGTGCTTTGATGAAAATGATCATATTTAATAACAGAGTTTAATCAAAGAAATAGACCCTTTTCCTGCAGGCTTCAAAATAAATGTCTCGAACATGAAGGAGGATTTTCTCACCTACAGGTGGCAGCATTCAGCTCTAACATATTTCCTTTTTAATTGGCAGGGATATTGTTTGCTTACATCTAGTTCAGGTATTGCTTTGGAGGAATCTGAGTGCTGTTCCAGGCGCCAGAGATGAAATAACATTTAGAAACACAGGACTGTGAAAGTGGAACTAATTACACGTGACGCCATTTCCTGCAGCAGAAAGTCTCATTCTGTGTTGTGCAGGGAGCTTTAGTTGTGTAAAACAACTCTTTGCATACTCCTTTAAGTGTTGGGACATCACTGAGTGTTTTTATTTTCCACCCTGCTTGTGTTGCATTGCACCACCTACTGTACATCTGGGAAGGGATTTTTTTCCAGCTGATCCGTTCAGGTGTCACCACAGAAACTACTTTTATCTTCTCCTCTTTGGTCTTCACCTGCCAGGTAAAATTCTCTTTCCTTCATCTGAACATGCTTAAACTATCTTAGTCTTAGCCCTTTAGGTTGTCTCTAAACCTCTGGTTTGCCTCCAGTATTTGCCATTCTTCTTAAATGGTTACATCTTCAATGATTAAAAAAAAACTCAAAAGATTAGAAGAAAAAGCCCAAATTAAAAAGCTCCCCCCCAAAAAAACACGTGCCAAAAGCACGGTTCTTCTTCTTTATTTTTCTATCCTCTCAGATTTGTATAAATTAAGCTATTTAAAAGTGAAAACACATTGATGCACCTGTATAAATCAAAATGTGTTATCATAATATAGACCAAAGAGTTACACAGTAATTATTGAAATGATCTTCCATTTTATGAACTATATTTTCAGTAAACGATGTAAAAACATCTACCAGCTCTGTTCTGCCTGCAGATGTGAGCACACAGTGGGAAGCACTTTCTCAGAAATGTGAGGTGAAACTGAGCAGGTACTTTTGATTTTTCTCCTGTAAAGGCAGAATTTCCACTTTGCACAGCAGAACGGAGGTGCTGAACATGACACCCTGCCTCTGAATCAATAAATCGTATTATTCCCTCAGGAAGTAAGCTCCTTTTGAGAGTCCCCCCTTGAGTCACCTGATAATTGGCTCAACTGTGATATAAATCAGACAGCATCTCTGCTACACTGATGCACAATGAGCTGGTTTAGAGGAGGAAAAGAGATCCTCTATGCAAAATATTCCTTTCAGAAAAGAGACAGACAGAAGACATAAGCATCAAGGCTTCATTGAAGATATTAAAGCCACATTCATTCGGGGTAAGAAATCAATCCCAAACAGCGTTTGCATCAAACAAATATAACCACATTTATTTTTAAAGTATAAAATTTCACACTATAAAGGCCACTTTTCAGGGTAAATTGACAACCTCTCCGTAAGATTTACACGGACAAATACCTCGTCCCTCGGCTGGTCTAACACACCGTCCAGCTCTGTGGCAAAATAAAATAGCAATTGTTCTACTCCACCACAGAAAGTAGTTGGCAAATCTGAATAACTTACTCAATACAGGAAAATGGCAGGAGAGTGAAATTCCTGATTTGTACATCCCACAGAGGAGCAGGTACTCCACATGCTTCCCTCTCTTTATTAAACCGGCTTACAGGCACAGCTTGACGTTACAGGCACTGTTTGCCTTCTACTGGGAGACTCAAAAAAACTAAACTAAATCTGCAGTTGACATTCTTTACAATGGCACCAGTCAGGCCGCAGGAGCATCCCCAAGGAGAAAGCATCCTCTGTTTTTACTGCACGCCTCACAGTCGGAGGCCGTTTGGCTCTCTGCGGATCTGGTGAGGGGGTCCAGACGTAGGAGCATAGCGTTCACATTCCTACCCACCAACCATGACGTGGTGCTCACTGAGGTAGAACAGTTGTACCAAAAGACGTATTAATAAAGAACAGAAATGAGTAACAGTCACATCAAGAAACTTAAGAGCGGAGTTGTGGGGAGGCAGAGAGGGGAGGAGGGGGCTACATCACGTTTCACCCACTTTTTCAGTACAACAACATGTAGAGCGCCGACATGTCTAGATATCAGAATATTCTTCTTCCCAGCTCAAACATCCACTTTCAGGCATCACTGGAAATGGTGTCATTACACCCATAAGCAAGTGGAAACAATTCAGTCATCTGCAATACTTGCCCCGGGTGTCTGGGCATGTGAACTCTATCCTTCTGACTCTCACACACGTAATTCAAGAGTGCAAATGAAAGAGAAAGGGAAAGGAGAACAAAAGCAGACACTTTTTCATGTCAGAGAGGGCATGGTGCCACGCAGAGAGGACATGTTCGTCAGCACTCGTCCCACAATGAAGAGGAATGTGTGACATCCCTTTTAAATGCTCCCATCTCTCCTGAAGGCTGGAATGAGCAAAGCGAGCAGACCGGCTCCCGGTAGTGTGGGCAAGGCGAGGCTGGGCTGTGCGCCAGATACAGCTGGACACCCAACCCTCTTTGCGGACTAGGACCAGCTGTTGTCCATGAAACCCCCCGTCCCCTTGAGTGTGATGATGCTGTCTGTTGATTTAAGGAGCCTCTCTAGGCAGGGTGCGTTGATTTTGCCTGGTGGGGGGCCTCTGGGCACAGAGTCTGTCTGAGTGTGGCTGTCTGTGCTGGAGGAGACAGCGCTGTCCTGCGTTAGGTCTCTGTCTCTGGGGGTCAGCAGGTGCCTGGGACCAGCCTGGGCCTGCTCTGCTGTAGGGGAGCAGATGGGCGATGTGTGGAGCCACTTCAGGTTATTGGCGGAGTAGGCTCCAGCAGGGGTCAGGTCTGTGACTCTCAGGGCCTTCATGCTGGCTGGAGGATCACTGACCGTCGCAGGGCTCACCGTTGCAGTGGTGCTCACTGGAGAAAGCTGCTGGGGAAAATAGAAGCAACTTAATTTTGCCCCTTTAGCAATTTAACACCAAGCAACTATGACTGAGCCAGAGCCTACATGGTATATTACCTCTTAGCTATGCTTGGTAGGCATTGAAATCAACATAAAAGGAAAAAAAGGCACATTTACATGTGCCAGGATGTGATCTTCATCTGAAAGATAACGTGTAAACTGTGCAATATTTGAACTGTATCAGTCTGACAAGTGATGATGTGTAGCACAATTTATTCAGTACCACTGAGAGTTGCTGGGTGATGACTACATGAAACTACCTGGCTCCTACAGACCTCCATTCAACAAACTTCCTGAACAAAATCTGACGTCAGTCAATTTTTCTGCAGGTCGCTATCATTCATTCCCTCTGATAAGAAGACTGGTAGTCCCTCTGGAAGCAAAGGTGATTTAGAGGAACTGATGCTACATTATAATGTAGCATAAAATGTTTATTTTCTTAATGCGTTTCAATAAATACTATTTGCACTTTTATGTTTATATAGGTGCTGTGGGAAGACAATGACCAATCAAGTCCCATTTAATGGTCAGTTTTTGGTTCTACGTTTTGACATCATGTTTCCTATAAAAATCAGAAACCAGTCAGACCCCCTTGGTCTGACTGGTTTCTGGTCTCTGGTTTCTGGTTACTGATCTTACCCCCTTGTGGAAAGAAACCTGCCTGAGCCATCTTTACCACATGATTTAGGGATATATTAACAGTAAATGTATAATAATATGTTGTTACTTATGAGAATTGAATTAACAGTATAACATTATATACTATGATTTCAACCATATGTTTGAAAAAACGCTGATCCTTATGGTCATTATTACCTATAAAACTGTTTTTATACAAGTGGGTTTGAATGTGGCAGTCATGAGTAATAAACAGTTAAAGTGACAAAATAAACTGTCATCGGATATTTTTTGTGACTTTGTTTTTGCATTTCCTCGATGACAGAACATCCATATTGAATTGGACCATGTCTGATATAGACTGGTAAGAAAACTGCTTTTTTCCCGCTTTAAGTTGTTTTAAATGGCATAAAAAGTAACTTTGTCAAATAGATGACACAAACATGAGTTTAATTGATCTTTGGTGTATCTTGTGTATCACACGTGACAAGAGGGGGAGTGTTTACATGTTTACAACATGCGTCATATGAATGCCTCTCCTGCTACTTATAACCCTGTCAGTTATCTAAAAGCACAAAGCTCAAAAGCAATAACACATTTCTGTCTTTACTACAAGATCCTCAGTTTTAGAATATCTTAACATTAGTACTGCTTAGCTATGCTCACATGCAAACTTTTGGCTCCAATACATTGTGCATAAATAAATGATGTCACAGAATCATGGACCTAATCTATCATTCAGTCATATTCTGTGTTATATTTAGACTGAATGCACACGCTGTGTTTATCCTAGTTTACATGGCTTAATATTACATTTGCTTGCTTTTAAGTAAAGTCCCACAAACATTAGCTGCCGTTTCTTTAATGCTGTGTTTTGACATCTAAAAGTGCTCAGAAAAAATGTCTGCTTAAGCGTTTTTATTCTCTGAGCCAAAACCTTCCTCTGAAAGAAGCTAAAATGGTCTCTGAGCAAAGAGACATTTATTTGCACTATTTATTATAAACACACTTTTCCAGTGTGACGGGATTAATGGAAGCGGGAATAACATGAGCAGTGAGAAAATAATGAAGCAGCTATTTGTGGAGTCTTAAAACCGAACATGATGCTCTTGTTTTTGCGAGGGCGTTTCAGGATTAGCCTCAGAAATAAATCCACACCAGTTAAAATGCAAAGGAATGTTCCAGAGGACCGTGTTGACGTTACTTAACCCAAAAGGGACACTGCTCCAAAATGACCTTTTGTCCTCCCTCATTGTTCTTAGTGAACCTGAGACTGCCGTAATTTTGCAGTAAAAATAGCTTTTAATCCTGCTTTCCTTGTCCCAGGCTTGTGATTAAATAGTAATAAGTATTTTGGTCGCTCTGTCACTGCGTTGTCACCATATGCTCTTGGCAGCGTCATTCCACAACAGTGCTGCTGCTTTTTTACAAGTTTACCTTAAGCCTCTTGCTCGCTATGGCTTCCTCTGTCTGGGTGTCCTGGTCTTGGAGTTTTACATTAGGAAACCAGCTTTTCAGCATTTCTTCCATTTTAAGAATGATATCAATGTATTTCTCCCTGAAAGAAAGAAAACACACACACACACACACATGAACATGCAGAAAATATTAAGAAATGTCACATGTCTGACAAAGCCAATGAGAAATGTTACCTCTTCATCAAACACACACAGGAAACATGCAATTTTAAACAGTTACTGAACACATTTGCTCTCTAAATGTGCTCTGTGTGTGTGTGTGTGTGTGTGTGTGTGTGTGAGAGGGGTTCATCTTGAGTACATTTCTCACATGCTTAGCGCTCACACGTGGCTCGGCACGTATAATAGCGCTCCTCGTGTCTAAATATAAACAGCAAAGCCACAAAAGGTGCCCGACAGAGTCATTGTGGAAATAAACTGGGTGATGCCATCGGAGGGCGGCATAGTCCCGTTCATCTACCTGACAAAACCAGATGGTGTGCAGGGATTATACGCTGGGTCATATGACCAGGGCCTTCTTGCTATATTCCACTCAGGGCATGTAAAATTCATGTGAAAGATTATCTGCAACAGGGACGGCTAAAAAAAGTCACTTTGATCCTATCTGGCATTGTGCTGCTGCAGGGGCTGCCAGCTGGCAACGCCGAGCAGGCACAGGGGAGCAACACAAAGAGGGGTTTAGTCCACCTTCTAGCTGTCTGCAGGAGTCTGCCACACCCACTCTTTGTCTCCCGTACAAAGGTGGCAGCTGGTGGGAGAAGGCTTCAATTAGTCTGTGCCAGACTCAGCAGTATACCTTGATGGAAAGCGCCATAGCGTGGCCCAGCAAGACATGCAGGAGTATTGGGACTGCAGGTTTAATTTCAGAGATATACGCCATATAAATCTGCTTTTCCTTCATAGAGCTCTTAGCCTTCTTTTATATGATCCCCCGTTGGTATCTTAATTTTACTTTATTTTAAAAATGCATCATATTAGGGGAAAATAACAGAGAAAATATAACAAAGAAGCAGCTAGCTTCCATGTCACATGAAACATGTTTTAAGATTATCATATTACAAGGACTAAGACTCTCTCCTTTATAAAGGATGATATCATACTCCATTACACCCGTCTGGCGAGGGAAGAGCTCATCAAGCAGACACGAGTGTGCGTCTCCCACAGTGCAGCGCCATCCATTTTTAACGAGATACCCGGCTAAAGTGTGACCCGGCCATTTCTGCAGTAAATTTATCCTGAATGTGTGGGGGTAGCGGTGACCTGCTGTGAGCCGTGTGTCTGAGACATAACAGAGCCCACTTAGGCAGAAAGCAGCATTTCTGTGCTTCATTTGGATAAAAACGTGCACATGAGGGGGAAATAATAACAGCCATTGGTAAATCTAAAGCTGTATCTAGGTCACACTTACCCCATGTAGGGGTTCTGCAGGACTCCCATGATCCTCTGAATCCTGTCCATGGCCACGCTCTCCTGGAAACTGCTGAGTCCTGGAAAAGAAGAAAGCTGCAGCGTGAGCCTCATGGACTGTGTCGACAGCAGGACTGAGTCTGTGCAGCAGATGGGCTCGTGTGAAATGTTTGTGCGAGGGAACAGACTCCCTGCTTCTGTGGCCAGGAAGTGTTGGGTCACACAAGGTTTAGGTTCAAGCAAGATCCCAAACTAAGCAGTTTCAGAGCCTCTCTGAACATGGCCGTATCTTCCAGAGCCCCTTATAATGCCGAACTGACAACACACAAACAGCAGCTGCTTGACTAGAGAACATGGTACAGTACGTTCCCACCTACTTCTGCCAAGTTTACAAGGAAGGATGAAGTGTGACAGCTCTTGCTCTTATTGGGTATATTGTAAAAATGTCCAAGAGTTTTCAGCTGCGAGGTGAACCTTAACCCAGAGTGGGCTCCATTACAAAGAGCACATAGGGAATAGTTGTGGTTACTCAATAGACCCACAACAATACATGATTCAGACATCTCACTCTAAAGTCTCAGGAACTCATTTTCCACAATGGCCGACACGCCGTTTATTCACCCTGTTCCTTTTTCTCTTGGACAAAGAAACAGAAGCACTTAGAGTCGGAGTGTCATCTAATACAGTTTTTATTAATTTGTCAGATTTTTTTTTTAATCTAAAGGAGGTATTTGGAAGAAAAAGCCAAAGAACAGAGGGTTTCATGTGAACTGTGGGGGCATTGAGTCTAGGATGGAGATAAATCATGTGCTGAGCCCTAAATTGAACTTGAATCTGCATGCAAACACAAAAACAGAGGTCATATGAAATGATTGACTTACTTTCTTTGTATCTGCCTGAACGAAGGCCGCTTAAGATTGATGACAGGGGATGAATGTAGCATTGTAGCTCCATGCACTGGAAATGATAAAAGATCGATTAGTTGGCAGGTGATAAAAAAAAGCTCCCAAACCTTTTGCAATGCTGATATTTGACCAACTTGAACTGCTATTTCATTTAATATTGATCAACATGATACAGATAGCGGACTAGTTATGTTAGCCTTATGATGAAATGTCCCAGAAAACAAAAGACAAACATGACACACATCCTTCCAACAGATAGAAGCATCATCTTTCTGGTCGTTTCTGTGGAATCAGCAGTGGAGTCTAAGTTTCCCTGAAGGTGCTCACCTTTCTACGAAAGATCCGCTCTTTCTCTGATGTGTTGGGAATGAGCTGCCGTTCTTTGCACTGCTCCTCTGCAGAGCTGTAAGGTCTCTTCAGTAGTAGCTGAGCGTTTTTGCCATTCACTTTTTCTCCCTGCTGTGTTTTACACAGTCCAGTTATCAGGCCTGTGTCCCATTTCGCCATGCAGCTGGGAGATTCCCGGCTGGACACCTCCCTGACCTCGCTCCAGTTACCGTCGCCCTCTTTTAACTCGCCGCTCCGGTGGCGGCTGCCGTCAGGCGGGCCCAGGTGTGGAGGGTTGCCGGGGGACGAGGAAGCCTCTGTCTGGCCGGGCTTTGTAGAGCGGTCAGACTCTTGTTCACTCTCATTTTCCTCGTTGTCACTAGCCAGCCAGTCAATGGAGTTGTCCGAATCTGTAGCAGACATCCTCAACCGCAGGCTCTAACTAGTACTGATCATCACTGTCCTGATGGAGAGAAGATTGTGTTTAGTGAAACAATCAAAAAGAACAACTGAATTAGTCTTTAAGATATTAAAAAAATGGCTAAAATGTAACTTAATAGATCCTGGAGCTGCAATAACCTAGTGAAGCATCCCTGAATCAATGAAAAAAATAAAATATAAACAGTGAATCTTCAACTCTGCAGATATGAAAAAGACAGAGCGAAGCACCATGTTATTCTGAGCAGATGGTGGCAGACAGACCACAGTAGTTGAAACCACAATGACCTGTTTGTTTTGCAGATGCAGCACCTGAACCATAAAACACAGGCCAAACACACCGTCAAATACAACACCAACACCATATCCCAGGCCCAAATAGTCTTCAAGCCGCTCTTCAAACAATAAATTACAGTCTTTATGGATTTCCTCATTATCCAGCTGCAACCATCACATCCATTACTAAACACAGTTAGCTTGTTTATTCAGAAGGGACGGGGTCTGCTACCACAACAAGCAGCGTCTCAGTGGACTGCAGACCTCAAAAAAAAGAGATAAAATGTAAAAAATGCAGTTTGCTCACATGGCCTATGACGCTCGTCATGGTTGCATCGTGTCTGAGGAGGTTTCAACGTGTTTCCGCTGTGATTAGTTTATAAAGGAAGTGAGAACAGCTTTTTGAGCACTCACATTATTTTTGGTCTCTGAATGGTTCACAGCTGGCATGCTTTTAGTTTCCGGTGCAATCTAGGTGTAGAAAAGGCCATTTCTCCACAGTTTTCTGTTTCAGGATGACCACCTTCTGATCCTATTACTTTAAAAAGCTAGATCACACTTTTACAGAACCCAATACGATCATTAAACATACTAATCATAATTTTCTATTTAGCATTTTAGGTTGCTTATCATGAGGAAGTCCTCTTCAAACTATTAGTCTACAAATAACCACCTTTAAGAAATAAGTATGTTCAGGGTTTTAAAATCTAACTTATTTACCAACTACATAAGCAAGTATCATGTTCCCCCTCACCACAAGTATGTAACTAGTTAAAAACATTTGGTATTCAGCATTGATGCTGTAAATGCAGTGAAACAGCAAATACAAGCTTTTCCAAAGATCCATGCTCACTGCCTCCAATTCAACACATTATATCATGCAGCAGTTTCCATGATAAAAATATAAATCCTAGCTTTAGAGTTTAGGAAACCTATTCACAGAGTCCTTATTCATTTAATCACTAAACATATCCTATAAATAGCGTAGCTATATGATGATCTACACCGCTTCATCTACCTGTCTAGGTGGGGCACCGATATAAATGCTGCACATCATTTAACACTTTACAGCTTGAAATAACAGGACATTTCCATCTCACAGAGGTAAAGCCTTCTTATCTCAGTACAGGGAATAAAAACAGCGATAGTGAATGATCAGCCTAAATTAGATCACTAAGCTATAGACACAATAGGCTTCCTCATCGGTCATGGTAAATTTGGCAGCATCTGCTGTTGCATTATGTAAAACCAGAGAGAAACAGTTACGCTTCTTGCCTTAAACATTAGCCTATCAAACTGCAAAAACACACAAAAAAATCCGTCTTTTTCGTAATTATCATACCTGTATGAAATTCCTCGGAACCATTTTTAGGAAAAACATAATGAAAACGATTCATCCTAACATAAACACGTAGCTCTGTGAGGCTGTGATGTTATTCCGAGTGGCCGGAGGATGCCTACCTTCTCAGGATGCGGTAGCTGGTCCAACTCTCTCCTTTGTTCAGCGGTAAATCCGGCAGGACTGTCGGGCAGAGAGCAGCTGATGTGCTGGACGTGCGACGTGTGAGCCAGTGATCGGCCCGTGTTGCTTCTCCCAAGGCAACGTGTCTGGGTGGGCGGGTCTAGCGGAAAAGCGCGCTCCCATTTGCTCCGCGTGTGGCTGTCACTGACCAATCAGCGCCTTCGTTCGATGCAGCCGCGGAGCAATAGGCGAGGCCGGTTTACATATGCAAATGACATGGAAATGACACAAACACGTGGACACGCGGATCGGTTTCATTTCAGCAGCTGGGCGAAAAGTCAAGCCAGGGCTGGCCCTGGTCAGTCTACAGGCATTCTTCCTCATTATCATCTGGATGATGATGCTTGACTCGAGGCATGTCGGTAAGCTGAGTCGGCTTGGTAAAAGCGCCGTCAGCAGTTTGAGCTTCCACTGGTAGGGTTTGCTCAAGGACACTACAGCAAACAAGCATGTCCTTTACTTTTGGGCAATAATTTAACAAGTTGAATTCATTCATTGGGCTATTTAAAACTAAAGGAAGTAAGACGTATCTATACATAATTGTCTTTATTTACCAGTAATAATTTTACATTGACTAGTCAAACAGAGGCAAAACATACAAAAAGGTCAAAGCACAAGTTCTTAATTTAAATGATCTATCAGTCCCTTCCACAAACATATCATTAGATTAGGATTGTTAATAAATACTAACATGTTGCAGTTGCACAGGACAAAGGACACATCTTGGAAAAGTATTCAATAGCAGTGCATCATTATTTTTAAACTAATTTAGTCATTAGATTTAAATGAATCTGGACAGTAAGTTGTGGGGAAAATGCAAACTATATTTGCTTCTAAAGTAAAGCTTATATAAAAACATGTGCAGGCTCCTCAGAATTGTATAACAATAATGTCTTTTCAGTTACTTAACAGGGTTGCACAGTGACTTCTACTGAGGTATGATAATTGGCAAAGAAGATACTGCATAATATTCTTATCTTTCATATGAGGGAGGGAGAGGGGGTGTTCTTAAAACAGATAAGAGTCTCACCTTCATGTGCACATTTGCACATTTCTGTACTTCCTCAAAAACCGGTCACATTCCTCCACATGCACCATACACACATCCAGTAACAATGGTTTCAGGTTTCAGTGATAACACTGGGAGTTGTTTAAACAAAGAAAAAAAATCTAAAAAAGAAGGTTTATGTTACATAAATTATTATAATCTAAAATTATGATATCATAAACTCATGACGTTTTCTTACATCATTGTCTACAACTAGATCATAGGTTTCCTACCTGGGTGTCTGGACTCTCAGAACCACTGTAATTTATACAAAGACCAAGTTTACACAGTGATGGGTTGTCTTAGGTTTTTTTTTTTTGCCCTTTATTGTTTGGGTGTTTTATTCACATGGAGTCAGTATTTTGGGAGTTAAAAGACTAACTCAATTTCATTAATGAGGAAAATCTGTGTGGATGATTCGTCCTTATTTTGTAAAAAAAAAAAAAAAGAAAAGAAAAGAAAAAGAATGGATGAAAGTTGATAACTACCTTAACATTGGCTTTACCAAAGAAAATGAGTCAGCCAGAATGACTCATTCATGAAAGCTTGCTAATGAAGGCAAGGTTTTATGGGATCTGTTACTGATGTCTGGTGAGTAACAGATACATTGATATAAAATAACTAAACTTACTACAATTTTCTCTTCTTTAAAAGTGAAAATCATCCAAATGAACCCCTTTTAACAAGTGAGACGCAAGGATGCAATTGGCCTTCACACTGTGTTCAACATGTATTTTAAATTTATTTTGAGGCATAGTGACTCACAGGACCCCATAGGGGTCATTTTCGACCAAGCTGGTTCCCGTGCTGGTTTGGTGCTTGAGCTAGAACCAGAGCATAGCTGGTTCAACTCCAGTCCATTCAAAGAACCAGTTTTGTTTTCGACAAAAAGAGCCGGGTCGGTTCTGCGTCATTACGTAATCCAAATCATGTTTTTATGTGTAATATTAAATGTCACAGCCTCCCGTCACATACGAGTAACTCTATAACAGCAACACTTACCAGACTCTGTGGTGTTGCAGTAATGAGTTTTCACCACATCATGGGCAGGAGGACAAACTCAACCATGGTGGCGTTCAGGGCACTGGTTGTTTATTTCACCAGCCTTCACCAGGATCAGAAATAGGATGAGGAAATGCGGGTTCCTTATGGATCGCTTGTTACCGCTGCGTCTCAGCTTCTTCTTCTGATATTTGAAATTTATTTGAGCTTTAATCTTTTGTTGATCAGGTGCTGTTTAGTAGCTGCAGAGCTCTCGTTACGGTCGTGTCTCACTGCAGCTGCTTGAACACAGACTTTGTCCAATTTGCCCCATTTAATTTACTTTGAATCTCCACCGGTGACCATAAAGCCAGAGACTAACCTCCTGCTTGTTCTTAAAGTCAATTTCTTTGCTTTTTTTTTTATTAAGATGTGTCTCCATGTGCAGGCAACACTATTATATTTTGGACAGGTAACCCCGCCCCCAGCTGCAGGCACAAGCTGCGTGAACAGGTTCTAAACTCTGGCCCAGCACAGCCTGGATTGAACCAGTTTTGAGAACCAGGAGCTGGTTTCTTTGGTGGTGGAAAACCAAAAACCAGTGCCTAATCTGGCTCTGGCTCCGAATTAGCACAGGAACAAGCTTGGTCAAAAAACGTCCTTGGAAGGGTGGGATTAGACGGAGTGCACTCTGTCGGGGGCCAGACGAGCATTGAGCTGGAGCCTGTGAGTCACAAACCTTCTCACAGCAAACAAGATCACGTGCACTTAGGAGACACCCACTCAAAAAGCACAACCAGCCTCCTCTCTTTGTCTCTCTCAATTGGCAATGAGGACAAAGGAGATTTAAAACAACCTATCTCTTTCGCTTCTACCTCTGGTGATAGGAAGTTACACTTTAGGAAGGAAAATAAAAAATTTGCAGACCCAAAGACACTGCTGCCCAGACAGCTATAACAACCCGTTGCAAATTTGTCTGACTTAAAATGAATAAAATGACTTCTTGGACTGTCTTCTGTGCTTTCTGTAATGAGATTGTATCATGGCAATTAGATTCAAAGAGCAGTTTGTGGCCGAGTGATTATTGGGAGGCATGTGCAAATACTTTTGTTTCAATGTGCTGCTGTCAAAATGAGGAACAGATAGGACAAGGCAGCTGCCCTGAATCCAAACGGAGGGTTTACTCTGTACTGCTGTGTCTTTATTCATATCCTGCTGTGAAGAATGCACTCCACACACACCAGAGCACCCATAAAAGCTGGTCGAGATGACACAGCTGCTGGCACAGTGAGCCACTCATGTTGAATTCAAATTGTCCTGTAAGCCGCAGCAATCTTTTAACCATCCCATAAACAGTCTCCTGTCATTCTACTGCTCCCCATGCTCGGATCCTCTGTTGACCCCAGACTTTAAGACGACAGAGAGCTTCCTCTGGCTTCCCAGCAAACTCTAATTTCCCTTTGTTGCCGATAAGCCTTCCATGTCACTGTGAAATACATCACATCCACTTCAAAGTACAGGAAACAGACACGTACATTTGCTTTAGGATCAAAGGGGTATTTTAATCATACACTTGCAGCATTAAATACGGGGAAACCTGTGTTTTTTATGGCTTAGCAGTCACCCAGTCTTTGTTTGAAGAGTTTATCTGCATTAATTACATGTTGTCCCATTGACTTCAGTCAAATTCTGCATGATTTCCAGGAAGGCTTTAAGATTTGAACAAGAATCCTGGTCCATTTAGCTGTTCAGCAGTTTTTCTGTTGTCCATTTGCATAAAGAATAACAGCAGCAATTTGCAGCCTCTGCACAAAGGCAGCGCTTTTATCTGTGCATTCTGCTGTCAGCATCCAAGATGAGTCACACAATCCAAATCGACGTAGACATTTTTAATTTGTCAGAGAGGCAGGCTGAATCTGTGTCCCACAGAGACTGGCTGTCTACTGCTCTCATTCATAAGAATGTAAAAACCCAATCACCAGATAACATCCACTGTATTACAGGGCATACTTTGAACATCTCTCCTCGTCTACCTTGTTTTTTAAGAAATACAGTAAATGCATGAGGGGAAACATCCCAGCCACACCTGGGATGAAATAAGTTTGGAAGCCATGTGTCTTGTCAGACTTTATTTCTGACAGCATTATGCATAAAATGCAATAACTCACCATTAAAAGCATTCACCTCCATATGCAGTACTTGCTGATGGCCTGAAGTGACCCATATTTCAATTAACGCTGTGGGGAAGAGTGTTTTTACCTGCAAGTGCTTTGCAAGCTGATATGGGCGTATATGTAAAAGTGTTTGGGTGCAACTGGATGAGGCACATGTTTGTAAGCGTCTTGTCTTACTAACAGCTGTCCCTTGCTACAGCTTGTGCATATGACTCAGCTTGTTGTACCATGGATTTGGGCCAAATGCCATCCGGCTTCCTGACTTTCCATTACGTATCCAAGAAGGTATATATGTATGCGAATGTGTGAGTGTGTCACTAATTTAGGATACTATTGAGCAGGATTTTTTACAGTATTTTTCTTCTTATGGCTGCTCATCACTTATAGCGGGACTGTCAGCCTAGCACAGGTCTCGCTCACATGGAAGGAACGGAGCACCCATGACTATGTAAACGGCAACCAAAGCTGCTGAATTGAAAACACAAACGTGAGCCATGAAAGCATGGATCAGGCTGTGATGACAGCCACAGACTGAGCACAGTCGTTGCTACAGAATATTTCATCCTTGAAGTGCTTCATAGCCTTGCAATAACAGGATTACATAATTTCTTTCTGTAACATTCATAAAGCCTGTGACCAGCGGTTTGAACGCACCTCCTATCTGTGGTTGTAAAGTAAGTCTGTTTATAAAAGAAGATTAAAATGTCTAGTTGAAACACAGCTTTGTAATTTGGGATATTTAGCAGTTATTTTAAAGGTCTGCATAGATGTGACAGTAAGACAAAAAACAAACAAACAAGCAAAAAAATCCCTTTAGATTGGATCTGAATTTGGACAAAGCTCCTATATGATTTTATCTGAAATTATTTATCAGCTTGGTTTGAAAAAGACAAACAAAAAGAAACATCCTCCACATCGCACTAGCTTACTCCTCCAGATATGTCATCCCGTGAAGTGAATGCTAGTTCCGCAAGCTAACCCCACCCACGCAGCAGAAATGTGACTGGATGCAGTGTGGGCACGCTTCAGCAGCAATGTGTGTGTGTTCAGGGGGAGTGCCAGCTGTATGCGCAGCCAATCACATTTTGAGTTAATGTTCGAGGTTATGCAGCGAGACGAGAAGTGATACTGTTTGTATTTTTGTGACTTTAAAGGGTTGGACTTCCAGCACCCCCGTCATTTACCCTCCCCTCTCCGTTTGCATCTTTTCCTGGTCCAACTTTACTCTGTCACATGTGCTTCATCCAGAGCGAACGCTCCCTGACCATTTTCCACACAGACATCTCACATGCAAGCAGTTGAGAATGTCTGGCAGCAAATCACCGTCAAATCTCTTATGACTGTAAATGTGTGTGTGCGTGTGTGTTTTGCACACTGCAATGTCTGAACGGCTGCCAGAGAGGCTCAAGCGACAGTGGGATATCTATCTGCAGGGCTGAATGTTACATGTGACCGGGGTATATTTTAACTGGGTTATGTAAGTGCTCCAGCCTCTCCACGCACAGATGAGGAGGGCTATGCATGATGCACAGGACTGTGAGCTTACCACCAGCAGTGCCTTTGCAGCACATTGAATAATTCCTGCACAAGGTTTGAACGCAAGCCAATACATACTCCATAGTAATGGGTTTCTCTGTGTTGCTTTCCACTTCAAAAAGATCTTTAATGGCAGTCCTTTTGTGAGTTACAGTCATATTCTTATCTCTGCCATTAGCAAATGTGCTCATATTGATTCCAGATGATGTAATGGTTTGAGTTTGAAGGAGCAGCATAATAAAATCTTAATGTGAAGGTTAGAGTTACATAAGGGCTTTCATGAGAAGTAAAAGGAGTCCTGACAGTTCTTTTCATACTTGTTTGTTGCTGTTAAGGAGAGATTCATCCGTCTTCTTGTGACATGAAACAAGCAGATAATTGAGTAGTCATTGCAGATACGACACAGGACGTCTAGTGAGATTGACCACATCTTTATCGGAGGATCCCTGTGGAGAGCTGATGAGATGGTTGACAGCAGGCTGGCAGCCAAATTCATGTCCAAAGTAGAGCTACCCACGCTCCCTCTGCTACCACTTTTATGGGATTGTCACGTGGGCGGTTTAGAGCGAGATCCCATCTAGAAGTGATGTAATATGGGCTGATAATTTCTTCGCCGGCAATCATCCAGCCTCACATACAGAGGGATTTATGATCCTAGTTCTGTTGTAGTTGTGAGTTTTAACGTGAAACCTCAGCCTGGGCCTAGTCTCACTGAACTATAAGAATACATTATTTCAATGTGGCCAAACCTTTCAATGACATATTGTGTTATTGTGTTAGCCAATAACTATGTGTTAGTGTGTTAGCCATTGTAGTACATGTGGTAGTACATGTTGTCAGCCCGGTATGTTTTTAAGGACATACATTCCAATAGCAAATACTTTCATCTAAAACTGTTTCTCTGTGCTAGTCCTTTGAACCACCCTGCAGGTTTTACAGGTGTCCATACTTGACACACACTTGACACACATTAGCAGGCTTTCATAGAACTTGACAAGCAGTGCAGCTAATCTGCACCAGGTGTACTGGAGTCAGTAAGATCTCAAACATGTAGGCAAGGTTGTAGCTACTATTGAGGACACTGAGACCTGGACCTTGGTATTTTTATGCTGAATATGTAATAAAATGAATAAATACTTTTGAGCTGCATGGTTATCTGAGAAGTTCCTCCTTTATCAAGTTTTTAGTTCAGAATAGATCGTCTCATACTAATTCTTATTAAATTGAACACAGTGGAAAGTGAAAAAACTCTTAGGAGAGTGATGAAATAAAATGTGTTCAGTCAGAGGCTTGTTAGGGTCAGATGTACTGAGATTTCCCCTTGGGATAAATTGAATATTTTCATATTTTCATTTAATTCTTTTCATAAACAGGCATTTATAACCAACTAAGGTTTCTCTTTCTGTTGAAATGGGAGGCTGTAGCTCAGGAGGAAGAGCTGTTTGTCTTTCACACAAAAGATTGGGAGATGAAATTCAGGCTTCCTTTGACTGTATGCCAAAACATCCCAAGGCAGGACACTGGACCCTAGGTTGTCACCTGATGTGCCTATCAAGGTGTTTATGTAAATATGTTGCTTAGTTTTAAGGGCTTTGAATGACTGAGGCCCTCAACATGGCTGGAAAAATACTATATAAGTACAAGTTTACCAGATGTACAGTAATAAATATGGTCATGATACAGGCCAGGGTAATTAAATAAGTACTGCATTAAAAACACGACCAGTTTACATTAAAATATTCACAGTGCTGGGAAAAAAGGCCAATGTGGACTTTTAAAGAAAAAACAAGTGAACTTTGAAAGACAATAAGTGAAAGTTGGTTTGGATGATTAACTGAAGGTTTTCTAAAGGATGGATGGATGGATGGATGGATGGATGGA
>JBAMIG010000010.1:16886676-16898452 GCA_037177335.1 Kiunga ballochi | reverse complement strand
CTGTGCAGGGTGCACCTCCTACCTGAATGTCTGCTGGGTTAGCTGTGCAGGGTGTACCTCCTACCTGAATGTCTGCTGGGTTAGCTGTGCAGGGTGCACCTCCTACCTGAATGTCTGCTGGTTTAGCTGTGCAGGGTGTACCTCCTCATGGTGCACTGTTACGGTAAGCAAACATCTGCTCTGAAAATAATTTCATTTTTTCCAATTAGTTTCACTAAATCTGGTAACAAACAAATGAGAAAAAACCAATCAAGTTCTTTTAAAGGCAAAAATAAACCTTTTATATTTTTTCCCTTTGCTATAAATAAACATCAGGTTTGTAAATTAAAAGAAATTGATGGAGACTGTAGCTGTGGATGATGTAGGGCAGTCACAAAGTTATGAACAAAACCAAAAGGTTCCTCATATTCTACTGTGTGTGTGTGTGTGTGTGTGTGTGTGTGTGTGTGTGTGTGTGTGTGTGTGTGTGTGTGTGTGTGTGTGAGAAAGAGTCTTGTCTGACATCTTATTGCTATTGAGCAGACATTTGGTCACATTTAGATAGAGATTTAGCATTTACTAACATGTTAAATACAGAAATACAGTCATTATGTTGGTTTTTCTTAGTTTTTTTTTCCAGTTAACATCAAAACCCTGATGGACTGGCAACCTGTCCAGGGTGTACCCGGTCTCTTACTGGGATCAGCTCCATCATCTCCTCTATCGGATTAAGCAATAGAGAAAATAATTGTAGTTTTAAAAGCTATTTATCCTTGTATTCACAAAGTTGCTGTGTCTTCTTGTTGTTTAACACATCCAGATGAAACAGTGAACAATAACAACGGTTCAAAGCCATATGCATGAAAACTGAGCCAACCAGTCACCTGATAAATTACAGCCTACAGTTTTTACAGCTTTAATGAAAAGCTTCTTAATGAAACCAAACACATCTTTCAGACACTTCTGGTGTTCTTATTGCTCTCATAGACAATTCAGCTGAAATATTCACATTAAGGCTTTTAATCTTGTTAGTATTGTATGAATATATATAATATAATCTCAGTTTAAAGGTGCAGAGAAGATACAGTTTTACAGAAAGAAAGAACAGAAACTAACTAGCGTAGCGGATGACAGGACAATCCAGGAGAAAAAGCAGATATTTGTATTAATAGATGCATGTTCTTCTTCCATTTTTGGGTAAAATAAAGGTACTAATGCTGAAAAGTAATAGGTAAAAATGACATGGGCCTAATGAATGTATCCTCAGTATGACCTCTGACCTGCCATCATGGGTTTGCTGGAGTGACGGGTTCCAGGATGTAAGATCCCTGACCTTGGAGATATGAATCTTTGTAGATTGGGCTCACTTCCCACTGACACCATAAGATCATCATTATGGGGAGTTTAAAGGCCACCTAAACATCTTTTTGTCTCATACTTCAGCAGTTTCTGCCCACTGCTGTCTGGTTGGGAGTGTCATTAAAAACACGATATACTTATCTGAAACACTGGCATGTATCATTAATGTGAATGTCAGATTAAGGCTGTTATAATCCTGCCTGTCACTTTGTATTTTTGCAACTAAACAAGAACTCTTATAAAATGAATTGCTTCAGAGCTATGAATGTGATCTTATGCATTGATCTGTTTGTGTTGTGTGCTAACTGGATGAGCGACCAGCAATCACAAAAACCGACCAAGCAATTAAAAAAAACATGCAGGCAAACATTAACTCTGTCCAAGTCTATCCAAAGTTGATAAACTTTGCATTGACAGAACAACCAGACAGGCTTGTGTGTGGAGAAGTGAGCGCTCATGTCTCCTGAAACTCCTCAGCGTGGCACATTTCAAACACCAGCACGTGCGCAAAGCTCAGCGTTTCTCCACGCCTAAATGAGGGATTTCACTTGGATGCGGTCGCGTTGCTGTCATCCTCCAGTGACTAGATGACTCTGACGGCTGGTTCTGTTGTTGCTCTGACGTCATTATACCGAGAAGCTGCCAACATGAGTATAAAAGCATTTTAGGAGACTGGCGCTCCGGTCCCTCACTGCACCGGGCTGACATCGCGCAGAGGAAGTAAAGATGCGCTGTCTGCGCTTCACCACCATCGTTGTGCTGCAACTGACTTTGTGCAGTCTAATGCAGGGTAAGACACTTCCAGACAGGTTTCAAAATCTTAAAAATGAAGAATAATATCAGATTACACATGTATTATTTTAGTTTCAAGTTTAGATGATTGATTTGTTTGTTTTATTTATTTACTTTTTTAAGAAACACATTTAAATTTTGGCATTTTTTGTGTTTCAGGTACAAAATGGACATACAGTGGTAAGTCTCATAATATTTGTCTCACTGTTTTTAAGCTTTAAGCCATCCTCGCTTTTGTTGAATGATAATGTTCATTGTATGCTTTTTGGTTTATTTTTTTAATAATGGTAAAAATTAAATAAGAAAAATGTTTTTTTTTTTTAACATTTTTTTAAAAAGAGACATTTAATATAATAAATCAGGCTTGCAAACTACATCAGAACATTTTAGTTACTTAAGAATAAAAAACGAGAATAAATTCAAATAAATAAAATAAAATACAATGTGGTGACAGTCTAAATGCAGGAATCCTTATGAAGTTAATTTATAACTGCATTCTGCATTCACATAATGACTGCCTTCATCTGAAGCCTTGAGATCTCTGGATTTCTTGAGCCATGACTCTCTTACATAAACTACGCTCGCAGCATGGCCTCTCATCATTGTGACACAAGCTCTCAAAAATCTGTTGCATTTACAGAGCAGAAACCAAACACCAGCAGGTGTAGTCATCACATATAAACTGTTCTAACAAATTCTAATGAAAATACTTATTCTAGACTTCGTCTTTATCAGCAATTTATACTCTTTTAAAGAATCGCTTTCTAATTGTTTTCCACTGTCTTTATTATTTATTTATTTATTTATTTATTTATTTAGTTTACAGTCCTTTTCCTGACACAGAAAGCCATCTCACCAAAAACACACTTTACTGGCTCCGGCTGCATGTTCAGCACCTTCCTTCCTTATTCTGTAGCGTAAAAAGATTTATAAACATAAAATGTGATTGTTCCATAGATATGCACAATATGTTATTATATCAGAAATGGACAAGCATTAATAATGATCATCAACTAAGATGTAAGACGTTTTTAAAGCCTAATGATGAAATAGTTGAGAATGAAAGAAGCTTCCTCTGGCCTCATCATGCAGCACAATTAATTTAATCCTCACTTACATGTACAGCCCAGGGAGATCTTGTGTCATTGTAGTCAGTTGTCCTCAGGGCTGGTAGCACTTTCTGTTGACATGAGCGCTGCTGAGTCTTGCAATTTATCCTAACCCCAACACTTTACCCTCTAGCTGAGGACAGGCAGTGAATCTTCACATGAGATGGTGATGATGACTGTTTTAGTCTTCTTTGCTGAATAGATTACTCAACAGAAAGCCTCATCTAAATCTTCTAATTTAAGGTTTCATTTACAAAGAAAGGCCTCTGTATTTAGGAAATTGCCTACAGACATTAACGCCCTGTGAAGGACTGCCAAGGGACAACCAAGTCCAACTGGAGGTCAATTTTTAAAGGTCAATCTGTCTCAAATTATAACAAAAATTAAATAAATGGTGAGTAATTACATCCATAAGTGTACATTTCTCACCTATTGTTGGATTGATTGGCCTCAACTGAACTTTGAGCATTGCATCAAACAAATATGTCGTGATTTACAGCTTCACATGATGTCTGTTGACATAATACGATCAAGCTCCATGTATCTTGAAGTCAGATTGGCGCAGGCCTCCTGCTGCATTATTCATGATGTGGTCAGCTGGCATATGGCGAATGGTGAATTTTTAAACTAATTCTTGATGGATGAGGAATCGGTGCCAAAAAGGTAGCCTGGGGGTGTGATTTCCCAAGGTTTGTCATGTTGATGCTGCAGTTTTATGTTTGACAAACTTTAATCATTGTAAACTATAAAGACATTTTGAGCAATCATTGCAACTAAAAAGCACAAAGAATGTATCAAATGTCTCTTCATCATTTTATTTATTTCAAAGCGGGGCACATTTCCTTTCCATATGCAGTTTAGGCAACACGAGTCTCTGTGTACATTTATTTAAATTATTAGTTTAAAACATAGTTTTTATTAAACATCACAGAAAAGATATTTGTAGAAAAACCATTATGATAGGATGAAACACCATCATGCTTTGAAGCTGATTTACTGGTGTGGTTGCAGGACCTAAAGGGGAGCACCACTGGTCCAAGCATTATCCGTACTGTGGTGGTGCTTTCCAGTCTCCGATCGACATCCAGTCAGAGCTGTTGAGGTTTGATCCCACTTTACGTCCAGTTGAGGTTCAAAACTACGACCTGTCACCAAACGAGCAGCTCACTCTTGGAAATAATGGACACTCATGTGAGTATAAATCATCCAAATGAGTCATAAAATGTAGAGAACTTCAGGAACAATGTGTAATTTAAACTCACATAAGCACAAATATGTCAAATGTTTTATGAAACTATGCAAGTATTCACGCTTGTTTGGCTTCAAATGTAGAAGGTTTTAAAATAAAAGCTATGCACATATTTAGAAATGACCACACATAAAATTGGTGGATGATTTTGCAAGATCTTCCACAGCAATTTTGTATAATCACTCTCCTATTATCATTCTGTCCTTTGAACTAAAGAATGAGATCTAAGTTTAGACTGGAGACGTATGAGCAAAGACATCGCTTCTGCTTTGTGTCTGCGAGGACTGAAGCCTCTAAACAAAACCTGCTTCGTTTAAAATTCAATGCTAGTTGGTCTTAAATGTGCATGTTTGGATGCACAATAAATGTTTATTTCGAGGAGTTTGTTAGATTAATTTATAACAGAAAATGTCAAATGTCCAGAATTTCAGTGACTGGCTTGCTGAGCATATATGTAGCATCTACCAAATGAGATCTGGTCCAGTAAACTGTTACTGACTGCATGCAAAGACCATACAAATGCTTATGTGGGCACCTGAAGGGTTTCCACACCACAGGCTGAATGTCTGTGTCAGTGTGACGCAGGTTGAAATAAGCTGACACAAGGATTTTCATGTGTAAGCATTCATGACACACTGGCGAACATGTGGAGGACACCAGGCATCACTCCACCATTAAGCATGTTCATGTAGTCACACCACTTTGACAGCACTGAGAGGGCAACGCTGACCTCCTCAGTCAGACGAGGTTACATTTTATGCTTCTTGATTATTATGAAGTGAGGTGACTCTTCCCTGATTTTTGATGCACGTTGCAATTTAGTTTATTTTGATTTGCAGTGCAAATATCATTGCCTTCAAAGATGCACATCTCCAGCCTGAGTCACCGTTACACTGCAGCTCAGCTCCATTTCCACTGGGGGTCCTCTGGTCTACCTGCAGGCTCTGAACACACTGTGAACAGTAAGCAGTATGCAGCAGAGGTAAACAAAGCAGATGCTTCTACTTAACATCACGGCCTCTTTACGTCACCTTAGAGAATCTTTAAAAAGTTGCATGAGTTCATTGACGTTTATGGTTATTAGTTATTATTAAACAGCCTTGGACTGTAGGTCTTTACCGTGATTTGATTCTTTTCTTTTTCAGCTATTTTATGGCAGATTATCTGCTCGAGTCTCCTTCTGCCAAACTGTTGTTGCCAGACCAGCTTTCCAATTTGACTCTGTAAAAACTTTAGTACGAGTTTACGATCAACTCAGTGACCCTGAGATGTTCAGGTTCTGTGGCTGCAAAACAAGCCCACATCATTAATCATCCTGGCTTCAAGCAAAACAGTTGTTTTAAGGTGTTTGTGCTCATGCGCTGTGTTTTTACAAACATGTTGTGCATTGTGAGCAAACGGCTCACTTTGGTCTCGTCTGTCCAAAGAGCATTTTTCCAGACATCTTGAGGTTTGTTCAGATTAAACTTTGTAAACCTTAGCAGTGCTGTCATGTGCATTGTGGGAAGGCTTTTTCTAAGTAACTCTTAAAAACAAGCCGCGCTTTTTTTGTTCTAACTCACAGCATGTAACACATAAATGAGACCCATTGATTCTGAAATGCAGCTTTTGCATATTTTTGCACTCACTATGAGGATTAGACAGCCTGACCTTTGGTTGATCTTGCTGGGACATCCACTTCTGGGAAGATTGACAAGCTTTCTTGGATGTTTCTCACTTACGAATAAATGTTCTCGTGGAAGAACGATAGATTCTAAGTATGGTTTAGAAATTAAGTCTCTTCTGAGGAGCAAAAATGGTGATTCTTCAAGATCACTGGGGATGTTCAGCCACCAAAGTTCATCAGCAGCTCCTGTAGGTGGGTTTAATGTACCACCCAAAAACCAATGTTGTTCAAAGGTGTTCTAGTAGTACACCAAAAACACAAACATAATATATTAACTCTGGCATCATGGAGATATTATCATAAAACAACTTTTGGAGATATTTAACATTTGATTCTTTATGACACACATATGGGAATTTAAACTGGAAGAAATGTCAGATCATGCATTTTGCTAAAACACATTTTGGATAAAAAATGTTCAAAAGTTGTCTCTGACTAAAATTTTCAATGTTGGTAGAAATCATCGTTCAAATAATAAGTATCTTTTTCTGTTCTCTTTCCTAAATGCATTTATATGTTTTATTGAACTTCCTGAAAGCCAGAAACAACTGGATAAGTGAGGAGACTTATGTACAGTATGTCAGTGTCTTATCCCTGTAGAGTTTAAATGGATTAAAGTACCAGAAATTATATGTTGTGGTTTTCAACCAGCTCTCCATAGGAGTGGCTCTGTGTTCTTCTAAATGCATCAAGCTCTGAAAGCAGTTTTCACACAATAGTTTAAGTCAAGCAGAGGATCTTAAAAAAGGTGGAAAGCTGTTTCATGTCATTTCTTATATTTTGAATCATGGAGTACATACGGGCTTTTTATGTGCGCGTGCTTTAGATGCAATGCAGCCACATGTAAGGTGATGCGGTTTGACCTGAGTTTCTCAGGTCACATCAATGGCATTGCAACTTTTCATGTCTCTCCAGAGTCCAGAACCACCACACTCTGATGATACGTTGTTTTTAAAGGGATGGAATCATGGGAAATTAAACATTTCCCAGAAATAGTGCAAACCTATATGTCTGTCTTTAGAGCACTATAAAATTTGGCCAGATTTTTTTTTCTGAAGACGGAGAAAGGATTGACGTTCTGGTACTCATTTATATTTTATAATAAACGATTTCTTTAGATACTCACACCTCCTGAACACTACAGGTTTTGTCCCAAGTAACCATTTATTGGCACAGAAAATAATAAAAAAAATGCAAAATAAAGAAATCTATAGAATTTGCTGAGTAAAAATGCAGACAAACCTTTGCTAACACAGTCGGGTGAAACTCTGAGGTACTTTTTATATGAAAAATGATTTATAGAAATTATGGAAAGAAATTAAGTTTTTATATAAATTACAGAACTAATTGAAAATACTTAAAAATTCATAGAAATCTTTTATGCTTATAATTATTTACTAATAACAATTAAACTTTTTCTACAGTGAATAAATACTTTTATTAAAGTAAAGTTAGTTGTGCAGCGAAAAAACTTCACAGTTAAATATCTACATTTTCAGTTTCTGCCATTATCTGTTAAATATATTGAGCATAATAAAGTCCTGTTAGCTAATCTATGCAATGTCTCTGCTTCCTACACACTGCAGTGTCTGTTTCACTCTACTAATATGAGGCTTTTTTCTTACAGATGCATGTTGTGCATTACAATTCAGATAAATACCCAAATATTTCCATGGCTGTGGATAAATCTGATGGTCTGGCTGTGCTGGGCATCTTTGTCGAGGTGAGACTGTGTGGAGCTTGTGAGGAGATACTGATTTTGTCTCTTTTTGGTTAAACAGAACCATCTAATTATGCTTTCTGTGCAGATCGGAGAGTTCAATTCAGCTTTTGACCAGTTCTTAAAGTTCATTAATGGTGTCAAATACAGAGGTGAGTTTAATTCTTTCAGCTCAGATTCAAATAGTTTGCATCCTTTTTATGACAAGCATATCACATGCATATGTAACAGAGGGTGAAGTATTGATTAATCACTGATTAATACTCAGGGTCAGGGGAAATGTAATGGTCTCCCACATAACAAACCATTTTTGTAAGTCTTCTGTTTGGGGTAATTTGACAGAATTGAACAAGGAACAGGGCTAATTTGAAAGTAACAAACATAACAATGTTATGCTTTTTATTTTATGATGCTCACGTTCTGATTTGTTTCAAATGAGTGTGTGTGTGTGTTTTATCTGATGGGCCCGTGGAGTACAATATTCACTCCACTGTGTCATTTCTCTGCTAGATTCTGCTCAAAGTGTTTTATTTTCAGTCAGAGGCTAAAGGAATCAACTATGGAGCTGCTTAGTGAGTGTTTCCCTCTGAGCGGAGCTGAGCAGACGTATTTTCAGCTCAGAGATGTGAATTATTAGTTATGTTGTTTCTAATACAATCAGGCTCTCAATAAATGTTAATCTGTAAGCAGAAAACTTCTCCCAGAACTTCTTGCTTACAAATAATGGCTTATAATAACAAATTATGAAGGCAAGTGGCAATAATTGACACGAGTTTGATTTTTTTCCCGTTTTGGTGGGTTAATTATTTCCCTTAAACAGATGCAGGTCCATTCTTTTCCCCTCACAGTGTGTGGAGCTTTCTTATCAGCTCATTCATGTGAACATGATGGATTTTATACACAGGCTAAAAATGTTTAACGAGTATTTTTGTTTTTTGTGTAAAATCACAGACCAGAGAGTGCAGATGTCCGGCTTCAACATTAGGACTCTGCTGCCTGCACGCTTGGATGAATATTATCGCTACGATGGCTCATTGACAACTCCTCCATGCTACCCAAGTGTACTGTGGACAGTGTTCAGAAGTCCTGTTGCAATGTCCCAAAAACAGGTATTTTAACAGTTTGTGCAACTTTTTTTTATGGTTAAAGAAAAAAAAAACAATGTTTGATTGAAATTACATTTTTTATGCTTACAATACTGTGAGATTTTCATTAACTGAGATTTAAGTAAAAAACAAACAATAATTGTGCATTGTTTTTGTTTTGTTGTGTGTTTTTAGTTTTCTTCCTTAGCAACAGCCCTCTACTCTTCCCATGCTCAGGACTCAGCGCCTGCACCACTACACAGTAACTACAGGAAACCACAGCCGGCAGACAGCCGAGTTGTGCTGGTGTCTTTTAAGGAGGGTAGGTGTGGGCTTCAAAATAGGCTTTTCTTATTGTTAGTGCATGATGAAAGTGTCACATTAGGGCTATAGTAATTATGTTATTTTAAAGACAAACACACACTGGCTTTGGCTTGTCTTGCATCACCTGCTTACAGCTAATACAGTGCTTAATACAAACTTTAGAGCTGAATGACTCTTTACTGCTTATGTTTTAAAGGTAGGCCATATTTTAAGACATGAAAGAACTTCCCTTTTAACATGAAACACTAATATGTTTGCACGGTTTACCACAATGTTAGTATTTTCGTGTAATGTAGTATAAATGTGCATGTTTTACTCTTTCTTTCGCTCAGAGCTGTGCTTCTTTAATGGTACGTGTTTCTACATGACAATATGGCAACGTAGGACAATCCTATAATAAGCTTTCCTGGTAGCTATTTAACAGGCGATGGCTTGCACTTTTAGCGCATCATTTTTAGCAGCTCTGTTGCATGGCAAGAGATGAAAGTTCAACATCAGTCCAAGCAGTTCCTGATATGAGGGAATATTTAACAACACTGGCTCTGTGTGTGATGCAGGCAGAGGGCTGCATGGTACCCATACAGTCACATCTCCCTTCACGAGGAAGAGAATCATTCAGCAGCTGCTGGTAGGCGACCTGGCAGACTTGGCTGATGAAGGGCTGTATCAGCTCCTACCAAGTGGTTCACAGAAGCTACAAGCTGGCAAGAGGAAAGATCTCAAGGACATGCAGAGTCTAGCCAAACCCAAACAACAATTGTTGAATCCATCTCTGTGGAGAAAGAGCCAGACCAACCACCATGTGGGAAAGTTGGCGCTGGCTGAAGACGCACTGTGCTATGCCTCGCTGGAGCAGAGCGTTTCCCATCAGCTCAGACAGCCCCATACTGATAATCAGCTGGTTCGGGCTCTCAGAGAGGCAGTTTTTCCTGAGCTCAACTTAAAGAGCTATCTGGGCTGCAAGTCAGACTTAGCTCTTCCCACCATCAGACACATTCTTCGTGGACGACCTACAGATGAGGCTTTTGAGTTAGATCGTTCCCTGACAAAAGCCTTAATGAATCAAAAGAAGACTTCCAACACAGTTAAACAAAATGGACCAATGACGAAGTACGGTGGTCTTTCACCCAGGAGACCACCTAGCAAGGGTTATCCACATCCTTGGCTTTTGCCAATGGAGTGGGAAGATTAGAAATATCCCAAATAGCTCATTCTGTCCCTTTTATAAGACAGCTGTTGTTTGCAAAAGTGAATTACTCGTTTCCTTTTCAATTTTTTTCCAATTTCCAATTAATCTTTGCTTAATGTGTTTTAAATTATTCTTTCCACTGTGTGTACAAAAATATAAAGATCTGCCGTTGATAAAATAGCAATTGCTCATTGTTTGGATTTCTATTGATTATTACAGGTTATCCCCAGCAGCTGGTCCAGGATTAGAATATATATATGGAATATATTCTGTATTTCTAGAGACTGAAAACCTTTGAGCTATGCCAGAGTATCAGCCTTTGGAAGAAACCCTGGCTAATAAGGCTTACAGACCTTTAAAATGCTTCAGATAACCTCTCCTACAAAACTGCATCATTAATTCATTTGACATCTTTAACTCATGGGCATAATAAATAGTGCAATCTTTGCATTAACCATCATAAAACTTGCTAAACTTGCAGACAGCTTATGACAATCAACTCCTTCAGCGTTGATAAGGAACACTACACCCCACCTCTCTAAACTTCTCCAGTTTGTGTATATTTCTTCAGGGTTATCTTCACCACTTTGATTAGTTACATTCAGACAAACAAAGGTCCCTTTCTTCTGGTTGTATGGTCTGGTCACTACCATCACTACCATCCCTACCATCATTACCATCACTACCATCACTACCATCACTACCGTCCCTACCATCCCTACCATCACTACCGTCCCTACCATCCCTACCATCCCTACCATCACTACCATCCCTACCATCACTACCGTCCCTACCATCCCTACCATCCCTACCATCACTACCATCACTACCATCCCTACAATCACTACGATCCCTGCCATCACTACGATCCCTACCATCCCTACGATCCCTACCATCCCTACCATCACTACCATCCCTACCATCACTACCATCCCTACCATCCCTACAATCACTACGATCCCTGCCATCACTACCATCCCTACCATCACTACCATCCCTACAATCACTACCATCCCTACAATCACTACCATTCCTACCATCCCTACAATCACTACGATCCCTACCATCACTACCAACACTACCATCCCTACCATCACTACCATCACTACCATCACTACCATTCCTATCATCCCTACCATCACTACCATCACTACCATCCCTACCATCACTACCATCACTACCATCCCTACAATCACTACGATCCCTACCATCACTACCATCCCTACCATCCCTACCATCACTACCATCCCTACCATCACTACCATCCCTACAATCACTACGATCCCTACCATCACTACCATCCC
>JBAMIG010000010.1:16863459-16874002 GCA_037177335.1 Kiunga ballochi | reverse complement strand
TATATATTTATTTATGATATTAAACACTTGAATAATAATAGTTACAATAATAGTGTGCAGCATAAATTTGTGCTTTTAACAGATTTAATCAACAGAAGTGTTACTAAGTGTTGTGTGTTTGCTTTGTTTCTGTAGATAAAGCGAGAGAACCGTCGGTGTGAGGTTCTGCTTCATGATGTGGAGATGGCAAGCAGCTTAGCTCTGTGCCGAGAGAAGACTTTCCAGTATCCTCGGGAAAGGCTGCAACATCTCTGGAGGTTCTTTCACGGCAGAAAACAATCAGAACATGGTCATTTAAAGTTTTGCATGGTTCTGTTTGTGATTTTCTCTGCAGGCTGCTGCTTCTGAATCAGTTCCATGATGTGATTCCTGGCAGCTGCATAGGCATGGTGGTGGAGGACGCTCTCAGATATTATCAAGGTATAAACATGTTTGCTTTTTTTTTTTTTTAAATTGCAAAATCTTTTTTGTCACTATCTGAGTCCTTTTTATTTTTACTGTCATAGATATCTGCAGTGATGCCACCCTCCTTTTGCATGATGCTTGTGAAGTTTTGGGGTCAAAGGGCAGCTCTGTTGGTGTGTTCAACTCTCTGCCATGGGAGCGCCATGAAGTCATCCAGGTTACCGATGACACAGAAAAATCTGGTCTAGGTATGTCTATCTCGGTTTTTCTAAGATACAGAGATATAAGTAGATATTTGTAGTGTGCTTCAGGTTATCTAGATTTGAAAATACGTGCTGTTTTGTAATGTCTGTGGCCATATTCAGCTCTGGTGACAGTTCCCAGCATCGGTACCTGCCCAGTCAAAGACATTCAGCCTGTGACTCCAGTTTCTGTTACTGTTCAGGTATTTATCATAAATAAAGATATTACTACTTTAGATGTGTTATTTAATGTCTAATTGTTTGTTTGTTTTCTAACATTACAGTCTGATGGTACTGTCCTTATGGAAAACGGGATTTTACGTACTGTGATAAACAGAGATGGCTCTTTGGCATCTTTGTGTTTGATCAATGCAAACAGGTCATTTTAAACAACATATTAACATCAGTGTTTAATCTATTGATACATGTCCATAACAAGCTTTGTTTGTTTTAGAGAAACAATCTCTGACGGCTGTAGTGGGAACCAGTTTGTCATGTTTGATGATGTCCCCCTGTACTGGGATGCTTGGGATGTAATGGACTACCATCTTCAGACAAGGTCTCACTCCTTCATTTTGATTCACTGTAAAATATCCTAAGTTTGCGAAGTATTGAGAAAAATGAATACATGAGAAATAAAAGGACTCTACAGGAAGCCGGTAGTGGAGGTGTTGCAGCCTGCTCATGTGGTGACTTCAGGACCACTGCGAGGGAGTGTCAGCTTCACCCTCAGGATCAGCGACAGAAGTACTGTCACACAGGAAATTGTCATGGATGCCATGTGTCCTTATGTGAAGTTCAACACAGAGGTAACCACTGGAATAAAAAAACCAAAAGCATTTTGTTATATCTCACAGCAAGAGACATTCAGTTGAGGCATCCATTTATTTTAATGCAGAAGTGTGTCCAAAATGCACATTAAACACATACCGGTCCGTTTGCAGGTGCAGTGGGCTGAGTCGCACAAGTTTCTCAAGGTTGAATTTCCCGTGAGAGTTCACAGCCTCAATGCTACGTACGAGATTCAGTTTGGTCACCTGCAGAGACCCACACACTGGAACACTTCGTGGGACTGGGCCAGATTTGAGGTGCGACATGGTTCCATACAACTGGTATAAACCTTCTGTGCTGTCCTTGTGCTTTCATTGCACTTTCTTTCATAGGTGTGGGGTCACAAATGGGCCGACTTATCAGAGCACAGCTTTGGAGTTGCACTTCTGAATGACTGCAAATACGGTTATTCCATCCACAACAACACAATGACTCTGTCCTTGTGAGTTTCCTTCATTGTTCATACACAATAACACCAAACTGAATTAGCATCTAACAATAAATGACTGTTTCTGTAGACTGAGAGCACCTAAGGCACCAGATGCGACTGCTGACATGGGGACTCATCAGTTCACCTATGCCGTAATGCCACATAAAGGCAGTTTGATTTATCTTTATGGTATCAATTTCCCCCATAATGCTTATTATACACACATGTAACTCATATCTGTTGTACAGGATCCTTCCAAGACGCCTCTGTCATTCAGTGTGCATACAACCTCAATTTCCCTCTGAAGTTGATGAAGTGCAGCGCTGACTCAGCACCGTGGAGCGCCTTCTCTGTCAGCACCGAGGCGGTCATACTTGAGACCATTAAGCAGGTAAGGCACATCAAGGTTATCATAAATATATTGTTGGATAATGATGTATAAAAACTTCCACATCTGTAAAATGTGACCCTTTTTATTCACCACAAAAGGCTGAGGATGGAAACGGGGCCCTTGTGCTCCGTCTCTATGAGTCATATGGGAGCAGCATCAGTGCAACTCTGCAGACCACCCTTCCAGTCAGGGAAGCCTGGCAGTAAGTGTTTCTATTTGTGTTTCCTTTCATATTGTTTTTCTTTTACCGTCTAATGTCCTCTAAAATCCTCTTTCAGTTGCGATCTCTTGGAAAGGCAGGACCACAGCCAGCCAGTAAACATGACGAAGGATGGGATCACTCTGAACTTCAAACCCTTTCAAATCGTGACACTGTTGCTCATATTGTGACGTATTACCAGCGAAAATGAAACGGCAGCTGGAATATGAATGAATGACTCACAGGCTTCCAGAGTGATGTTTTTTAATAAAATAAACACCTTTGTGCAACAAATTGTGTAAAAACTTTATTTAAAACATCTCAGTATTAAAATGTTTGGATTTGCAGCCCCTTTTGGTCACCTTCTTATTCTCATGTCTGGGAACCTGCAATGAGAATAACTGACTTCTTAATCTGTACATCTTATGTGGCAGCCTATTTCCTTTATTTTAGGCTAAAGCAGAGTTTGTACCTGCACGGCTGCTCTTTCTCCTCAGAGAGCTCGCTCTTGTTTCACGCTGCGCTGTGTTTACTTCCTGGATTTTTTCAGGCTTTCCTCTTTTTGACACCACTTCCTTTGGACCTGCTTTCTTTCCTTTTTTTGGTGTTTTTGTCACTCCTTCCTCTTTGGCTGGCTGAGTGTTTCTTGTGCCAGCAGAGCGACTTTTAGCCACCTAAAGAACATAATGTTAACCAGCTATTGCTGCAGAGCTCAATATTCAAGTAAAGAATAAGTTTGACCTTTTTTCTGTCTGTGTAATCGTGGTCTTCTTCCTTTTTGATCCTCTTTTTTGCTTTGGGTGACTTTGAATCTTCACAATAAAAAAATAAAATGATTATTTGATTGTGAAAAGTTCAGCTAAAATAGCTAAATTGCTCAAGCTGATGCATGCGTGTTACCTTTCGGAGCCATCGGGCCGGGATCTCCCTAAAACACATCAAAATGTTAATTAGTATCAGATGAGATTATTTTTCAAGAATTTCCTTATTTACTTTAAACCACATAGTCCTCCCATTGTGATCCCGGATAGAGTTCATTCCATCTATGTAATAACACTGCAGCCAAGCCTGAAAGGCAGAGTAGTCTGCTTTCTCTGGGTCGTAGCCCTTACCACCTAAAAAAAAAAAAGTTTCATAATTGGAAAGTTTTTTATGTTGCTTTTGTTTAGTTGTTTTTTAAAGAATAAGACTAAATAGATTAAAACCCACCTAGGCTGACAACCTCCAGCGGTACTGTATGGCACAGCCTGAGTAGATCCCCTGTCTCCTGTTTTAAGCCTTTCTTCTTGGTTCTTACTGGGGTCTTTTCAGAGGAATAATGACAGATCTTTAGAAAATGCAGTGAACATGTTTTACAGTAACGGCTTGTTCTTGTTCTTTTCACCTTTTTGTCTGTGATCTCATTTTTTAAAGGCTTCTCATTTTCTAATAAATCATCAGAAGGAAGGCCTTTCAACACATCCCGGGCAGACACAAAGGGGGTAATGTTTAACCTAAAAGAAGGAAAATCAGTTGTTAGGACCCATTTTTTCATTAGGAAAAGAGGCTCCTTTGTTTTTACAGACATCTGAAAAGTCCCTCCTATCCACAGAAGATGTGTAAAAGCATCAAATCATGTCATGTGGAGGAGGCCAACCTTGAAACTTGTGAGAATAACTTGTTTTTCATGCATTCTTGCACAAAGCTCATGAAAACAGCTCATTTAGTTTTGATAGCATTTAGTCTAATTCAGGGTCAAAGAGGGTTGAAGCCTATCCCAGTCCTCAGCGGTTGCAGGCCCAACACAGAGACAAGCATTCACATCCACACTTCCTCCTAGAGAGGCTTTAAAGTGACCAATTAATCTAACATGCATGTATTTGAACAGTGGGAAGAAGCTGGAGTACATGGAGAGAGCCAACACATACACTGTGAGGCTGCAGTGCTACAAGTCACCCTGCAGCTTCTGACTCAAAGAATAATAATCCTTATAAAAAACAATCAAGCAGATCCATGTCCAGTTTGGATGTTGCTTTTCTTTCAGTTTACTTTTAACAGTACATGTGATAAATGCATCATACGTTACTTTTTCCATAAACCACTCATTTTTGCTAGGTAAACATAGGTAAACTAGCTAAATGTGCACATTTGAAGGATTATTTTATGTGCCATTGTAGATTAAATAATAAATTAAGTAATAAATAAAGTGTTTTACCCTAATTAAGTTTTGCACAATTTGTCCCTTTGTTGCCATACATATTCATCACCTGTAAAGGATTTCAGCCCTCAGGTAGTTGCCGATACCATTGAAGTACTTTTGGTTCAGCAGGACTTCACAGATGGGTCGATCAAAAGCCCGATCAGACAGGTGTGACAAAACGTTCTCCCTGCAAAGAGTTTGTACCTATTAATGTGTATCTGTTAATGAGGGTCACACAAGGAAGACTCCACTTCACAAACCTGAAACTTTTGTACTCGAACATGATGCAGGGCCCTCGGTCGGGTTGCCATATGCCATTGGGTTGCCAGCTGCCAAACCTGCGTGTATCCACAAAGCTCAGCACCCTGCAAGGCTTCTCTCGGGTGTAAAAACGAAGATGAGCATGTTTGGGTAGCTCATCCTCTGTGGTGAACCGGAAATAACCTGACATCCCAAAGCGAAAAACTATATCCATGGGTTGGTCTGCTTGTCCTGGCCTTGCTCTCTGTTTTGCATCATCAGTTTTGACAGGAATTAATGTGAGCTTCACTTCCTTCCCTCTGGAAGTGGCGCTGATGCGATATGCCTCACAGGTGAAGGGCACATCAGGGCTTTTGCTGACTTCAGATTTTTTGACAGGTCCACTAAATACCACTCCTTCACACATCCTGTTAACAAACAAGCTGGCCAAGCGCAGCTCTGGTCCCTCTGGCATTTTGCAAGAAAAAATGTGTTGCAACTGTAGAAAAATGGGATTTGTGAGTACATTATGAGCTGTTTATACTGTACATTTCAAACTTTGTGTATTTTGAAGAAAGCTGACATGTTCTTAACTAAGAGTTGGAGCGTTTCAATCTTTTAAAAGTTTTATATAAACAAATTCAGTGCTGCAAAGGAATCCATGCATTCATCAACAAAATGTACATTATTTAGCAAAAGTCTGATGCACCTGTTAATGCAGACTGTACATCACAGACTAACACAAGAATTAATATCTGCTACTCCCAACATCAAAACTACATCAAGTCAGGTTTGACTGCATGTTTATTATCTAATTCAACCTGACGAAAGATTTTGTGCTTTACATGTTATAGGAATAAACTGTAGTCTTTTATTTACCTGTGCAGCACTTACCCAAACCAGGAAACGCAATTCTTAGCAAAGCGATGACTGTTTATTCAGCAAAGATAGTAAACAAATATACACCTGGGTGTGTGACTGTGATACTATCTTGGATAAGAACAGCGATGGCAAAGGCTTTTAAAAGCACGCGTATGTTACTTAAGTTGTGCAACCAATACGTGCCATGTATCTGAAAATATCGCGATATTTGCGTTGAAAACATAACTAGGTCAGATTTTTAATTTTGATCTTAATGTTGTTAAATAAGCTTTTACACTGAAAAAAACTATAAGGAGCACATTTTATTTAATTAGCTAGTGTACTTGGGATGCTTTACATGATTCACGGAATCACAAGAGCACACAGATCCAGATGCATGATGGGATATGTAGGCGTAGCGGAAGTAGCAAACCACAGATGCATGATGGGATATGTAGGCGTAGCGGAAGTACCAAACCCACAGATGCATGATGGGATGAGTAGACGTAGCGGACCGTACCGTGTTGGACGCAATGGCTTTCAGACAAAATAATTCAGATAATGCAATAATATTTTACAAAACTCCATCATTCCGTTTTTCAAGTTCTGTGAAAATTTATATGGTCTGGAAACATTTTCATCAATTATTATTAATGTGGTTTAAAAACAAAAAAGACAAATATCAGCACAAATTCACATTTAATAATTAATACTGTACATAATTAGGTATGGCACGTTTCGTAGTTTTAAGCACGATAGATATTCAGCTTCTAATTTATCATTGTAGTGCATTCATCATGGTCTGGGCTTGTTTGAGCTCTGTGAAAACAAAACAAATATAATTATGTTATTCAAATTCAAGATGCCAAATGAGAGTTGTAAAAAGGAAAAGAAATAAAAGCAGAACAAAAAAGTCTGAAATGAGAAAAAGAAGGATAAAAGACTGACCAGTAAGCAAAACTCTAAACTTGTCAGCAGAGACTGAGACAACAGTTGGCTCTGCTGAGCCTGACTCTGCTCCTTGTGTATGCAGTTTCAGCTGTATCAAAGGTTCGTTGACTTCCTTCAGTTCACTTGAGCTCAGAGTATAGTCAACACGCCAACACACAGAGTCCAATCGGCCCACTGAAAGTCATTACAAGGCAAAACAAGTGACTCTCTTTAGTCAGCATTTGGTCATCAACTCTCCAGAAAACAGCATCTGTCAACAACAATCTTTGCTGTCTTCAGTGAAATACTTACATCTCAGGCTGGTCTCTCTGAGTTTGTCTTGAAGAGCAGAGTGCTTGTCTTCATATGATTTGCACAGCCCTGTAGTGTGTTCTAAAGGACATGATTAATAAGGCGTTTAAGTGGGCAAGCATTAAAAATTGTCTGAGTACAATAAAATAGCACTCAGATGATGGACATATGCAGTAAGGCTGCTAAGATTTTGGAAAAACATCAAAATGTCTCTCAATATAAAGTGTCTATTGCAGTATTTTAGTAGCTAAATAGATTACAACATCATCCTGGCAGGCACTCTTACCAAATGCCATAATGCACCACAAACCATCTTCTCTCGCTTCTAAAATACTTTATTACAGCAAAAATCAAGCTTGTAACAACAACGTATGCAGAAAGTGGAGAATTTTTCCAACAACAGTCAAAGAAATGGCTGCATGGACTAACCTTTTGGGAGGCCAAGCTGCTGCAGCTCACTCGACAGAGATTCACTGTCAACATCATGCTTTGCAGCACTGGACAAAATGAAGCTGAGCACTGCCACACTTGCTTTAATATCTCCACCCTCTGAAAGATAGATTAGTTAAAAGTTTTAGGAAGATGAAAGGTTGTTTGAGACTCTATGGTCAAATTTTAATTACTCTATCACTAAGGCTCTATACTTACATGTGACCTTCACTGATATAAAGTTTAAAATCAGACTTTAATTTATAGTAAATGTAGTTTTTAGTAGATACTCCAGCTGTGTGAACAACAGATTAAATAAATAAAATGATAGATGTAATGTCTGTGATGAAACAAATACTTCTTTATGAAGCACAAAAAATGGTCGATAGTGATAGGCATTGAAATAAATAATAAAATAAAATAAGATAAAATAAGTGCTTTAAACATAGTTATACAAGTACAACAGTACACACATACAATAATATATATATATATATATATATATATATATGAAATCGTTAAGGCATGAAAATGATTTATTAAAAGTTTAACAAAAAATACTTACCAAACTTTGCATCTGCTGTCAGTTTGGTTATTTTGTCAAACTAAGAAAGAGAAAGGAGACATGCACCTCAGTAAGCTCAGTGCGCGTGCACATGTGATGCCCAGAAATAATGAGTTTGAAAGACGGGACAATTACTCACATCAATACCCTCCCCGAGCAAATCATTCATCACTTGAGCACAAAGGAGTTTCATCTTGACACTCGACTGTAAATGAATAATACCAAAAACATAAATAAATAATGCAATATGAAAAAATGCGTGGTCTGCGTGGTGTTGTTGTACTTACAATCTTTGCTAATGTACTAATTTCGGCAAGAACCCAATCTGGGCAATCTAAATCACCACAGAAACGGAACCGCTATAACAGAGAGGGGATCGCATACGTTTTAGATCTGTACAAAGCAATTCGCTGTAATACAACACATTTATACCAGAATATCATGAAAGGCTATTAGCTTCATATGCTAGCTACGTGAGGGTAACACTTGAATATCAAATCTGTTCAGTTAAATCTTTGCTAAAATATTTTAGAATAATGCAACTGAATTATGTGTAACACAAAGCACATCACAATTACAATAAATAACATTAAAAAACGCAATTATTTATAAATTGCTTACCATGGCTGTCAGGGAAAGAGGAAAACAGGAAGCTTCGGTTTACTTTCTCGCATCTGATTGGACAAACCAGGAATATAAGGCGGAGCTTGATCACGTTGTCATGTGATAGTCTTGGCTGACTAGTGGTTTGACAGTTTATAGTTTTGATCAGTAAATATCTTTAATTATATTGCGACATGACCCCTGTATGAAGACTTAAACAAAACAAGTGGCCACGAGAACATTTGATCTTATTTTGTTGTCTGTATTTATGGGAGTAGGAAAAAAATCCACCTATTCACCTATTTATTAGTCATTTGCATTACTTTAGCATTTTTAACACCATTCTTTGCATTTCTAGTTATATTGTTGGATTTTTTTCCTCAATCTGGTCTCTTTTTTTTATATTGATGTCATTTCTATGCTATAAGTGTTGCTTTATATGCAATTTTCCACCTACTTATATTCTTGTGTTTAGTGTTTTCTTTTTCTCTTATATATTTAAAACCTGTTTGGTCCCAAAATGGCCCTTCTTATAAACTGTCTGATCATCATTAAAGCAACTCCTATTCAATAGATGTCTTCAACTAAACTCGGATAAAATTGGATTAAATATCACACCATACAATGGTATGTTTGACATTTAACAGAAGCATAAGGGTTAAATGTGAGATTGTGTGATTATTTTCTAGAAAAGCATTTAAAAAAAGCTCTCCCCCTCCCCCCCAAACTTGTGGACATGTCTAAAGTCTGGACACTGATGCAAAAAAAGTTAACTAGAATTTTGTCTTTATTTAAATAAAATTGACCATGGCAGTGGGCCCTTTTACTCTGTGGATTTGGTCTACTTTGTCTGTAAAGCACTTTGTGACAGAGATGTGACACACACATTACTAACTTACTTTGAATCTTATTGTTTCCTTAATCTGTATGACACATGTAGTATTTCTTTTACACTCATTTCCTTTGGTCATAAGTCACTGAACTACATTCTTAGTATTTGGTGATTAGGACAAAAGAAAGCAAAAGAAAAAGAAGTGCACACATGGCAAAGAAGTGGGATCAAATGTGACCAGATAGAGTGCAAACATTGTGTCTGTTGATTCTTGCTTCATGGAGCATTCATATGTGAGAAGTGTATAACACTGCAGAGTAAACCTATAAATTCACCAATCACCACTCCAGTCCTCAAGATCTTCCATCCTGCAGGTCTAAGTGTTTCGTGGCAACCCATTAACTTTAATATGATTTATCAGTTTAGTGTAAAAGCTGACAAATTGTTAAAGAACTTTATTTTAATCAGGTGTGTTTTTACCAGAACATTAAAACCTAAAGGATGGTTAAATCTCAACGGCTGGAGTTGACGAGGTAAAATAGTATTTTACACATTTTCACAGGCATGGGATTATAGAAAAATGTAAAGTCTGCCCAGTTCTCACCGTTATCAATTACATCAACACCTCCATGTTTTTGATAAGAAAGCAACAGTCATACAACATAATCTCGCCTACTATGAGTGATAATAGGCTACATTTATTACATTTTATTAAAGATGTTGGCCTAAAAAGTAAGCTAAAAGTGGCAAATGTAATAAAAAAAACCTAATAATCTGTGTTTGATCAGTAGTGATAATGTGGGTTTTTAGATAATTGATATAAGAAAAGCATCACCACTTGTTTTCTTTACTCATTTCGTCTTGGTTTTAACAGAATAGCCTCTAGTTGTAATAGTCTGTCTGTCTAGTTTAGAAAAGTCAATGTTGGGTGGGCAGGTATGTGGTGACGTCTGAGTACATGTGTTTGTGTTTTGGCAGATGAGTGGTGGTCAGCGTGTGTGTATATGTGTGGGGAGGAAGGTGGTGGGGTGCGTGTGGATGGCTGGGCATGTGTATTTGGGTGTGTGAGTGCAGGGTGGAGGGGTTATGTGGTC
>JBAMIG010000010.1:16837141-16852022 GCA_037177335.1 Kiunga ballochi | reverse complement strand
TAGCGTGGGTTCTCTCCGTGTTAGCGTGGGTTCTCTCCGTGTTAGCGTGGGTTCTATCCATGTTAGCGTGGGTTCTCCCCATGTTAACGTGGGTTCTCTCCGTGTTAGCGTGGGTTCTCCCCATGTTAACGTGGGTTCTCCCCATGTTAGCGTGGGTTCTCTCCGGGTTCTCCGGCTTCCTCCCACAGTCCGAACACATGCACCTTGGGGATAGGCTGATTGGGGACTCTAAATTGTCCATAGGAGTGAGTGTGAGTGTGTATGGTGTTTGTCTCTCTGTGTTGGCCCTGTGATGGACTGGGGACCTGTCCAGGGTGTACCCCGCCTCTCCAGCTGGGATAGACTCCAGCCCCCCCATGACCTCCATTAGGGTCCAAGAGGTAGAAAATGGATGGCTGTATTTTTGCACATTATGTACTTTATTTAATTGAATACTGTATCCCAGAACTTCATAAAGTTGATGATATTCACAGTATGTTCTGTTTTTGTTTTTTTTTTTTGTTTGTTTTTTTTTGTTATTCATGCCTTAGTTAATTTTTCATGTAATTATGCTTAGCTCTAATACTTAAAGCTATTTTCTCTACTGCTGAACTTAAAATACTGATTATTTAATACAAGCATTTCAGTGTAACTAATTCAGTTGTTATTTTAAAAATAAAGCTAAAATATGCTGTGAACAGTTTCTCAGGCATCTTTTTTTTGGTCCTTATGGAGTCAAGACAGTGCTGTGCTTCATCACAGTGGAAATGTTTTCCACCTCAACACTCAGTGTGGTACTTACACCCTGATAAGAGGTCAGACAGTACTTTAGGACTCACAAGGTTAATCTGCCTTTCTTGGATCTCTAGTCTCAACACTCTTAACAACGACCAAATGAGTACATCCTGTTTGCTCACAGAGTACGGCTCCACCCTCCACTTTTATAATAACTGCAGAACAATCTGCTTAGAAATGTTCCTGTTTGTTTTTTTTTGTTGTTTGCAACCAAAAATGACAACAAAAACAATCTCAGACCTCAGGATGTGTCCACACCCTGTTGTTGTATCGGTTTGTGGGAAGTAGCTAAACTCAACACAATTATTTAGCATAACGTAATAGATGAGAGATTCTGTCTAGCCACAGGATTCATCAGATTCTGCACACCCTCTGCTGAGCTGACCTGCAGTCATAAAACTGATTTTCACTGTTCAGATCAAAGCATCGTGACATTGTTAATCAGAAATGAGATAATTTACTGAATAAAGTTTGACTTAACCTGACACCAAAAAGCTAATTGCTTCCACTGACTTCCACCATATATGGGTGGAACTATTACCTCATATAATTATGGACTATATGAGTTTTTCTGGTGTGTCTGAGTCATTTGTCAAACCACCCATTGAATTAGCTTCCAGGCCCTCCGTCTATGTTATGGAATGAAAACAGAAACGTGTCCTATAGTTCCATGAAAGCAGTGAAACTGTGCAGCTGAGCTTCACTGATAGGATTCTCCTTAGACCTACTTGAACTGGAGCCATGAGACGAGGTGGTGCCAAGCAGCAGTCTAAGCTGCAGATACAGTGACCTGGAGGTTCTTTCTGATAAAAGAAAACCTTGATAACTTTGGACAGTATTTTTATCAAATGCACAAAGAAACAAAGATAAACTGAAGCTTTGTCATGTCCTCTGCAAAAAACAGATGGAGAGATTTAGAAAACATTAGTTGTTTCTTTTATGCAATATTATGCAGACACTTAGACATTTCTGAAACATTAAGTTAAATTGTTGAAATTTCTTTCTGGCCATTAAAAATGTGGTCTGTATTTTGCCCGTGACAACTGAAGTGGCAAAACAAAAAGAACTTTATACTCTGGCATGGTACCAGGTGAGTTACACACAAACCTTACTCTGCTTTTAGTTTCCACTTCCTGATTGATGGCCACACCAAAATGGTCCTTAGATTGGTTTGGCTTTATAAAATACTGTGCAAGAAAACCAGTCAACCCCTTTGCAGACATCATGGAGATTGTTATTTATTGTAAAAATAAAATAAGGACATGCATGAAAATGTATTTATTTTCATTGTGATCCTTGTGAAATGTACAAAGCCTGCACACTTACAACAATGAGCTAAAGGGTTGTAAACAGTTTGACCCAGAGCACCTTTCCACTGACAAATCCCACTTTTCTAGCAAATAAATGTAAACGGTTACACATTAGTGCCAAACAATCTGACTTGCAGGCTCTTCTGGTGTCCTCACTGTTGTCTTTATTCATGTGTCCTACTGAGAAATAAACATGCAGCATTTTCCCAGATCTTAACTCTGAGACTCCATCTCTCCATCTCCTGCTTGTAGTAAACAGGTTGATAATTTGTCCCAAGTCATTCAGGACAGCTGCCATCAGTGCTCATAAAGAAAAGAGTCTCTAGAAAAAGACGACTCGACACGTCTATGTTGAGCAGATAGCTGTGCCTGACCTCTCTGTTGAGAAAGTTGTATTCAACCAGCTTAATGACGCTTTATATGAAAGTGGAAATGTTGGTAAACTTTAGTTTAGCTTCTGATTTCATCCCAGGAATAGTTCTGGTCAAAGTCTGAAATTACATCAGTCTCAATACTGATACTGATCAGGTATTAGTCCTGGTTCTGCTGAATCTCAGTGCTGTTTTTAATACGCTGAATCCTGATGCATCGGCTGGAAAACTGAACATCTTCATCTCTAAAAAGTGCAGAGATGCAGAGTCCACATTTGGTTTAGGCCCTATTCAGAAGGAGGTATTTTCTTATGATCAGCTGTTATGAATCTGAGCGAGTGGCCATGACGTGGAGAACCTCAGGGGTCAGTGCTTGTACCTCTTCTGTTTAGCTATCCATACACTTTCTTTAGGGAATACTATGTCAATGTTAAATATTACATAAATTCAGCATCAACTGTCATAACTTTGGAGATGATACGCAACTTTATTTGTCTTTTTCATCAAATAACCATAGTTCAAAAGACCTACTGTGTCAGTTTGGAGCAAATAAACATCCAGATAAAAGGAAATTTTCTGCACTTAAATGAATCCAAAACTGAGATTGTTCTGTAGCATAGAGAAGAGGGTCAGTATTGACAATCACTTGGAGATTCTACCTCTTAAAGCTACCAATCGGTCTGTAACCTTGGAGTGTTAAAAGACTCAGATCGGACTACCTGCAGCCACGTCAAAGCTGTGGCTAAGCTTTTTACCACCTCAGAAACATTAACAGAATTAAAAGTTTAGTCTCCCAGAAGACAAGGAGAAGCTCACCCATGCATTTGTCTCCAGCAGACTGGATTATCATCCTTTAATGGGACTTCCTAAAAAGAGCATTAAACATCAGCAGCTTTGTTTCTGGAGCTTTAACTAAGATTAAGAGATCAGAACACATTGCATCAGCTTTAAAACGCTTTAAACTTACTTCCAGTCAGCCACAGAACAGGTTTTAAAACACTACAGTTTATAAATCTCAGAATGGTTTATGGTTTTTAATATAAAAGCAACTCCATTAGACCAGCTATTTCATAGACCAGAGTCCAGACTGAACATGGAGAAACAGCATTTAGCTGTTAAGCTGCAAACATAATGAACAAACTGGGTGATTAAACTTTCACCAAATGTAGTCATAGTTATAAACATTTCTTTTCTATACAAGAAATCTTCACTGAAATGTATGATTTTTATGACTTTTAGCTGTCATTTACAAATTTGTAATGCTTCTTTTAACCATATGTAATGCTTATGATGTTTATATAGAATACTTTGAATTGTTTGTACATGAAATGTCCCACACGACTAAATGTGCCTTACCCGTTCTGGCTGGTAAGTAAGGTAGGTAAGGATAGTGGAAAACAGCTTTTCTGAGAGGTACCTCAACATCTCAAACTTGGCTGGAACGTAGTGAGAGACAGGACTTTTGAATAGCAGATGCACCTGAATCTCTGCTTCTGAAAGCTTACCAGCAGTCCAGGTGCTCATATTAAAACTCTCTGTGTATTTATATTCAACAGATTTATTGTATTTCTGAGCAAACAGTGAGCAATATTTATTTCAACCTCTTGTATTCTTATATTCTGTCCATTGTTGCAGCCTTTTATCTTTCTGGGAACCCCCTGTGAGGTCCTCAAAAAGGTTCCTGAGGTTTTTTGATAATGATTTAAGGTGTGTTTTATGCTATGTAATGCAAATGTGGACAGCGTTGCTCCAGTCCACATCGTGCTTCCAAGGAAGATGACAATCTCTTAAAACTTTTATATCTGATTTCGTAAACAAACAAACACTTAATTGGGTACATCTCCTTAAAATATTTTCTGCTTCCCGTGTATTAAACACATAGACTTGGAAATAAATCTTTGAGAGTCTTCTTTTTTTCCATAGCTGGAAGCAATCGGTCGAGCCTGCAATTTCGGCCTAGTACCAGCAGAGGTCACTATTGTCCCACAGAAAGCAACTTATGAACAACCTGAACGTTCAGAGCTTTTCAGTCTCCATCCTAAACAAAGGCCTAAAATTAAACACAAGTCTCAATAAAAAGGTCTATAAGTTTGTCTTTAAGTGAAACACACTTGTTTATAAACGTGCTGGATATGTGTTTCTTTCTTAAATGGATTATCATGTTCACATCCACAGTAAATGAAATGAGTTCCTGTTGCTGTCAATGACTTATTTAGCTGTGAGATTATGAAGATGAGCAAGTTTTTTTTTCTTTCTTTATTTTTAAAAAGCTACTTCAGTTTGGTGGGGGTGTATACACGATTATCACAGCGATGAAACAATCCATTGATCCTCATTAATCCTCAGTAATCCAGTGTTGATCAGAACTGAATCAAACATCAGTACAGGAATCATTTCCTAGATGTGCTTGAGAAACAATATGTTAGGTTGCTTCCATTTGCATTGTAACAAACAAAATGATCCATCAATCCATCCATCCGTTTAATAAAATATCCACCTTTTAATAAAATGTTTCTGAATTTTTTTTATTAAACCTGAAAAGCTTGTGTTAAGCATCTGGTGCTTGATATGGGTTTAATTAAGGAATAAAGGATTTCTTCTAGAAAGATAGAAGTAACTATAAGACCCTGCACAGAGCTATTTGTGTCATAATAAACATATATTCCTAAAGGAGGTCGATAGACAGAATGCATGCAATCCATCTTCTGAAGCACCTGGTTCTTCTTTGGAGATGAAAAACAAATTATTTCTTTCCTAAAATTATTATTGAAAGTAAAAATGAGTCTAAAATCTAAAGAAACATTGAAAAAAACTATTAAATCTATTGTAAGGTGGTTGATGGTTTGCAGTCTTATTTTAGCCTTTAATCTAATATTTTCTTCTTCTATGATTATGTATGTAAAATAGTTCAGCCTGCACACCAGAAGGTGGCAATATTTAAGCAGGAAACATTTGATGCTGACAACAGGTCATTTAAAAAGATGCAATGAACTGATGTTTATTCAGGATCACAGATTGTGGGTCATTAGTTACAAAACCCTGGGAGAAAAGCTGAAACAGCTATGCACCAGTTGCATTAGAAAATAATGGAAAAACTAACTTCTACCCATTTATTCTTTCATTTATTTAGTTTTTTTTTACATAATGAGGGCTGTGAAAATCACCAGAAGGCTTTTTGAATCTTTTTATTGCATGAGTTTCTTTTAAGCCTTTTAAATCTCTTTTCTTCTCAGTATTTAAATAAAATCAAAGATCAGTTTACTTAGACACTGTGATAATTGCGTTTATATCCTTTTAAAGCAGGATAACATGAAATCTAAAGTGGGTTTGCAAACTATAGATATAATGTCTATTTTAAGACCAAACAAGACGAATGAGGTCAAAGATTATGTTTGGGTCGAAGTGATAAATTAAACATAATCTTCTAAATTATGAATTTACGTTTGAGGGCGGAGGACTGGGAGCTTCTGTGTCTTTAATATTGAAGGGAGATGGGAGAGGCTGCGCGTTCATGGTTCCTTTTCTCGCTCTGCAGCGGCGGGAACGCGCAGTGGATCCCGCACTAGTTGGAGAGGAAAAAACGCGCCGACGGATCCGCAACAGCGACTCACCGGGAAAATGTTTCTGCCGCCGTCCTTCATCAATGCAGTCCACGAATGCAAAAATCACGCGAAAGGATCCGCGACGTGTCAGGACTCCAGCGTTTTTGACCATTAGGATAAAGTTGTTTTAGATGACTTTAAACTCCGGGAGGGATTTTATAACACACAGGCTTTGAAGTTAACATTGAAAAGGTAAGACTATTATGTAGTTAATGAGACGTTTACTTTAGAGAAGCCGAAGTAAGAAAATCAATTTATTCAGCATCGAAATTAGGATTTAAGAGACCCTTGTCTGGATTATTGGGTCTCACATTTGTGCAAAAGTGGAAATATCCCGCAAAGTCATAAGGTTGAGTAATATACTAAAGTTTAACTACAAAAAGTAAAGTGGATTAGATGAAATGAGACAGAAAAATCGCTTCAACACCATGGAGAGCGCCAGTTTGCCCGGACCAGAATGCAGAAGCGGGTTTATCTGACCCCTAAAAGGTCGACATAGCCTAATAATGCACGTGCACATAAAGCAGAAAAGTCAATTCATACTTTTCTGCCAATAAATAATTCCATAACAGTAAATAGTTATATGTAGGCTACTGAAATAAAAAGAAGGCAAACTGCATCTATTGTTAAATAAGCCAGCCATTGCATTATTTGCAGACTGTTTTTGTGATCAGCCTCTTTGTTTATATTACAGAGTTGTTTTTTTCTGTTATGCAACAATTCATCAATATTATGTTGAAATTCTTTTCCTTTCCTGATGTCTGCGTTGATGCTTGCAGGTACAGAAAATGGCAACAAGGCTCCTGCAGCTCCTTGTCATGTGGACTGTTGTGACTGGCATTGTGCAGTGCTGTCCCCAGCTCTGCAAATGCCAGGATAAATCTCCCCACCAGATCGCTGACTGTACTTACAAAAACCTGCAGGCGGTACCTGTTGGCCTCCCTTCCAATGTCACCACTGTAAGCCTTTCGGGCAATAAGATTACATTGCTGAAGAGTAAAAGCTTCATTAATGTCACTCAGGTTTCTTCTCTCTGGTTGGCTCACAATGAAATAGTCACCATAGAGAGAGACACTTTGACTCCCCTGATTCAGCTTCGCAACTTGGACATTAGCCGCAACAAAATTGTCAACTTTCCATGGGAAGATCTACGGGACCTCACAGCCCTGCAGGTTCTGAAAATGAACAACAATGAAATGGTGAACCTTCCTAAGGATGCCTTTTCCACGCTCAAGGACCTAAGGTCGCTTCGTATAAACGACAACAAGTTTACCACCATTGTGGAGGGCACCTTCAGTGCCCTCTCTTCCATGTCCCATCTGCAGATTTACAGCAACCCTTTCACTTGCTCCTGCAGCTTGGAGTGGCTGAGGGATTGGATGGCAACAACTAAAATCTCTGTCCCTGATCCAAATTTAATTCAGTGTGAGGCCCCTGAACATCTGAAGGGTGTGATGGTTGCAAAGATTCCCAAACTGGACTGTGAAGTCCCTGCTGTCACCATAACATATCAACCAAACATTGAGGACACGGATCTCCATGAGGGAGACTCAGTCATCTTAAACTGTGAAACAAAAGGCAGTCCCAAACCACTGGTCAGCTGGGAGGTGACGGCAGGAAATGAAAATCATGTGTTCCCCTTGCCCTCCACTGGAGAAATGAATGATTTGCCTGTAAATGATAAAACAACCAGAAACAGATTCCAAGTCTTTAGGAACGGCTCTCTCGTCATCCCCCGTTTGAGTAAAAAGGAGGATGGAAATTACAGCTGCTTTGCGGTGAACGAGGTAGGCAGGGCAGAGAGTAGGGTTAAAGTGGCTCTGGCCGGGAACCAAAAACAAAGCAGCAACTCAATCCCTGATTCAACCGTGGACAAAATCCGCCCATTCGGCAAAAAGCCTGCAGACCCCAAGATCTATAAAAACAATGTGATCAACTGGGACAAGCACAATGAAAAGATAAAGGCCAGTCCCGATGCTTCAAAAGATACACCTGATGACACAGAGGTGGCTGGGGGGGTTTCTAAGGACTCCGGCTTCGCAAGCAAATGTGGCGTCAGGGACAGCAGCGAATACATTTCCAACCATGCTTTCAACATGACTTTGGAAGACCTGAAGCAGTACACGTTCGATTTTGGTGTCATTGCATTAGAGGTTTCAGAGACTGAGGCCAAAGTGCAGCTGAATCCATTGCAGCTTCCAAGCAGCAAATCCAACCTTCATCTCAGTCAAACTGGAGACCAGGAAACAGTGAACAAAGAGCCTTTGGGTTTGTTACAGTCCTCATCCAGTAAGACCACACTGGACATGCTCTACCTCTGCATTAATACGGGAAATGGACACTCAGTGGTGCAGTGGTCTAACATAGAGGAAGGAGTAAACACCTACCGCTTCCATGGGTTACAGCCTGGCACAAACTACACTCTTTGTCTCACCTATGGGGGGCAGGACTGCCAAGTCCAAGTAGTGTTTACAACTAGAAAGAAGATCCCCTCCCTACTGATCATTGTGGTTGTCAGCATTTTCCTATTGGGTCTGGCCACTGTTCCCCTGTTGGGAGCCACATGCTGCCATCTATTATACAAGTACCAAGGAAAGACGTACAAGCTCATCATGAAAGCCCAGAATCCAGAACAAGTGGAGAAACAAATGACCAGAGATTTTGATCCCAGGGCGTCTTTCGTGGAGTCGGAGAAAACCTACAACCCCAGTGAGTTAGGCGAGGGAGGAGAGGGGGAGGAGGAGGAAGGAGACGGAGAGGCAGAGGGGAGCGTGGTGACCGAGTCCATTCCCGGATCTTCATCCAAAACCAACCAGGAGGAGTTTGAAGTGGGATCCGAATACAGTGATAGATTACCGCTGGGAGCAGAGGCCGTGAACATCTCAGAGGAAATCAATGGCAACTACAAGCAGCCGAGCCGCTGAGCTCAAAACCTGCCAGTGTTGTACAATAGTTTTACATATAGCCCACATTTCAGCAGGAAACACATCACTGCCACGCGAGATGGTTTTCAAAGTAAGGCTTAATCCTCTTTTGTTTTTACCTCAGAGATTGTAAAGTCATGTTGCATTTGTAGTCTATTGTGGGATTTACATAAATTAGACACGGGATCGCGACACAAGCACATTTATACTATCAGACATTAGAAGTAAGAGGAAAGCAACATGTTCCTATAGGACAGACGCACTTAGGCACGCGCAAATGTGCCAGCGCAGGGCACGGAGGGGTTATTGCATGAATTATAAATGAAAAGGATCATTTTTAGCCGTTTTAAGGAGCACAAAACACGCAAAAAATGTGCCATATTTTGTAAAAAAAAATAATAATTATTGAACAGCTATCAGGGGCCAATTTTTTTCTGTTTCGGTGCAAGACTCTGTGAGAGACATTTAATATCCTCTCAGGTGTCGGAACTCCGACTGTTTTTGATTTATGCACAAATAATTCTACATTTTGGTGTAACAAAGTATTGAGATGATTAGAAAGGCTGAAGACATTCTGATATTGCACCTGGCAGCGCGCGCACATATATGCCCGCTGATCTAAGGGAGATTATAGCCTATACTTTCTTTTGTGCCTGACAAAATAAAAAAAATCCTCATAATTTACCAACAAAATGTTGTTCCACGTTTCTTAAGGCTTTAACGATGTGCGACTTGAACTCTTGACCAACGGGTGCTTGCTGTACTCTCGCTTTTTACAAAGAACGTGTCCGTGGCATGTCACGCGTGTTTCCTTGTGTGGTTTTTTCGTAGTTTAGTCTAGGACTTTAAATGTGACCGTCTTTACTTGTGATGTAAAGCCAATTGTTGAAATATTCTTTTTTACAATTTCCGTGAGACCAGAGGAGCAAAAAGGCGCCGCGCGCGCGCCGGGCGGCTTCACTCTCTTGTAATTTGATGCATATAGTAAGTTTTTGTGAACCATGTTATAAAACGGGAAAAAAGTGATCTGTTGAGAGTTTTGATATAATTTATGTACTAAGTGGAATTAATAAAAACGTATTAAACTTTACTGACTATTTGGATTTATTTAACATGAATATAAAAACGCCTTAATTTGTTTGTTTGTTTATTTATTAAGTAGACTGAATGCTGCCTTTTAGTCAGCACGGCAAAAAATACAGATTATTGATACATTTCCTGATCCATTTTGGACACGTTTTTCTTCATGCACTCACACATTCACAGCTAATTGGGGAGCCAGATGGGTTGCTTTTTGTTGAAATTACACAAGGACAAAAGCTCAGTCCATGTAATAATATTTAAATCAATAATTTGCGTATTAAGACCAATCCATATAAAGGGAAGCATTTTGTTTTTGCTTTATTTTCACAGGAATCAGAAGGAATTTTTTTTTTTTTTTTTATCTTTTTACATGACAAGAAACCAGAAAAGGCTTTAAGCAGCAGCAAGTGGTTTTAGACTTACTTTCTTCAAACAAAAACAGCAACAGTTATTTCTCAGTAGCTCCAGTTTTCCACAGGGTATTAAATTAATTACAAAGAACAAAAGACAAAAAAAAGGAAATGATTCATTGGATAGTCCATTAAAATACTTAAATTTGTTGTTTTACATAAATAGTTATCTCTTTCTGTTTAAACAGCCTCTTTTGAAAGGATGCTACAATGGATTGCACATCCATGTGTTTAGTTTGGGGAAGTGTTAGTTTGCATTCTGCACTTAGGAAAGTATGACTAACCTAGAGGTAAAAATCTAGCGCAGATAAGGTCTATCCCAAAATAAGCACATACATGTACTGAAAATTATTTTTGATGAATCAGTGACACCAGGCTCTCCCATCAGACCTAAGACTGAGGCCCTTACAAATAAGGGAATACAAACAGCAAAGATGGACTCAGTCTTCAGATAAATAGGAAAGATTTAGAACATGTCTTCATGAGACCTTAAGCTACGCTGCACTACTAAATGCAGACACATATGCTGTAGGTTTGGACAAACAATATGCAACCACAGTATTTAACCCAAACCTAAAGAGCCTCTGCAGCCAATACAATGTAAGGGTTGTACATTCGTGTTCAGTTGCTGGCAGTGGCGGCTGTCTCCTTGGTCGCTGCATCCTTGCGGTTAAGGCTTCCATTAAGGAAGCTCTCTGTGGTCTGCTGCTGGAAGTGCTTCCTGGTGCCCACCAGGGAGGGGTTGTTGACCAGAGTGTAGAGGAGCTGCCAGTGCCTGCGGGCTCTCTTGGCACTGGAAACCTTGTGCTGTTTCTTCTCCTGCTGAACCAGCTGGATCCCTGAAGACATTCAGAGATTATGATGGTATGGATAGTATAGTAATATAAATAATTATCTCTTTTTCATTCCAAAGCTAAAATAAGACTCTTTTATAGGTCACACAGGACCAACAAGATACTGCATAAAGTGTATTAATAGAGAGCAATCACAATCTAATCATACAAGTATGGTGGGCGCATTTTGGCTCGCTATTAAGATACTAAAAACTTAATCCCCCCCTGGGCCACATGAATATGTAACAGGCAATTAAGGTAGCTCATCTTTGTAATTACTACAGGAGAAATAATCTGAGTAAAACAATAGAGGATCACGGAAAACTGTATTGTTTTCTAGATCCAAACACACAAAATGTCCATAGTACTTTATAATACTATATAATTATATATATACATATATATATATATATATATAGTAAAGATAACCTATATATTATATCTATGGCACAAGATAACAGCTCAGTCATACAGTGGATTTTATTTATGATGGGTAGTAGCAAGACTGAAATACTCTGTGGTGAGACTCATTTTGTTCAAGACATATTCAATGAGAGCTGTGCAGATTTTATTTCATCTCATTATGAAAGACTCCTGATTATGTCTTGCACTGACCATAAATTAAATGAAAAAAAACCCCAGAGCTTAGTGTTTTTGTAGATATTTTAACAGAGTAATTATCTGAAAAGTTTCTGTATGTTTTCTTGTCAAAAGTAAAAAAATCAATGTTTTCTTTAGAACCATACAGCTATTCATGCACAAAACCAGTAGTAACACATTATGATTTAAAACACTGAAGTTGTAGTAAATTAAATTAATTTAAAATATATCATGACAAAATCTTTGCACCAAGGTCTAAATGTTTATTTATAACACGTGAAACTAGATTTAATCTCATGCTAAATTAATTTTCGAGCCATCATAAAAAATAATGTCACTAAAAATGATGGCTGATGAGGACGGAGTTTTGTGCTACAGACCCTCTTCGGCATCCCGTGGCTTCTGTGCGGCTTTGCTCTCCTGGTCCACAGACTGCAGCAGCAGCCCACAGAAGGCCTTCATCACAGGGTGAGACTGGCTCACCTCAATCTTCAGATAATGAGCATAGCAGCGGTAGGCTTCACAAAGACAGAGGGAGGGGGATCAGTCTGACAGCGCAAAAGCAATAAACACAAAGAACAGCACCCTATGTTGGCTTTCAAGCAATCACACATAATGGCTGCACAATCACACGTCTCTCTTTTTCCCTTTTTTAAACCACCTGCTTTTTCTGAACACAGATGTCTTATATCTGCAGCCATTTCAGCTCAGACATTGGTGTGCAATTAGCGCCCCAGCACTGCACAGAATACAGATATCATACAGCTGCAATGAGCTGACTGAAGAGAATATATATATATATATATATATATTTATATATGGCTGCTGACCTGGGTCCAATGCTTCCACATTGCGATGTAGAAGACTGATATCTGTGCGTCCCATGTGGACAATGTTAAACAGGGCTGTGATGATCATACGCCAGAGAGCCAGTAGGACCCCGATCAGAACATTGACAGGAAACAGCAGGTATGTCACTAGGAACAGATTACCCCTGTAAGATAAGTTAAAATGCATCAAACATGCAGCACATCATCGGGCAGCAAAACACTTCTAGAGAAAATGGACGCAGGAGGGAATTACCTGTTGTGTAAGTCTTGTGTGCCTGCTGCTTTTTGGATGAAGCAAAACCTTGCAGTGATGTGTTGAAACAACACAATCAGGAGAATCATCAGCCAGAAGGGCCTGAAAGAACAAAAGCAACAAACATTTGCTGCAGTGAAACAAATTAAGACAAAATGCTAACAACTGTTAGCAGCTAACAGGAAACGATGTGAATCCTATTTGTTTCTGTGCACCAAACATGGAGCCCTATGTTTGACTGGAAAAAAATCAGAGAAAGAAATGTCACAGTGCAGTTTTCCTTTTGGAAATTAGACAATTAGAAAGCATAACTGGAAACACTCACCACATGCTCCACAAAATCTGAAAGAGTATCAGATTCTGCCTGTGCAGGATGGGTATGATTATGAGGAAGACAGAGATCAGAAGGCCGAGGAAGAACACCAAGGTCTGGATGATCATGCCTGCAGGGTAGACATCAGAGCCTCAGAGCACAACTCCTCTCAAAGGGAGATTTTCCCTTGTAAATCCTAAAAACCCAGATAGCTTCGAGCTGAGTCATTTCATTTATAAAACAAAGTATTTTGTATGTAATTATACCGATGCAGATGTGAGCTGCTGTAAAGCTGGTGTATCCCATCCAGCAGACCAGTGCTGGCCTGGACGGCCTGATACTGCGCTGGCAGTTGTAAACATTATAGATATCTCCTCTGTACAGACTCTTCAGATTTGACCTAAAAGCAGAAAAACAGACATTTGACATTGTGGCACTTTGCAATACACTAATCCAAAAATGTACAAATCATTTTGTAAATTGATGAGGTCGTTTAACTGCAATGCAATTTAACGCTTCATTCAGAAATCCGTTTCTTTTATGACACGGCCATTTCTGGCAATGGTTGCATTTCTTTTCTCATCTTCAGATAATAGTCATTTTAATAGTAGCAGCAGTTAGCACAGAGCGGATGCCTTATCTGTCTGGATGATTAGCACTCCTTTATGTTATAATAAGCCTGCCAGTGTGATGAAGGCACAAGAAAGAAGCACAATTAAAATTCTTCCAGACTAGAGAACAGAAAAAGCAAAAGTGACACAGAGCTGTTGTGCTGTTCGGTGCTCAGACCTACCGATGCAGGACCATTGACCGCATGAGCATAGCCAAGTTGACCAAACATGACAGGGTCATTGCTGAGATGTAGCACACTGCAGGGAAATCAGTGCATGACAAGTTCAAACAGTTACTGACTGACACAAACAAGCACAATCATTACAGAACAAAGGTGAGAAATCATATAGATGTAAATGAATCTACAACAAATCATGCGCTTCTGATTTCACTCACCTTCAACACACCACATATAATAAACCACAATTCGAACAACTTCATGTCTGTCTGGAGACAGATTAATCCTGAATCCAGCTAATACGTTTGCAATATCCTCATCCACTCCATACCGGGCAGTCTGCAGAGTTGGCACCACAGCCGAGATCAATACAAGACCCATCTGAGAGGAAACCAAGAAAGAAGCACGACATGAATATAATGTAAAAGTTTTGCAGATGTAGAGATTAAAGATAACCCGATACTCTGCTGAAACGGTAACAGTTATCAAAACTACGATCCGAATGTAGGAGATGTAGTCCATTGATAAAAAAAAACCTGACTGAGGTTTATGGAGTGTGTTCGTTTTAGGATTTCCCTGATAAATAAAGATTTAATAAACACTGCAGCTAATTTTATAAAAACATGACTTTTATTTAAATATTTATGAGATTAAACGTATAAAGTGTGAGAGCAGGCATGATAGTTACCTGATACAGGGTAATAAAAGATATTACACCAGATATGGCCAACTTCGGTGGGAAACGGAAAGCTGTTTGACACACACACACACACACACACACACACACA
>JBAMIG010000010.1:16765954-16777461 GCA_037177335.1 Kiunga ballochi | reverse complement strand
GTAACAGGGATCCTGCCCTGTTACTGGGATTATAACAGTGCCTCATGACTGCCACCTACTGGACAAAGTTATCTATACAAAACTAATAGAGATAGGTATACTGTACACTATACTGCTTAGCTTGTATTATGCTTATGGTAAATTGAATACAAGGCCAAGAGATTATCAAAATAAAGAAATAAAAGTAGAAAAGTGCCTGGAGAACGCAGGTCCCCGCCATTACCAAGCAGCTTATGAGGAATTCCTCATGCAATCTATGTTAGACTACGAGTCATCCTACCAAAGTTAAACACAAATCTACACTACAGTTTTTATGTAAAGTTGCTAACAAACAAACAGATAAACATGAAAAAAGCCTCCTTGGTGGACCGATAAAAGAAAAGATTAACAGATTTAAAAACAATAAGATGACAAGTTTTAAATAACAAACACTTAGAAACCATTTAGAACCAACTCATTAAGTTAACAAATACTGTTCAGTCATTTCTTTAACATAACAACAACAAATGCAAATCAAGCTGAATATCATAACCAAAAACAGACCCATATACTAACTAAGACAGTCATGAATTGAAATAAGGGACTGTTTTTCTTTTACATTATCAGGGTAAAATTAACATGGTTGGCTGACTGTCCGGCCAAATATATCATGATTTCTGGCCACATTCATCTTTTTGTTTTGGAAATGTGCTTGTTGGCATTTTAGCAACAAACTAAACAGGACTTTATTTAAAAGAAGGTAAACATCTTTTAATCAACTTCTTCTAATCTATGCTAGCTATAAAGCACAATAAAGCAGGAAAACTGGGTTTATGGGACATTAAAGTAAACTTTTAATACGTTGGTTCAAAAAGGAATTATAAAAAAAAGAGATTATAAAAATTTAGGATTGTGTCCACTTCAACATTTACCTGACAAGGAGGTATGTTGAAAGCACGGGTCCGTAGGTCTACTCTGTGCCACTGGTCAATAAGAGGCAGTACAAGAACAATACCAGGACCTTTTGGAGGACAGATTCGACCCAGACGGAACACCACTATCCTCTGGTAGTTCGGCACGGTCTGTGAAGAGAATCAATCGCTTTTATGTTCAATATAGGTGCTGTGGATATAGATTACGGAAGATTTCCTTTTACCTTCAGTACAAACCATCCTGTTACAGGAAATGTTAGCAAGGTGCAGATGTAAACAAGGCAGATGACAAGCAAGTTACAAATCCAAGACAACCATCCTTGGGAGGTATCTTTAAAAAAAAGACACAAAATATGTCTTAAACATTAAATGTACAGCTTGAAAAAGATGCAACTTTATTAAACGTCTAATTAAATAGTGCTATTGTGTGAATAATCTCATTTTATTTTCTTTATTCATGCTTTTATTCTTTTATTTCACTGTTTGTTCCTAAATGCATCACTAACTATGCGAGTAGTGTAGATTGTTTATATTATATATATCGAAAGATTAATTATGATTTATATCAAGCAAAATGTGTCAATTCTGTTCCAATTTTAATGCAAAGCACAAACTTTAAGTTTAATGCTTCCTGCTACAGTAGTTCATTTGCTCTTAATCTCACTACATCTAAAAATACATGAAGAAATGAGATGGATGGATAAATAGTCACAGAGACACAACTACCGGTACATTATTCTAAAACATCGTGTTAACTAGAAACCAACCTGTAAAATCATTTGCGGAGACATTTGGGATGTAATCAAACGAAAAGCCTTTTTGGTAGCTTGGTTTTGTAAAGTTGTCAGAGTCCACAAATAAACCAGGAGTCCTCTGCGCGGTGGGGTCTCTTTGGGGGAGCAGCTGATACGACCTGGTAAACATTGCACACTATATTTAAAAATACAAATAAAAAATGGTCATTTGCTACTTAAAGCAACTTCATATTACGTAGAAATTAGTGCGAAAGAGCACAAACAAGACAGATGCGTTACTTCCAAAAAACAAGACTTCCGTGTTGTTGCTGTCTTCTTCTCATAGATGAAATCTGGACGTCTGCACACAACCGCTCATTTGCGCCACCTACTGTTCAATCCTGCTCAACTGCTGTAAATACATTTTACAAATACCAAGAATGGAATGGAATGAACCAATTCAATAAAAAGCTTGATAATTATTAATATTATTATTATTACAGTGTTCCTGTCAGTCTTGTTTCTATTCTGGGACTTTTTTCCCCAAACAATAACATGAACCACACATTTTATGCCATTGTGTATGCACAACGCTTAATGCAAATACAAGATCAAATGTAGAAATCTAATAGATTTTTAGTTTGTATTTTTTTTTTGTTTTGTTCATTTGTTTTTTGTTTGTTTTTTATGCTGTTTTTGGCAGAGGGGGTGTACGTGTACTTTCATCCCACAGCCAAAAACGTTTATATTTCTGACACTGAATTGACATTTTTGTCACGTTTTGTCTTCTTCTATGCTTTTATATTCAGCTATATTAGGTATTTTTGTGAGTCTGAGTTTGTGCCAGAGGTAAATTAGGCTGCAGAGTGGTTTGTCCGGTGCTGTGTTGTTAACTACAAGGTTCTTGTATCTTTTATTTTTCTTACATCCAAAACGTGCCTAAATATTCTATCCTTATCTATTAATTATTTGCAGATTATCTTTATGAGATGTATAGAATAATATCTTGTGCATGTCTATAAATACAAATCAGTAAGCAGTGACCACAAATCTCAGCTACATAAATTGAACACATTTCTATTTATAATTAAAAACAAAAAAGTGCATTATATACATTAATTTCTGCACACATAGCAAATATGTTTAGACACACTAACCCTTTACATTTGCTAAATAGGTGTATTCAAACTTTTAACAGGGACTACACTTTATTTGCACAAATCTTTTGGGTGAGTTTGTTAACAAAACTGAAATAATGACAAATTAAAATCTGCAATTATATAACTGAGAAAAAAAGAAACAATAGAAACTTCAAACAAACATTTGTCCCAACATTATGAGATGTAACAGAAAAATCATGTCTGAAAATAAACAAATGATCTGGTGTAAAAAAGTAAATCCTCATTCACATTACATCAACATTTTCACTCAGAATTATCTTTTCCAATATACAGATGCTGTTTGTGTCCAGTGATGAGTCAAAATCTTTCATTGGGATGATGTGTGCCGATGATGATGATGATGATGATGATGATGATGTGTCATCCTAATCTGAGATGTACAAACAGGAGGCGTTTGTTCAGTTTTTTTTCTTTTAGTTTTTAAACATGTCACACAGCAGCTTCTCCATGGGTGTGCTGCTGATGGTCCTTTGAAAGAAAAGCTCCTCTATTTTCCCAGACCTCACAGAGTGGAGGGATGGCAGCAGAAGCAACAGTCTCCCAAACCTTGTTGGACAAAAACAAAGTGAGCTAAAAATCTCTTTTTGCATATATATGACCAACTTCATATACTGGAGCTGCTCATATTTTTTAAAAAACATTTCCTGTGAAAGTAATCCTATAATCGGTGTAAGTATTACCTGGCATTCTGATTGGGGTACACTGATTGGATGTGCTGACTCAACAACACCTGTGACTGGTCCTGTAGATTCTCCACCTGCTCTGAGTCTTTGAGGCTGCATGTTTCTGCACCGAGAGTTAAAACAGAAACATTAGTTACATGATTCAGTCAACAATAAAAACAATGGTGGATATTTATTTACCTGGTTTGAACAATATAATAGCCTTCAGACAAGCAAACTCAGTGGGGTCAACAGCCAGGGCCTTGAAGCGACTGAATACTTCCTCTAAAACTGGCAGCTCAGTTGTGGGAAAGCTGATTTTGGCCTGTTGTGTTGAGGACAGGTCTGGCAGAGACAATAGAAGGCAGCTGTCCATGGGCAGGGACCATTGGATGGCACATAAAAGGAACATCTCACTCCAAGCTTCTTCAAGCAAAATTACCTGATGCAGTTACAGGAAAGTAAGGGTCACATGATTTACATATCTGAAAATGGTTTCAAACCAAAGATGCTAAATATTTTAACAAATCAATCATCTCACCTGGTCTCGAAAGGGCAAGTGAGCAAAAGCTGGCAAATTTTTTGCCCACTTTACTGACATGAAGAGAAGTCGTGCTGAAGTCTCATATATGCTCTCTGAACAGCTGGAAGGAAACAACCGACTGTCAAAGGGGGTCTGATCCTTCTCTGAAGCATTTGTTGTTACATCGATATTCTCCTCCACTATGCATGAAGAAAAAAGAAACCAGGAGTTAACACTAGCAGGAGTCCCATGTTGCTCAGTTTAAATGCATTTAAAATCCAAAATGATCCTTTTATGCAATCTAACCATCCTCAAGCTCCAGTTTAGCACAAGTCTCTGTCGTTAGCTGGCTGACCATGAAGCGATGACTGTTGCTGCGAGGCTGAATGCTGTCAGAGGCAGAGGAAGTGATCAGAGGTCTGCAGATAATGGATGAATGGATGTCAAAGGGACTGAGCTCCCGTGTGGTGGCCAGGTGCTCCTTCTTACTGCCCGCATTAATAGAGTCTAAAGTGATGTGTGCTGCACTTCGGGGGTGCCGTTCGTTCTGCACAGCTTGCAAAGAAAAAGAGGAAGAATTGGAAAATGTTTGAAATAATACTTGAATTGTAGTTTAATGTCCAGTTTGCTTGTTTTCTCACCATCTTTGTTCATGCCAACTTGGAGACATTTCTTTAGTCGACAAGCTTGGCACTGGTTTCTGTGTGCTTTGTCAACGGGACACCTCCCTGTGCCAGCCTGGCACCTATAATGTCAAAGGATGTACATTAATAGAAGTAAAACTAGTTCAAATACCATTTAATTTCATGCATGTTGTATTTTTTAGTGATGCGGATGCAATCATTGCTCACCTGTAGATGAGTCTCCGGCGTACACTGCGTTTGAAGAAGCCACTGCAACCATTGCAAGCATATATTCCATAGTGTTTACCAGTGCTCGAATCAGAGCACACTTTACAAAGCAGGCCTCGGGCGACAGGTTTATGTGGACCTTTTTCTGTGAAGAATATGCATGAGGAATGAATCAAAAGTGGTTTTTATTTTTGAATTTTTAAAGGTGCTGTATAAATTCACATTATGCAAATCATAAAACACAATTGCTGCAAGCAAGCAATAACTTTAAAGTTTACACTTGCTTTTTCATTATGAAGTCCTTTTTTAACACCATATATTGCAGCTGTTGGCTCACCTGCTTGTCTTCCATCTGCACTCTGTTTTGGAAAGTTGTCCGTTTTGATCACACAGTCTTCCATTTTGGATCGTATTCAAAGGTTTCACTTAATCGTTTTGCAGAATAAAGTCACTCCAAGAAGAATATCCTCCTTCATACAACCTGTTAACTGAGTTGTCTGTCAAAACTGCTGACTCAGGACAATGTCCTCAAAAACAATAAAACAAACTGTAGTTTTCTCATATGTCTATCTGTTGGTTGAGCCTGGTGTAATGTGGGATCAGTGGAGATTCAATTTGCTTTCTTTCCGTCTGATGGAGTGAGTGTGAGAGCTTGAAGTGTCTGAGGGCTTTCTGGAAGAAGACAAGAAGATTAGCACCAGGCGCTGTGTAAGCAAATGCTGATTTGTCATCCTCTTAATCTTTACTGTCCATTGGGGTAAATCAATCAGTCACACCCTTAACAGGAACCAAATTTATAAAACTGCAAGCCTTTAAACCTCCTCCCACAAAATACTATTTGAAAATGTCCTGCATGTACTTCATGAATTAGTCACCATTGCAATAGTTTCATTTAAGGACAAGGATTGTTGTATTCTTTAGAGCAGCCTGGGTGTTGAGACCTCCATGGGGGTTGGGATTTGGGGAAAATTTGTATTTTTACAAGGGAAGTCAAAATTAAACAATAGTGAAAAGATAAATTAGCATCTTCATTTTTTAAAAATAATTATATAAACAACAAAGTTCATATTACAAATGAAAATTTAGCCTTATATCCATGAAATAGGATCATTTAGGACATGCAGGTTGCCTATTTATCACAGTGGTGAACTGAATCCAGTGAAAACAAACATTTTGCTCTCTCTAACCAGAAAGATTCGAACAATTTTCCAGCATTAGGATGTCTAAAGATGACCTGTTTGACATATCACACTATAATCGTGGCTCAAAATGTGAGATTCTCTGCTATAGTTGTTGCAAACAGCAAAGTAACAAATCAACACACAGAATGTGAGTTCAGTGATGGTGCAGTGGCTCGTGTAGATGAGAATATCAAGGTGTCTTATGAAGCTCTTACCACTTGACAAATGTGTCTTATTTGACAAAAATCAGCTCATTTCTATTTCATGCAGTCCCCTGTCTGCACTGTTTTGCCTTCAAAAATAGATTATAGACTTTTATTTATGTCTATGTAACATATTTGTTATTAAAATGACCAAAGCACTAATGACACACTTTTCTTTTCCTGGAGTTTATGTAGGTCCACAGTGTGATCAGATAAGACATTCCCTCTGTGCTTAGCATTGTTACTGACACTTATGGCCTCAGGGGGATACAGCCACCTCAAATCAGCAAAGTAGCTTAACTTTCTGTGAAATATAATCTCTTTCTTAGAAACGGATCACAAGTGATGGTGATGAGAAGAAAAACAGTTAGTGTAGAGACTGATAGAGCAGCAAAATGAGCAGCTGATGGTTCTTTGCTATAAAAACGTGAGAATATTTTGTTGTCTGCTCTCTTTCATATGATTTCTGTCATGTGTGTAATCCTAACTTATTCCAGGTATAAAAAGCTAACTTACTAATAAAAATAAAAGTCTCCCTGTTGGCATAAATGCATTTAAAATGGATTGTAAGCTGAGGTTGTGTGCACATAGTGGTGCAAATTTCAACCAAATAAATTTAAAATCTCTCCACAAAACAGTGACTTGAAATTAAAATAAAACTATCATTAATCTCAGAAGAATCTCAATCTCAACTGAATTATAGATTTGTTTTATTTTGCTAAAATAAATACAAATGTGAATCTAGTTTTCTCCTACTTGCATGTGTCAGCTTATTTGAATGCTTCCCTTCCAAAGCACAGCTTTGAGGTTTTACCTGCTCGGGATAAGGGTCACGTTTCACCACACCTGAGCCCTGTGATTGCTGTGCACATACCTGTCCAGGTCAATCTTTAGCAGTATGCTGCCATGAACCAAGTGATTATGTATTTATTAGAAATTTTATTGATTACAGAGCCTTGCAGGTGACTAAATACATGTCACCGATAAAACCTTGGCACAGTTTCCTGTCATGTCAAAAGGATCCATCATTTGTGACGTTAATCCTCAAATGCATGGGTTATCTAACATGTAGCCTAGTCTACTAGACATGGATGTAATTGTTAGGGGTTCTTCACAGTGCATCCAAAATCTTTAGGTTAAATTAGCTACTTTGCCTAATTTAAAGGCCAACCTTGCAAAATTCGTGTAGGATAGGCTAGTAATCTGTGCAAGATAAAACTTTATTGTCCTTCAGGGGTTGCCCTTGAATGCCAGTTCACACATCTTTGCATCAGTCTAAGCAGCTTTTTGATATAATCTCCTTCTATATCAGCTATTGTGAAAGAGTGGGATTGACTTTTCAGTAGTTGCTGTTCTCTTTATGCACAGAAAGCAGGTGCACGAAGGTACCTTAGACATAAGATATGCTGCAACAAATGATGGGTTTTTCATTTCTTTTGTCTAAAATGAATCTTTAAAATAAAAGGTATATAAAACAAAACAATTAATACAAGAAAACTTTGGAAAGTCACTGAATTTCTATTCAACTTCAATGTAAATAACAGTCTGATTTTATTTCCTTTTTATAAAGGAAAAAGTCATATTTATATAGACACTCCACATTTTACATGTCTGCTTGATTCCAAGTAACTATGGAAAATGTTTAATCTCATTCTTCCGACTAAGCCGCGTTACGGTCAGTTCAGCATTTCCACTGGTCCCCCATCGAGTCAGATGAAGAAGGATTGAAGAGTCAGCACTACGGCTGCTGGGGATTGGCCCGCCTTGCCACCTGCTTCCATAAGTCTAATCCTCACAATGAGCACATCAGTTGTCGTAGTCCATTTAAAAACCATACAAGCTCGACAAGTTAATTAATATCAATAAACGTTAATCAACATGACGTCCGACAAAAGAAAAAAAACTTAATTTATCTAATTTTTGTATCAATAAAAACTCAGTTTTATACAGGAAAAAAGGAAAAAATAGAAAATAAACAAATTAATATATACATATATAAATAAATATAAAAGAATGGAAAATATGTCTAAATTATTCAAGTTATTATCATTAGTTAATTTTTTAAGCTATTTAAATTAAATGGTAATATTCATTCTTTTTCTTTTTTCCTATTTCAAAGTAGGGTTGCAAGAAAGTTGAGCCTAAACCAGCAGCTATAGCTTGAGGCAGAGCACACCTTGGACAGGTTGCCTGTCAATCACAGGGCCATCACAGAGACAAACAAAAAGTAAAGTGAGAACATACATGATAACTTGCTAACAGCTGGCTGGTCTCTAGAGGGAGACAGACATCCTTTGACCGTCTCGTGCAATTAAGAAGAAAAGAAAACCATTGATTAGAACTGAGTTAAGCCACACAGATCCTGAATGACAAACCAGGCTGTGCTAAAGTATTTCACATAAAAACACAGTGTCACATGCTTTACATATCAATATGATTTTATTACACAATCAGTCCAAGAAAGTTACCTACAGCATGCGGCTTCCTGTTGCCATCAATTTAACATTGCATTATGATTATGTAATAATCAGAATGTAAAAAAAGTTTAAAAATACTAAAAATGCATATAAGTCCCTGAGAAAGCATTTACCTAGATACATATTTTCCTAGAAAGTGAAGAAATAAAATATTAACTCATTTATATAAATTTAACCCCCCATTCCGTCAACCTATTAACCATGACTTAACCCACAATCTTATATGGTTAAAAATGGTCTTTATGTTAAACCACCTTCAAACACCTTGGTACTCGTGTTTGCAGTGTCCAACATTTAGAGGTTCTGCTTGGATTCCCCGCCTAAAGATGTGAAATAGAAGGATATGTTTGTCTTCCAGGCCAATAATAAGAACATAAACAGCCAAAAAGGTGGAGTAGCCTACCTCAGCAGCTTGCATCGAAAGTCCAGCAATCGGGGAAAGGCTATTTCCACACTGGAGGTCTGTTTACCATCACTCCATAGTCTCTCAGCAGCTGCACTTGCTCTTGGCCTGTGATTTTGAAGGTATAATTTGTACAATTACAGAGACTGTTGCTGCACAGACTTGATTTGATATACTAAATTGTGCATTTCAGATATCTTTATGTTTTACCAGAGTCGTGGGGAAAGATTGGCAGCATCTACATATTCCCCCCACATGCAGACTTCACCTCCTAACACCAGCCTCTTCTGTTCCTCTGTACCTGTGAAAATAATGGATAAAAGGTTTTGCTTGTGAATTTACTTCATATAGAATGATCAAAAGTGAAAGAAAAAACTGGCTGAGTTTATATTCACATAGGTCTTTCTTTTCCTGGTAGCTTCATATATCAGAAAAACAAAAGCAGTTATGTACAATGTTAACCTTTAACATGCAGGATACTTTCTGTGATTGAGCAGAAGTTATTTTAGTTTTGAAAAGAGGAAAAGTGGGTAGCCTATATGATGAGGGAAACCAGTATAACCATTTGCTAATCATACTGAGCTCTGACTGAAAACAATATAACAATATGTGGGTCATTCTTTGAAGAGGGCTGTGGGCTGAATTACAGAAAAATATAATGATAAATTTGTTATAGGGGAAAGCTACACCTAAAAGTCTGAAAAGTCACAGCAAAATAACATTAATAAACCTTTGCATACGTACCAGAGACCAAAAAAGAAATACAACAGTATAGCCTATAGCTAGTTATGCTTTTTAAACAAAACAATCTCATCTCAACTAAAGATTACAATTGTTTTGCCGTTTTAAATGATTGAATAATGCTTAACTTCTTTTTATTATTAATATCAGTGCCTATTGCTTTTTAACTCTTTAAAACAAGACTTAAGACATGCTAATGCTAACCTGATTTTAGCTAACATTAGCAAGTTCATTGCAATAATGACCCCACCCAAAACCCTGATAGTGAAGACAAACATGCCCTTTGCTTTACTGACTGGTATGACAAATACTTAGATAAGAATAATTCTACAAAGTGTTTTATGTCTTTTCAAATGTCATTTTTAAGGGTTTATGTAGAAGTAGCATTGGCCTCGGCATAGCCCCCAGTGCAGTGGATCCCTATGAGGAAAACACTGGAGGAACAGCTAAAAACTAGATATAGCTTAAGTAAATATAATACATCTTAAGAATAAATCAACTTCAGTGACAATAAAAACAAAATAAAACAACTATCCATTAGGTAGTTACAACCATTAAACACTGGATATGATAAGGTAAATCACAACTTGGCCTGTTTGCACAACAGGCCAAAACTTAACATACAAGTTTAATAGTACTGAGGCAAACAGAGGGTTTTGCATCAACACTGTTCTTTCATTAGCCTCCATTAATGTATTCTTTCGTCCATATCATTCCCCTGAAGCGATCCCTTTCCCGCTTTCACTTTCGGGCCTTTGTTTTCACCTCACACTTTGTTCATGACAAACTTCTGTTCGAAGAGGAAAAGTAGCACAAAGCAGAGCCATACGGCAAAGCACCAGGTCACACGATGTCCTGAGAGACGGATCGGCTCCTGTAAAGTGAAAATCTCTGGTTTCTGAAGAGGATTGTTCTGGTTTGGTTGGGAATGTTTGTGATCTTCCTGTTTTTCCTTTGTATGTCTGGTTCTTTGCTCCTGTTCATCAGCTCACCTGCTTTAATTCAGTTTATGCATGTGTCTGGTCAGTGTTGGTGTCCTTGTGTCCTAAATGTATATTTGTTTTTAGTACACAGTTCGTTCTTTTTTCTCTTTTCCAGTCAAGTCTTCATTAAACATCTTTTTTTTTGCAACAGTGTGCCTTCCAGCTTTGTTGTCAGCTAGAACCCTCTCTGTGTATCGAGTCCCATCCCACCAACACACATCAAGTACTGTATACTTACCCCAGAAATCAGCCATTATACTCCCATAAGACTAATGTTTGGGTTGAAAGTTTTTTGGTGTCCCTTTAAAGAAATGTCCAGAAAGTTTGTCTTGTTTGTGTTGAAGGAAAAAAGACGATTATCCTGAATACGGAAACAATCTTATTAGATTTTTCCAAACTCTGTTGTTTTAGACTGTATATTTTATGTGTTTGCTCCTATTCTTGCACCTATTTCCTGTTTTCTTTGTAACATTTTTAAGAAGGATGGGTGACTTGGGACTCTCACACAGTGCTGTATATCACATTTAATAGGAAACCACGTGTCTCCTTTAATATATTTTTATTTATTTATTTATTTATTTTTTTTTTTACGTGTCTTGTCCAGCATCTGAGCAGCAGAATGATTATCTGGATGCTGCATTGTGCTGAACAAATTTA
>JBAMIG010000010.1:16755776-16765854 GCA_037177335.1 Kiunga ballochi | reverse complement strand
GTCTCATGTAAGCCCCGCACTACCATTACACGCACGCACGTACACACATACACTCATACCTACACGCACGCACACACACACGCACGCACACACGCACACACGCACACACGCACACACACACACACACACACACACACACACACACACACACACACATCCCCTCAATCCCAGGGTAACATCCGTGCACCTTTAATATATTATGACAAAGAAATGTGCAACCGTGTACAACAAGCCATGGGACACACACTGACCTGTAAAAGCAAGCGGCCACACATTGTAGTAGCGAGCCCAGTTGTGTGTGGGTCCTGGTTGGTCCAGATACCACGGAGAAGCCAGAATTACCCTGAGCCCTGCTTTAACCACTCTGCGTACTTCACACAGGTAACAGCCATGTTTCCATACCTCCACAATGGATAGTGAACTGTGCTGCAACACCGAGCAAAAAACCTTTAGACTCACATCAAAAGGAAGAGTGATGCATTTAATGTTTTTTTTAACAAAAACCCAGTTTTAAGCAGTTAATCAACTAGTTCAGACCACGAAGTCTGTTGAATTCAAAAGGAAGTTTAAAGCAAATATCAATGCTTCATGGTTTATTTGGTTTTAAATGCATCTTAAATGTAAAAATTGGACTTGATCTAAGTATTATCCCAAATAACTAAAGAACTATATTTATCTTTGGATGTCTATTACTGCACAAACATTAAATGTCAACGTTGAGATGGGAAGTAAAACATATAAAATCATACAAAATCGAGAATTTGATCATATCAAGCAAACTTATATTATCTCTTCATAAGCACATGTTACTTTAACTCTGTGTATGAGAAGTGCTAGTTTGGTGGGATGCTGTTACTTGTTTATAGTTGTCAAAAACCTCCTGCCAAACAACAGATGTCTTGTTAAGCGCTGATGTGATGTTCACAATTCTGAAAAAAGATACATGTACATTAATCTGTCTTTATATTTCCCACAGCTTTCTACACTGTGTGACTTTTTTACAGCATACTTCTCAATGTAGAACGCTTCTAACTTAGTGAAGTCTAGTCCAAATCCCATCTTCTGCATAAATGTGTGGACATATGGGTTTGATTTCCTGCAAAAGCAAGCAGTGGGAGTTAGCTAAAACACATCATTGCTTTAATTGTTACTCACAGTTAGATATTATGTCCATCTTATTTCCTCCATCTTTTTCTTATTTTTTTTAAATGTGTACGAGCCTACCAGCAGGAAAAGTCAACCTCATCCCCTCCTAAGTGGATGTAGGAGTCAGGAAACAGAGAAGACACTTCCTTAAACAGGGACGTCATGAACCAGTAAGTGGAGGGTAATGCTGGATTAACGGGGCCGAAAGTACCTGAAGGAGTACCCCTTCGATAGCAAGGAGTCAGCAGATCTAATTGCCCTGCGGAAACAAAGGGGAACAGTCTGTGTATCACACCTGATGACATGGGGCACAAAACCCTTTAAAGTTTTCTACATGTGGTTTCAGACACAAAATCTGTGTGTGTGTGTGTGTTTCTTTCTTTACACAGTATTTTTAGAAAAATCTCTACAGATGTCCTGAAGTCTCTTAGTTTGTGTTTGAACCCACTGAAGCATCTCAGGGGAGACATGATAACACGTATTCTTCACTTCCATTAAATATGATTCAGATTTAAATATACCACCAAGAAAAATTGTAGAAATATACATTAAATCTAGAAATGATGTGCCAAGTTTGTGTGATCAGGATACTTGAGTCATCGCTGCCAGAGCTGTTTCAAACATCAAAAAATGGTTTGAATGCTTGTCTTCCTACTAATTTTGTTCCTATTTGAGCACATTTTAAATATTCCAGCTGGTTTTTGGTTTTGCACTTCTTAAAAACTGTTTGTAAAACAGAAAGAAAATGGTTGAATCTAGCTCGACATGTGTCTGTAACAAAATGCAGAAAACTTGAAAGTGTCTGAAAACTTTTTGCAGACACTTTGAGAGTTTTCCAGATATGAACTGAAGCAAACACGAGTACATGTCAGGGGTCAGTTTACATTCTCAGCAGCTTCTTTCTGCAAAAATAAGACTTGCTGAGCCAAACAAGACATAAGGAGTGATTTTAATGCTGAAGATCATCTAGAATAAGCTGCTTGTTTTCAATGTTCCTTACTTGTACATTTTACCTTTTCCCCAGGATTTTGTGTGGCCTGGTGAATCAAACTCCGGAAGGACCCTTATTCCTCGCATCCTGGCATATGAGATCACTCTTCTCACATCTGACTGTGTGTAGATGTGAGTCATCGGATGGAAAGCCCCCTGAATCAGAGCCAGAAGACTATGGTTAGGGAGGCGGCTCCTTTCTACCACTCATGGATCTACAAGCTATAAGCCTACAATTATAGCATATAAAGGTATAAATTGTTATAATACGTATAGTATAATAATAAAAAAGACCAGCAGCTTTCTTCTTCTACATACCTTGGCGGAAAGCTCTGGAAAGGTGCGACTTTGGAAAGGAAAGGAGGGGTCATCAACAATGTGCCAATGAAACACATTGAACTTACTGTAAGCCATTGCATCCTGACAAAAAACATATTTAAATGTCAAATATAACAAATAAGACCAGTCACAGAGAGGACTCAAGTTTGTGTCTGGTTATCTGATTATTACCAGAGTTTTTAAAATGGTCTGCACTGGTAAATAATGCCGTGAAGTGTCCAGTAAAATCCCCCTGTACCGAAAGCGGGGGAAGTCTTTAATCTCAGTTTTATTCACATGATACTGCAAGAAAAAATAAATAACAAGAAAAGAATTAACCAAACATTATAGCTCGATAAAAGTATTGAAGAGACATTATGCGAACAAGGACTTACTGAGCCACCATCATCCTGATAAACCAACTGACTGAATGTTTCCAGACCTGCACTTCATCAAAAGACATATAACAAAATAAAATATATAACCAATTAAAAAGGTTTTTACTAACATTAACGGATTATTCCTATTTTTATTTTAGTCTTAAACATTTGTATGTTTCTTATATATGTACAATGATGCTATAATCACCTCTGAGTGCCCCCCACACAGTCTCTGAGTTCAGATATGCTTGTCCTGCAGAGACACTTAAATTGTCTATAACACAAACAGATGCAGAGATAATTCATTGTAACAGCTGCTGCTGGTGTCACACTCATCTATACGGTACTCAGTGTTTATACTTACACTTCTCAGATGAGACCTCATTTGGATAACTCTCACAATCATGACTGTCAACACTGATTTGGACAGTAAATAGTTTATCCTCACTGAATCGCAGTTTGTCATGTCCTGTCAATCAAAAGTTCAATTAATATTACAAATGCTTGGTAAAAAAGCAGTCTGTGTGCCTTGATATGCATGATGTTATTAACAAATACAGTTTATGGTATTTATTTGATGGCACAAAGACGAAGCGGTGCTCCTACAGGTCATTGTCAGTGTTTCAGAGCAGGTATGCTGGCTGACTAGTAAACTGCTGTCTCTACAAAGCCCATTGATCGACATTAAAAGGCAACATAACAAACAAAGCACTCAGCAAACACCACACATCTCTGTATAAACATACATTTTAAACTGGTGAACCACTGGTCACAGTTGTTAAAAGAAGTTTTCATACACATTATGTGTACAAGTAGTTTAGATATCAGTATTAAAATGACCAGTTTTACATAATCCACACGAATGCATTCACTTACCAGAAGTGTAGTCTGGAAAAATAAGAGAAAAGTATCTCTTGAATGCAGCATCAAGGATTGAACAGCCCTCCTGTGTGGCTGATTCTCTCCGGTAAGCAAAGCAGAAAGCCTGGGCTTTCAGTGTGTATCTCTCTGACGAGGAGATGAATGTTTGTGGCAATGGCCATACTCCCTCCACTGTGTTTAGATCAACCTGGAGAAAAATCACTATTAGTATAATGACATTTATACAAGTGTGATTTCGGGAATTTACTAAGTACATGGCTTTCAAATCAACCTATTCACTATTCTGTCAAACTGAGGCTGACAGGAACCTGGGAACCTGGAGTCATGTGACCAGGTCCAAAGGCTTTGTTTTGTTAATAATAGAAGTTCTACAACAACAACTATTGTGACAGCTACTTCTGCTAGCAGTGATTATAATAAGAATTATTATTATTACATTTTAAACATTAATATTATTATTATTTTACACTGAGTGGAAACTTACTGAATGTTTAACATTCAAACTAGAAGCCTTTATGTAAAAGCTGAGTCATTTTTTTTCGCTTTTAAGGAGAGGAAGTATTTTTTAGACTGCTACAAATTCTAGTCAGGCGTATTTTTTATTGTTAATTTTCAAAACCTTTGAAGTGTGAAATATTCAGCTGAAATCAAACTTAGTTATTTTAGCCCATCTTCAGTCTAACTGACGTAAGGCCGGCGTCAGTTGGTGACGCTACGTCTCTTTGTTGGCTTAGCAGCGGCGACGTTTTGTTGTTATTTTCGCCGCAGCTGAAAAACAGGCTCGGATAATTTTGGTTTTCCGTATTGTTCCGCCAGAAACCCCTCACACCTAAAGCATTTAGGTTTGCTTGTCACGGGCAGGTAACCACCCTAGGAATGGACTCAGACGAGGGTTATAACTATGAATACGACGACGAAGACGAATGTAGCGAGGACAGCGGCGAAGAGGAGCCCGAGGACGACACCCTGGAGATCGGAGATGTGGAGCTGGTCGATCCCGTGGTGGCCGGTGGGGAGCGAGACGAGAGCGGCGAGACTGGTGTAGGTGGCCACGGGCCCGGTGAGGAAGAAGAAGAGGACTATCACTTTGAAGTTTTGACTGCGGAACAGATCCTCCAGCATATGGTGGAGTGTATCAGGGAGGTCAACGAGGTCATCCAGGTAAATATTTTTGAATCCCAGCTTCAGGAAAGACCGGGGTTTGGAATTGTATGAAGCTACAACGGGCCATGAACGTTAGCTTAACTGCTAGTCTTGTAGCAGTAGTTAACTTGCTGGAAGATGACAGTTTCACGTAATTTCCCTGATTAAAAAATCTTAAATGAAATAATGTTGTTTTGATATTGCACAAAGATGTAAATAACAAAGACAGTCTTAAATGTGCAAAGAAATAAAGTCATGTTCATAAGATTTTTTGTCCAGGAAGTAGTCTAATCCCCGTAAGAAGTTGGCAGCAACGTTGGCTAAGCTAATGTTAGCTTAGTTGCTACTTACTATCAGAAACAGTTAGCCTAACTAGCACAATCCAGGTAACCAATATCGTCTTTAGTTTCTGATTCAGTCAACGTAAAGTGTCAACTCAAACGAGAACATGATAGAAGTGCACTTAACTGTCACTTGTAGCCAGGCTTTCCTCAACTAAGTCAAATTAAAGTGTCATCATTGTGACATCGGGCTAAAGACTTGGCTATTGAGTTGACTGATAAGGTATATGTTAAGTATTACTTTAAATTAAACGTGCTTTCCTTTTGACATCTATTTAAATGTGACTAATCATTCTAAAATCGTATTATTTTTACTTCAGCCACAGATTACATTTCTGTAACACCGTGGAGGATCTCTCTTTAGCTTAGTGTTAACTTGGGCCTCCATTTCCTCACTACGTTCAGCTGGGCTCAGATTAAAATGGAAAGTGGTCTTGGGAAAACCTCCACCCTTCAGTTTGGTAGAATAAGCACTACATTTTTTATCTTCTTAACAATAAATTACTTATACGCCAAGTAAACAATAAAGGAATATAGGCATAATAGTAGCTCTGCTACACAGGACAAGTGCATTTGAAGCTTTTGCTTCCGCAGAAGCAAACCAGCCTGATATTTCCTTTGTAACAATATTTGCTTCTTTCTTCTTGATTTAAAAAAAATACATAAGAAAGAACTATCATCTTTAAATAAAGGTGACTTAACACGACACTGTCTAAAACTCTTCACTTAAACCTGAATAATAGGTGTTAAAGACTTTTATTAAACCTTTAAATTTCTCTTCCACATCTACATCCTGGTCATAACAGCAGGGCTTGTAGCATCATTGTCTCCATATTCAGGTCAGTGGCACTATGTGACAGTTTGATGCTTTGGCAACAGCACATTTATGTGATTTCCTCAATTTGATATGGTTAGCAATTCCACACATTAGTTGTAAGTATATGACGTATTTTGCTCAGCTCAAAGGGGTTTGAAAACATACTATATTATTACCATTATGTAATAATATACCTGGTATCACATACCACATCTCTGAATATTGTGTTTCTTAATGTGATTCATGAATTTTGAAGTGGTCAGTCCTTAGAGATTGCTACCAGGTTTAATGGGCAGTGCAACAGTTCTAGGAGACTGTATCTTTATCTAATGGAACATAATGCAAACAACCTAACTAGAACCACATTGCTGCAATTATATGATTTCCAGCTGCAGCAGCACATTTATGCAAAGTTTCTCATATGTGGGAAGAAAATGTGAAGGGGATATGGAACATAGGGCTAAAAATGTTCAAATGTTATTGATTAATCATAAATCAGTGTTTGTCTAAATATAAAGTTTATTATTTTGGTATTTTTGAAAGAAACTACTACTAATAACCAAAAGGTCCAGCTTGTCTTTTGCTATGAAATATGAAAATGATTAATTTGGAATACTTTTCATGTGACATTGCAGCCAGAAAAGTGAGACTTTTTGATCAGTTCTGCTTTATAAAAACACATAGTTGCTGGGAGACAAATCTTTCTAGGTGATTTAATTCTTTCCATTTTGGTATTTACCAATCAAAATGTGCACATTGCATTAATCTGTTTTTCTTCATTTATACTGCAACTTCTCCCATATTACCGATGTACCGGGAAGTTGTTCAACTCCAACATTTCAGAGAGACAATACTAGCTGAGTTTTAGCCTCACCTTTTCTTTTGGGTCCATGTTCCTACATTTTCACCGTCTCATTCCTAAACCTAATGTCTGTCAGTTGGCATCATGAATGTAGTTATGTTATTTAACTCCATACACACTGGGCAAATTAGCCCAAATAACCACGTATTGTTTATTTATTTATGAGGTATTAATTAGCTCCTGACTTTGTGAACAAATAGTTAAATTAGCTTATAAGCCATGTGTCTAAGCTTTTCAGACACAAAATAAAAAACAAAACGTTTTTTAATGAATATTTTCTGTATATTCTATATTTAGCAATGGTTGAAAGTGTTTGCATGTTTTTTGTGAAATTTAATATTTTTAAAATGTTGGTTTTAAAGATTGAAATATCTGAAGTACTTATGATATTTTGAATATCCATTAATAGTTGATTAATTTTAATTGTTATTGATATTTTAGCCAAAATCTTGTAAATGAAGCAAAAGTAATGTGATAACTGGTGACAATACACATTTTAGGAATCTGTGAAATGATGGCGATGCTTGGGCTGGGTATTGTTGAAAAACCTCCTTCACTTTGATACAATATTTCAACTATACTTATTTCAACACCAGTTTCAGAAAATCTGTTCTACCAAAAAGAAAATTATATTACACATTATCAACAAACTTTTTATTTTCAGCTTGAAATTCTCCCACTCAGTTTTCTAACATGCATATAAATGCAGTTTTTAGTGCAAAATAACAGCTGCAAACAAGTGGCATCTTCCTAAACTTACACTGGAGCACAAAACATGTGATCATATTATTATCATGCTTACTGTCAAAGTCTAACATTATCTAGGTGAAGAGATACCTGCTCATCCTCAGCTGTGTACTTACCTCCACCATGAAGCCCCACTGTGGAAAAAGGCAACACATTTTGCCAATAAAGTTTGTGGTGCTCTTATTATTGACGATTGTCATTTTTTCAGTCAGTATGAAGGAATTCACACTGACTGGTTTGTGCTCCTCCCATCATGGTGAACAGGATCAGAAGCATCTATGAGGAGAAGATAAACAACACTGAATGTGAGAGGCAGTCTTAAACCAGCGGACCCAATAACCACATATAAAGAAGCTAATCTCTGTTACTTTCATTTGTTAGCTTTCAACTCTGTTAGCTAACTAGCTAGCTGTAAGCTAAAGCTACACAGCAATGTCTCCAGTTAAAAAACACACCTTTTCTAAACGTAAACTTATCAGTTAAAATCCCAAACACGGCGCCGACCTCGGTACGTTTGGGTACAACAGCGTCCGGCGCTGCAGATTCTGAAGGCGGTTCTGGTTCTACGTTGTCTGCAGGCGGACTTAAATGCTGAGGATGACGGATGCGTTCTGCTCTTCCTGCTGTCGAACCCGGAGCAACTTTCTGCCCTTAAATTGATTCTGTGTTAACTCAGGTGGTGCTTCATAAAAATGGTTGTTCTTCATGTTTTTAACTAACTTTAACGTGCACTGTTGTAATCTACCTTAGTAAAAATGAAGTCACACCTTCATCCACAGAGACACGTTCCCCGCTTTGATAACGCACACACTGCAGTTTACACACATGAACCCTGTTAGCGGGGGTCACCACACAGGTATTTACTCTGCGTGTAAGGACCATGTGGGACATTACATCCAATCATCAGCAGCATTATCAGAGCTTGTTCCTGATTTATCCTTATCAAAACCTGGTACTGAAAAATACTTCTATACCAGGTGGTACCAAACTATTTAGATCGATTATATAAAAGAACCAAAGTTCGATACCGTACCCTAAGCATTGCTGAGAATTTTTTATACCTTTACTGGTATTTTTATTAAAAGGTTCAAGCTCAATCTGATATGCTCTAAAGGAGAAATATCTACTTGTATTAAGTGTTTTGTGGGAAACTGAAAATAATAATTGATACACCGTGTATATAACCAATCATTTCTTTTTCTCATAGAATCCTGCAACAATAACACGCATCCTTCTCAGTCACTTCAACTGGGACAAAGAAAAACTTATGGAAAGGTAATAATTGCATTGCATCCATAATTTTCCACTTTTAAGTGAACCACTGCCAACTAATAAATATAGGCTGACATTCCAGGGGGGTAAATGTGCACATGCACTTTCAATACTGTCTCTCTCTTTCTTTTTTATTCATACAGATATTTTGATGGTAATCTGGACAAGCTTTTTTCTGAGTGTCATGTTATCAATCCAAGTAAGAAGCCTCGAACCCGTCCTCCAATCAACACTAGATCATCTGCACAGGACATGCCATGTCAGATCTGCTACCTGAACTTCCCCAACTCAGTGAGTTAGAAGGTTACAGCTACACTGTGCATAAACATTAATGTTCAGTTTGAGATATAATCATTTTGTTAAATAGTTTAGGAAAACAGGCATGCTTTAACCAAATAGGAATAGAGCCTTTTAAGTCATTTTTAGCTTGAGTGATGCTGTAGGAGCCCACAGAACAGATGTGTTCACTGTAACTTTAAAAAGCATTATTCACATTATCCATTTTTAAGAATTAAACACTAGATTTTTTTTTAAATGAATGAAAAACTAGACAAAGCCGAGACTGTTTTGAGAAAGATCACACCTGTTTAGAAATATTTACATGTCTTTTGTCTTATTTCACATGAAAATCATGTATTTCATACAGTACTTTACAGGTCTGGAGTGTGGACACAAATTTTGCATGCAGTGTTGGGGAGATTACTTGACCACCAAAATCATAGAGGAAGGAATGGGCCAGGTATCTACAAAGATTTTTATTAGAATGATTAATGTCATGCTGTTTTCAGAGTGTGTTGCAACATTTGTGTTCTCCAGTGTAAAGTAATAGAAAGTGTTTTATTGTATCTATAGTCTCATCCATTGGAAACACTAAAGTATTTACCTACTATCCTACTAGTCTTACTGCTCATGAGATGATGATGAGATGACGGATTAGTCTCTTAAACCTTTTTATTCTCTACATTTAAGTTGCTTATTTGATGTTTACTTCTGGTGATTTAATATAAAATCACTCACTCCATTAATTCCAGTGGTTATTACAGTCACTGAACAAGCTGTGGAGATGAACTGGTTACTAGTTTTCTCTCTGTCTGCTAGTTCTTTGGGTTGTGGGGGGGGGGGGGGGGGGGGGGGGGGGGGGGGGGGGGGGGGGGGGGGGGGGGGGGGGGGGGGGGGGGGG
>JBAMIG010000010.1:16738146-16752665 GCA_037177335.1 Kiunga ballochi | reverse complement strand
TTTTTTTCCTAATGATTTATTTGTCTTTTCTTATAGGCGCCTCATCACAGATTCAAAAGTGAAGTTAAAGTACCAGCATTTAATAACAAATAGTTTTGTAGAGGTAAGCTTTAAGAATTTATTTTATTCTAAAACTTAAGAATATTTAAAAGTTGTCCTGTGATGTGGAGTCCTTTTGAACAACAATTTAGACAATTGTTTGTAGAAGAAAACGTTGCATAACAACATAAAAATGTTTCTCTCATGACTTGAAGTGCAATCGACTATTAAAGTGGTGTCCTGCACCAGACTGCCATCATGTTGTGAAAGTCCAGTACCCAGACGCCAAACCAGTGAGGTGCATGTGTGGCCGCCAGTTCTGGTAAAACGGCTTGTTTAGATGCTTTTTTAAGGATAAACGTTTTAGATTGTGCAGGTTTGGGTTGATGTTGGTTCTGTTGTTTCAGCTTCAACTGTGGAGAAAATTGGCACGATCCTGTGAAGTGCAAGGTAAGCTAAAAAAAGTTTTAATTCACAACTTTTCCCCAAAACCTCTTGAATAAACTTGTGTTTAGGATTTTACAAATGTTTGCATTAAACTTTTTCTAATGTGATACTTTTGTAGTGGCTGAGAAAATGGATTAAGAAATGTGATGATGATAGTGAAACTTCCAACTGGATTGCAGCAAATACCAAGGTATGGAATCCATACTTTATTTTATGGATTACTTTGTGACCATATTATTTCCCTGCCAGGCACATTTTAATGCTTTTATTTTTTAAACAAGAATCTAAAATTAGAGATGAACATCCTAAAGCTCGTCTCTAGATGAACATAAGAGATTAAGATGGACACAATTCTACAATTTATAACCTGGAGTAAAAGTTTCCTCTGAAGTATATTTTATTAAGTTCATGACTTTTTTGTTTGTTGCCTTATCATCTTCATATTTGGCATTTTATTGAGTTTCCTGTAAAAAAACACATGTTTTTTTGTTTACCTCATAGGAGTGTCCAAAATGTCATGTGACCATTGAGAAAGATGGAGGCTGCAACCACATGGTTTGTAGGAACCAGAACTGCAAAGCCGAGTTCTGTTGGGTCTGTCTGGGACCGTGGGAACCTCATGGCTCTGCCTGGTAAGTAAAAGTGGCACGTTTCTAATATGTTCATGGATGGCTTTGAAAGAATATTTGTAATAAACCTGCACTATATCAGGTCATTTAGTGGAAAGACAGCTTTGTTTTGTGAGATAACTATACTATAGGTCAGCAAACCCTCAGTGTCCTGTTAAAACTTTATTATAATTGGCATTTTTAGGATTATGTTTGCTGCTTAACATGGTTGTCTTTTCAGAGCAGCTATTTTAGGACTTTTTCTTTACTGCTATAGTTTGTACGGTTTTGACTTAAAGTTTGAAGGTTAATTTAGCTAATCATAAATGCAATAAATTTATAAATTTCCAAATTCTCTGACATTTCTGAAACATGGGATAGGACCACATAACTTAAAAATACTATACAGACACCATGAGGCATAGCTGTACTGCCAGCTTAAGCAGCGTAGACCGTTACATCCTATGCTTTATGTCTGAGCCCATATAGTATATCATTTTTTATACTCTGCAAACATTTTTAATGGATTAAACATTTCAGGTACAACTGTAATCGTTACAATGAAGATGATGCCAAGGCAGCCAGAGATGCTCAGGAGGTAATAGTGTATCTATTATTATATCCTTGCATCCATAACTGTTTTGACATGTCATACGGCATAAAAATAATCATTTGGTCAGACAGCGTATTGCTTAGCTACATGTTCATTGGACACAGCTGAGTCAGAAGCACAAATGTTGCTTTGCTATTATATTACATTAAGGTCAAAGAGTCAAACATGATTCTGTAGCACACGACTTCTTCTCCAAAAGAACAGGTAATGAACACAATTTGTCTGAAGTCTTTCTGACACATGAGCACAAGAGACTTTCTTACATGAACAAGTCAATGCAAACCTTTTCTGCATACATAAACTACAGAGTAGGAGCTTCTTCTCTACATGCTGATTTAGGCTCTTAGTAGAAAGTACACATGCAACATGTATGAAATGGTAACCAGCATGTATTCTTGCTCACTGTAAATATTTTTGGAGGTTAATTAGCACTTTCACAAATTGTTTAAGGGTTCTTAAGTAAGGAACCAGTGCAGGTGAGAGGCGCTCTGATTGGTCAGCTTGTCAGTAGTATTAAGCAAAGCTGCCTAAAACAGTCACTGCAGTCTGGGTGTGTGTAAGAAAACACAACTTGTCTGTGGGGAAAAAGGGTGGTAGAATATCTGTTTACACTGTAATGAAGAGTTGATGATTGCCTAAATGTATTTTTTAAATGGGACAGGAACAAATGAAATGGACACTGGTTTTCTCCCATTCAGTCCTTTCAGAACATTTTAACTCTGCAGTTTATGAGAAGGAAGCTATTTAATTCAAACTTGAATTGAAACTCGCTCTGTCTTGTTTGTAGCGCTCCAGGGCAGCCTTGCAGAGGTACCTGTTCTACTGCAACCGCTACATGAACCACATGCAGAGTCTGCGCTTTGAGCACAAGCTCTATGCTCAGGTTAAGCAGAAGATGGAGGAGATGCAACAGCACAATATGTCCTGGATTGAGGTTCAGTTTCTGAAGAAGGCTGTAGATGTGCTGTGCCAATGCCGCTCCACGCTCATGTTCACTTACGTCTTTGCCTTCTACCTCAAGAAGAACAACCAGTCCATTATTTTTGAGGTAAGTTAAAATGGCAATAACTGGTTAAAGTGCCACAAAGGTCCTAATAACCGGTTGTTTGGGACATAAAACTAGAGTGATATTAGTCTTTTATGAGGACAACCTGAGTTTTGTTGAATGCTGCATCTGACTAAAGTAAAACTAACTTAATTGTATTGATATTGAGAACTAATATAATTTGTTGTGTCTCATTAGTCCAACAAATTAAACATATGAAGAGAAATGCATAAGTATTACTGTGAAGATCTTTTTAAGGGACCTTTTCCTCATCATAGTCCATTTGCCTTTCCTCAGTCCAGGATCAATCTAGTTTATTATTGTATTATGGTCATAGGTGGAATTTGTCTTTAAGTTAGAGCTAAGACAATACTTTTTATTTATTAAATTTATATCCTCTAGAACAACCAGGCAGACTTGGAAAACGCCACTGAGGTGCTGTCCGGTTACTTAGAGCGGGACATTTCCCAGGATTCTTTGCAAGACATCAAGCAGAAAGTGCAAGATAAGTACAGGTCAGTGAAAACGGTGGATAGCACTGCCTGCTGTGAAGTGTTTGCATATCCTTACTCCTTTATAAACTAACAAATGTTTTGTGTCTATAGATACTGTGAGAGCAGGCGAAGAGTGCTGCTACAGCACGTGCATGAAGGCTATGAGAAGGACCTGTGGGAGTACATTGAGGATTGAGGACACGTCCCAATGCAACGGACTATTGAGTATCTTGACAAACTAGAGCGCTGATGCAATTTAACAGGGCAGCACGGGCCTTCTGCCGCCTCTCCTTTGGCAAACCAACCACTTTTGCATCATTTTTTTCCTGGATTTGTTTAACAAAAATCTTCAAAATAAATTATATTTAAATAAAATGTAGAGTAATAAAAAGAAAGTGTACTACAGTATTGTTAGCAACAGAGTGGAGCAGAAAATCCATCTTAAACAAGTACATCGTTTTGGCCTCTATTGTAATCCTCCCCTAACCTATCTTCCTTTTTTTGTTTGTTTTTTTGTTTTGTTTTTATTTTATTATTTTTTTGCTTGTGAATCTTTTCTGTTTTTGAGTTTGACTTTGGTTTTTCCATTGGTGTGAAAATGTTTTCAACACAGCTTTAATTGTTCCGGCCACGTCTGCAATGTGCGGTGAGATCCTTGTCTGAAAGCGGGAATATTGATCGGCTGATTGCAAAGGGGCAAAGACATTTCATAGAGGAAAAACATAAAAAGAACAAAATAGCAAGTCTGTATTTTTCAATTTGTAAATAGTTCATATGCATGGAAGTTTAAGAGCAGGAGTGGCACGTGTTTGCATAATTTTAAAATATTTATTCTTTACAAATACTAAAGGTGTTCTTTTGTCATTTAGGGTGAGTCTGTTGAGTCCTTCCATAATAAATTTTAGGAGTTTTGGAAGTGTCGGAAATAAGGCATTTGTTGTTTCATCCTCATTCTTTTAGTAGTGCTGAAGTTTCACCTCATCAGTAACTCCAAATGCAGACTTGAACAATTTCCGTTTATCATCAAGTGATCAGCTATAGGCAGAAACCAGGAGCAGAAAGGGTTCTACAGGTCAAAGGTAATGTAGAATGAATGGGCTACATGTCTCTATGCTAACCTTATGCCGAAACCCTCTTTGTTGTTAGAGGAGTGTAACATTTACTTATTAATCGCAAGAGCCAAACTGAGTGACATTCACTCTTTTGTTTTCTCCTCTTGTTTCCTTCCTGACCTAGCTTGAGCTAGCCCTCTTGAAGTTCCGTTTTTGCACCTTGAGGATTGAACGAGTGTAACAGAATGTACTGACAGCACGGTGTTGTCGTGCTGCTAACTGGGCTTGATCTTTGTCAGAGGGTCAGGCATTTGCATCACTTTTGCAGAGAATATTTGGACAGCGCGAGGCTGATAGTGGCTGCGCCTTTTGAAGAGGCCTCTTGCCTTGCAGTGACTGAACATTGCTTTAAACCACGCTGCACAGATGGGGTTGCAGTGATCCTCAAGTAGAGGTATATAGAGCAGACCTCTGAAGGTTGTAGGGGTATTTTGTAATACTGTTATGCTTTTGCATAAAATAGCATTTTCATTCATAGGTTGAGGTTTATTCATTGAAATGTCGGTGCCCCTCCAGCTTTTGCATTGTTCTGTTGCCTGGTTGCTCTTGTTAAGCTCTCTGCTCATTCATGTCTCAGCAATGCGGCAGTCTTCGCAAGATTGACTGGAGGGGGACATGATTACTACAGGCACTGATGCAAGTCCGAAAGATGACACCAAAGTGTCAGCCATCATTAAAATACATCTTTTGCCCTAGTTTCAGGTCTTTGGGGAATTATCTCCCAAACGCTTCATGTGTTCCAACTTATTATTTTATCCTAGCAAATTATAAACTGTACTGTTTATTTGAATAAATGTCATGAGAAATCTCATTTTTGGGAGTACTGTGTGAATCATTAGAGTAGGTTTGGTCTCTGAACATACCAAACATCCATGATCCATTTCTGCGCTGTGTATCTTGCAAAGTAGTATAACACAGAGCTTACAGCTGTCTTCCAGAAAATTGTGGATTTTTTTTTATACTTATTTTACTTTTTTTTTTTTTATTTTACTTTCAATAATTTTGAGTTTGATCTACAAATAAAATTATAGGATTTTTTTTTTAACATTTACTTGCATATTGTATGATCAAGATCAGGTGGTTGTTTGTATCTTGTCTCTTGAATTCATTTTGCCTTGAGCCACAAACCAATGACACGGGATGAATGGTTAAGAGATGGGCTCTTCTCTAGTTGTCTTGCAGTATCAGCTGTGATTATCAGACTAATCTGCTCTCCAGGGCTCACTGTTTTCATTGTCTGCTAGAAGTTCATGACCATTTCACCTTTACGTTGGAAGTAACAGAAGCAGCTACTTGCATTAAATCAAGACATCCAAAAACTTTTAATACTTTTCTACATATCTTTTCTTTATGCTATCAAAGGTGTTTTATTTCCTATTAGTGTAAAATGTGGGGAAAAAATAGATGTCTGTTTTGGAGAAAATATTAAAGTGCAAAATGTTGCAAACATTGTTTCGCATGGGTGCTTGATTATGGACACATTTGTTTTGGTAGTATACATTTTCTCATTGCCACTATCAGTGCATGCATCTTACAACTGTGTCCTTGCAGAATACCACTCCACCACAGAGTCCTGTGTAATGATGCCCATTCCAGGAAATAATCCTGAACAGCATTATCCAAGAGGAAACATGCAGCTGTGTTATTCCACCAGATAGGGACGAGCAGGTTTTAATTTGACATTGAACACTGTTAGGCTGAATTATCCCAGGTAATTTAATGCTTTTAAAATAAACTCCTCACAAGACAATCACTTACACATGCATAATTTATATAATCAGGAGGATACAAAGATTTGTTTAGTCATTAAATGAGACTAAAAATACCAGTGCAGTGTGCTGTGACTGTTCTACAAGGAGCATTATAACAGAATCTCCTGTAGAGGGAGTTGATGTAGTTGGTAATAATGTAAGATTTCACTAAATGTGAGGTTAATATAGGCAAGCCATACTTCACTAACATTTACCATACAAACCTTGGTGTACAACATGAAATAGACTGTACAAACTAGTCCAAACCATTCAGGTACCTTCGCCTCGGAAGTCACGTTGACCAATCAGAAGCCGGACAAAAGTGACCACTTCCGCAATGCATTAATAACGTAGTTTTATTTAGTAATGTCCTCAAGTGACGTCCTTTAAATGTTTCATCCTTCATGGTAGTCTATGATTAACCATTTATATCCACTATGTTAATATTGTTAACGACGAACACGTCTAAAGTAAAAAGCGCATCTCTATGACGTAACCCCTCACACGGTGACGTACAATTTGAACGCAGGTCATTTTTAGCTTTCTTGAACGGGGAAACTTGGTTTATTAATAATTTTCAACTGAAGTGGCATTATTTTTAGTGGCTGTGATGTGAAAAGCAGAAGTGAAGAAACCAGCTCTGATGCTAAAAGGTCTCTGGAATGACTTGATGAATAGGAAACAGGGTATATAACAAAAAGGCATCAAAAACAGCTCTGCAGAATCAGCGAGGATCCTAAAAAAAACAATTATAGAAATTCTGCCATCTCTGTCAGCTCCTTTATATAAAGAATAGATAAAGACATTAACGCTTGGAGAAGTAGTTTAGGCCCTTCATAGGAAACAGACTTGTGCAGTTAAAGTTAATTAGTATGGGGCAAAGAGGGCAGTGACCCTTAATGAGAAACAGACTTCTGCTGTTAGTTAATTAGTAATTGTGTGCCTCCTACATGCTGAGTCAGACACTCCACCTGGAAACCGCATCATCATATGACCAAAGCACACACACACACACAATGATGTAGGCTTGTGTGCAAATATTCTTTGAACATGAGTGATTTAAATCTTTTTAAATAAACTAAAACTATCCCAAACTGTTGGACATCCAAGAAAAAGTCAAATCTTCAGATTCATCAGGTGTTTTTGGAGCAGCCAGTAACATTTTAATATCCAACCTGAAAAAATTGGATATTTTTTTTTAAATCTTGAATCTTAAGGTCATAAAAAAATCCATTAATAATTTCTTAAATAGATAATTCACCATGAGGGCATAAAACACATTTAAGTTGTGAGTGTACTTTTTTATAAAGTGATGCAAAATGTCATGTTTCAAATATGATATATTTATAAATTAATTGAACATACAGTTATCACCATTTAAAAAAGTGAATATGTATAGTATTGATGTGTGGGTTACCTTATAACTCTGTAACACCAAGGTAAGGTTTTAAAGATTGCTACACAACTGAAGACAATTGGTCAGATAATATGAAAAACTATGATTGCAAACTTTAAGGGAAAATGTTTGACAAAGCAAAACCATTCAAATATTTTAATGGTATTTGTTAAAAAACAATATTAAAGAAAACAGCAGCTTTAAAAAGTGGGTTTAGGATTTATTATAGTAACAATGAAACAGTGATGGGGAAAAAGATGGTGTACTGTAAAGCCACACTGCAGTGAATCCCTTTTAAAAGATCGTTTCATAGAAATTGCCAAATTTCCAACTATCATTGTATTTAAACTGTTTTTAAGGAGCAAACTACCTAAGTCACCACCTTCACTCTAAACTAGATTTATCAGGAGTGGCCAACATTGACTTCAAAATAAATTTGCATTTGCTGGCAATAACTTTATAACGTTGGATGTCCATCAAATCCTCATTTTTTAATAAAATTTTAAAAAAACAAAGAAACTGCATAAAACATGTACATTAGATTTAGTGTCCTTTTGAAACGGGAGCATCCTCTCAAACAGAGAAATGCTCCGATGAGCTCGTCACAAAGAGATCCAGCCCTCCCTGTTGTTGCACTCGCTGACCTGAACACCGAGCTGCACATGTGAAGACTAGTCTTCAATCTTTAGCCAGCCTTTTTTATAGTCTATGAGTAGTTCGAGGTAGTACTTCCACTCTGGCTCACTATCATACCTGACCTCGTATATAGTCTTCAGAGGGTTGGTGTGGGCCTCGTGAATACGCAGTACCTCGCCTCTGTACCACACTTCTGATTTGTCATCTTCCTCATACAAATGTCGGATCTTCTTTCCCACTAAGTCTGGGTAGCAGAGTCTCACGGCCCTGCGAGCTCTCTGAACGGCCGAGCGTAGGACCCACCGCTTCCTGCGTTCAGCGCTGTGGCAGGCAGACAAGTAGGGACAGTACCTAACCTTCAGAAGCGATTGGACTTTCCTTTTAGAGGGGCTGCTAAGGGGTCCTAACACACGAGAGAAACCTCTTTTTCTCTGCAACCTATGTTTCACTTTCGATGTCCTGTGCAGCTCCCTCTTGCTGCTGACACACTCGCCATCATCAGCCTGCGACAGTGAAGAATCAGCAAACGCCCCAGGCACCGACACTGCCTGGTAGCAAGCCCTTTTTCTGTTCAAACCTTTATTGAACATCTTTCTCAGTTTAAGAATCATGCCTGAACAATTCTTGGATTTCATGTGAGATCCTGTAGGCTGAGTCCCAGACACCTGATTGGAGGATTTCTCCGTTTCTGTATCACTAATAGATGGAGACAGCTCATCTAAAGTTAAAGGACACACCCATGAATTCTCTGAAACTGTGATTTGTGAAGCAATTGAAGAATCCATGTGTTTAGCTCCTTCATTATCAGTTCTATACGTTTCACAATTTCTCCATGGAACAACTTCAGTGCTCATATTCTCCACATCATCTGCCTCTTCCTCATCTGAACTGGTGTCATCTGGAAACATATGGCTTAAACTGCGCTTCCCTCTGCTCTTTCTTCCATGCTTGCTCATGTCTGACTGTGCTTCATGGTCCCTCGGATGTTGACATCCTGATGGCGAGGCTGGTGAAGCCATGTTCCCTCTGAGGTCAGGAACTTCCAAACCTCCAACTTGCTCTCCGGAATCAGGATCCACGTTTAATCCTGTAACAGAAAAGGAATATCAGGATCAGAGGAAGCTGGCCAAAGACCTGAAATATGGATTAGGTCTTTGAAATATACATTTGTTTTAAACTGGTTGCATAATATACTGCAAAAAGAAAAGAAAGCCCTAGAATTTGTTTTGTGCTCAGGGAAAAATTCTGGTGAACTGCAAGCTGGAAAAAGAATTTAAAGGACATTTTATTCAAAAGAAGAACTAATGAAATTATGTGCTTAGATTTCCTCAAGATGATTCCTATAGAAAAAAAGGGTGGGTGGAGAGGCTATATAGACCAACAGATCAGTGACCCATGGGCACTTGCTCAGTAAACAAGCACAAAAAGAAACTAAAATCAATTGATGTGATCATTTGCATGATCCTCCACCATTGCTCTTTAAGCAGAGACAGAAGAAAAGCTTTTTGGAATAAAATCAAAGCCTGGGAACAAAGTCAGCCGCTACAAGTAATACTATCAGTCAGAGACAAAACAGTAAGGCAACAGCAGGACAATAGCAATACTTGTGCTCCCGAGCCACGTGAACCCAGAACAATCACAGTGAGTGAAAATTTAATTAAGCATAATTTAGTAAGCAGATGCTTGTGCTTATTAAAATCATAGCTGCTGAAAGAATGATTAAAAGAGAGCAGGCTCTTCTGAATATTTAAGTATGATCTGTGTTATTTTTAAACTGTGCTTAGGAGGATCTGCAAATCAGGAGGATATCACTACAAACATAAAACTCATTCATATCTCATAAGTTTGTCCTTTCAACAGTTTCTTCATGTAAACATGTCATAAGACAAGCAAGCCCACTTTGTTCTGTAAATAAAAGCAGAAATGTGGGTCTTTGTGTGTGAACTAGATCATTAAGACAATTGTTTTCTGGGAATACTTAACATAGTCAGAATAAAAATGTTTAAAAAGAAGCTTTTCATCCTGTTTTACTCATATGACTGTATCTCCCACAGCCCACTTCACTCTTCTAACAAATTCATGAAAGAGACTACATTTTTACACACTCACCTACCCACCCGTGTCCCTCCTCCACACCCACACAAAAGGAACAATCATGCAACTTTTTGTGATTTGCATCAAAAGGTTAGCAAAAAGTTTTCCTGCTTTCTAATTAGAAACAGCAAAGAGTGGTGAGATTAATGGACAACATAAAGAAAATAATATACCTGGACTCTCTTTTGGACATCAGGAGAGGTTGATTCTGTAAAAAATAAATGGATTTTATATTGAATAATTATCTTTAGCTGTGTGTGTTTGCGGGCCAAAATGCAGGGGAAAATATCAGACTGTCAGAGGGCGAGAAATGCTGCAGATAGCAGTGAAAACATGATGCGTTATATTCAGAGAGGAGTTATTCAATCACAATGTGCACCTTAAGGGGATTTCCAGCAATCTGACAGCGAAGACAGGAAGTTATATTAGGTCAGGTGATCGTGTTGCATTCAGCATCAGCTTATCAAACTAGAGCCATATCTTTCAAAGCATCTAAAGGGGATATGAAGATTTTCTGTACAAGAACACCGTAAACATGTTGTGTATACAAAGAAAGTTGCGTAACTACTTTTATTTTACCGTGCATATGAGAATCAGAGGTTCTGGAAATGATGTTTTTTTATTAGTTATTAAAAGTTATGTAAGCTTTTTACCAGCACATTCCTTCAGGTACTGACGGAGCCTCCATATAATCAATTGTATAATACCTCATTGCTTGTGAGATGTTATTTCAGTCTCTTGTTGAAACTTTTTAACATGTTGCTGGTATCAAAACCAGAACCCAGTTCATCTGATCTTTATGCCATTAACGGTTTGCATTGTGTTTGAACTATGTGTGACAATGCAGCTGTTACAAAGATAGAAGTTTTATTGCTTCTATCCTCTCATTTTCTCATCAAGGGACATTTTTTATCATCATCATGTCTGGTCATCAAATATACTTTCCTGGTAAAATGAGCAGGCATCTTAGTGCTGGTGCAACTGGGAATGACTGACAGGATTATAAAGGCTTCTAATTATGTGTGTGTATCTGTTTATGCTCATCTGTAAAGTAAAACATCCCTTCACTCCCCGTCTCATCCTTGAACATTTGTTTTCTTTCAATGTTGGACATAAATTGTTGTGTCTAACACATGAAGGGTGTGGGGTAAACAGTTGCTCACTGAAGCAGCTGGAATTGGACAAGTCTGCCATAGAAGCAACACCAGAAGCAAAATACAAAGAACATCCCAGATTTGAAGAAAAACAACAGAAAAAATGTGACAATAAGAACAAAAATTGACTATAAGGGATCATCCGACTCTTTTCTAACAATAACAACATGCTACACATGCACATATAAATGCAGTGCATCAAGTATGCATAAGGTGAACATGTACCCACCCAGGTGTTTGCAGACGCAGGTGTAATACAGAAGATTGACCACATCAGTGTAGATGTCAGGCAGGTGTTTGAGGGACATCAGTCTCCTGAGCCGTGAGGAGCAGGCTCGCTTATGAAGCTGGATTAGGATCTTCTCTTCAGAGAGCGTAGTGGGTCGTAGCTCCACTTTGTGCTCCTGCAGGACCTGGTCAATAAAGCTGCCCTGGACCATGGGAAACAGCAGCTCTTTCACCACCAACATGGGAAGAAAGACGGCTCCCGTCCGCATGACGTGCGGAAAAGGGCAGCGCTCCTGGGTGGTGTACTCTCTCAACCTTTTGTGGACGTCACAGAGGGCCGATTTGATTTCTTCGTTAATCCACACTTCTCTGGCTTCCATTCCCAGCAAGCAGGACACTTTCTGGACTTTGTTTGACTGGGATATAGGTTTGCTTATTTCCAACTGAGTCAGCCAGTTCCTGAGGTCCTGCTCCGAAGAAGCTGACACGCATTTGGATAATAGCTTGCATAAAGAGTGATGCAGCTCAAGGAAATGCTTGCGGACGGGTGTCTGGGGCTCGAGTCGCGATGAAAGTACAGTTACTGGTTGTGGAGACCGCTTCTCTGGGGTTGGAGCAGCTTTGTATTGTTTCCCATCAGGGATAATAATATTGTAGGTGGAAAGTTTAAGACAATGAGGGGGAATGTTTTTGAAATGGACTTTGCCCTCAGATGACCGAAGTGAAGTGTCCCATTTGGGTTGAAGGGTTACGGCCCATTTGTGTTGCATGTCCGCCTGATGACATGAGTTTATTTGTGCAGTCGACTCTGCATGTAGGGAATCTTCTGAGGTCTCATCTGTACCTGCAGATAAGGCCTTATTTTGAAGTTCCTCAGATTCACATATCTCTTTCAACACTGGCCCACTGTCCGATGAAGTCACCTCGTCAGGCTCTTTTTTGATTATCACTTCGATACAGTCACTTTTGGCATCAACTACCTTTTCTACTTTAATATTTTTGACTTCAAGGACTTGAGCATCCTTCTCCTGCGCTGGAGCATATGGAGAGATTTCTTTTGAAGCTTTGCAGACAACGTGCTGCAGAGCGTTTGGATCTGGAATCTTTTCTTTGATGGCTTGCTCTGGTTCGTCTTCATGCTTCTCGGACGTCGTGTTGGCTCTCTGAGGTACTTTGCGTGGGTATAAGACCCCTGAGGCCTGTAGGTGAAGCTGACAAGGCGCCAAACTAAAGACATTGTCAATAACTGGCATTGGGGGAGAGTTGTGCTTTGTCCCTTCTTTAACATTCTCTTTTTCTAACTTTTTCCGTTTTTCTTCGAGTTCCACCTCGTATAAATCCTCATCCTCCTCTTTGATCCTTATGGGTGGAGACGAGTGAGAGATCCTTCTCTTCAGGCACTTTTTAAAAGCAGTGGTTCCTGCATTAGACGCCAGCTCAATGTGCTTGCTTCCTGTTGGAGAATGGATAACTTTTGGGCCATTTCCACCATTAGACACAACAGTATGGATCGGATCCAAGTTGTGGCTGGGTGATTGGGGTTGCCATGCTGCTGGGGAAACAGGAAGGCTTCTCTGATGCTTTGGTTTGCTTTCGCAAGGGGAATGGTCTCGGAGTCGGTCCACGGTCATACCAGTTGGTGGAGGGCCGGGTTTGTCTATGTGCAGGCTGGTGAGTGGGTGAAGAAATCTGCCAATTTGCATGGTGGATGTTGTGAGGGCTGGCTGGTTCATATGCCTGGCAGGGTTGGTTTTTTCTACACGTAGGAATGGTGAAGAACCATGTAGTTGTTCAAAATGCAGGCTGGTGTTGGGCTGGTCCTTTGTTACGGAAGGATTCATATGTTGGCTGGACTTGGCAGTATTTATGTGTGTTGGATGAAACATAGGCAATGAATGTTGCCTTGTTAAGGGGGGTCTAATTTGACTTGCATTTAAATGAAATCTAGGTACTGAATAACATGGATAATTAAAGCCGTGCATAAAAGAAGGATTTGGCAACATTTCAGTGCAAGACAAAGGAATTTCAGCATGAAGCCAGGGAGGCACTATGTAATGTTCCTGAGGGTTTGAGATGGTGTGTTTATGAAGAAGAGGGACATCTTCTCCCTGTTTACTGCCACTATCTTTGCACGGTGTCCTGGTTTCTACCTCCCCATTTGCCTGGGAATAGTAAAACACAGGGTGCTGTGCTAGCTGGCCATATTTGGACATGGGAGAACGTTCCTGATAAACCTCTGAGGTCATATGCTCATATGTGGGACGGGAGGCGTATATGCTAGGGTAGCCTCTGGGAGAAGCCTGTAAAGGCTGGCCGTGCTCGCTTAAAGGTCCATAGAGTGTACGAGTCGGGGTACAGGGGTAACTGCTGTAGTTTGGCTCAATCACAGATGGCAAAGTCCTGGCAGTATTCGGGCTGTACGCCTCCACAGTCATCCTTTTAATTTGTTCTGCACCACACTCGTACTGCAAGCCTCTCTGTTGTAGAAGCACTTCCTTCCTCTGAATAGGTGCCGTTTCAGTGTAGTGAGCAGCCCTTTGCATCCAGTCATGCTCATATATGGTGTTTGGCATCCTTGAAGAAACATGCTCCATGCTATACCGTTGCCCCATCATACAACCCAGCTCATTACAGCAGGGGTTATGGCCATAAACCGGCTTAGGAACGGCTAAGTAAACAGAGCTCTGAGACGGAGAGGATGAGTTCTCAGCTCCAGTTTTTTGTTTTGTAACAGTTACTGATGCAGCAACTGTGGGACTGCTGATCTTGGGGCTTCTGGTGTACACCACAAAACCTTGTTTTACTGGGGAGTGACACACAGGAGAGTGAGAGTGACCTTCCTCTGAAGAAGTGCTGTCTTGCCGGTACATCACGTGGTTTAGTCCTTCCATGCTGGCAGGAT
>JBAMIG010000010.1:16684404-16712601 GCA_037177335.1 Kiunga ballochi | reverse complement strand
AAGGAAGAAGAGGAAGGACGAAGAGCAACTCCCTCATAAATACACATTTACATGAATTTTGCATAAATTAACCACACGGACACAGAATAGTCAATGGAAATAATTTTCTCTTTTTTTTGGTCTTTTTCTCATTTATTGGATTAAGTAACATTTAACCTTCTGATTTAAAGGTTTTAATATTCTAAAATAACCAGATAAAATATAAAACCTGCGCAGTACCTGTACTGACTGTTCGGGGCATGGGATCCACTTCTTCATCCACCACAACCGGCTCAGGACGAGGGAACACCTGAACGTCTGATGACAGGTTCCCACAGTGCAGCACCGCATGGAAGGGAGAGTATGCATAATCAATCAGCCTCCTGGGGACATACATGCAACACACAATATGACCAAATAAGTCAAGATAGACATGGGAAAGACTAAAATGCAGTTACTCCTGCTCATTGTTCTCAGCAATAGACTAACCCAAACATGGCTTGGACACTCTTCATACAAAGTGGTCCATCCACGGTGAATATCTGTCCATCCCCTCCACTGAGACGGAGTACCTCCTCTAAGTTGTCCATAGCATCAGTCATTTGTAACTACAATGGTAGAAAACAGGTGGAATGAAACATTTTCCTAATATACAACTTTTAGGACTTGTGAATCAGAAACATAAGTGTGTAAAAACAACCATAAAAGTAGAAATCGGACATTTTCTGATCTTAAACCACTTATTTCTAAGATACCGTTACCAGATACCGAACTCAAACAGTAAAATCTATGTGCTAATTAATAAACATTGAATTTGATCACATTTCTTCAGTCATTTACACCGTGTGATCACTTTAACCTTATTATCTAACAAAAACATGTAGTTCTCTACCTCTTCTGCATTGGCTATACACATGATGAACAGTTTGGTGGGGAAAGGGAAAGGGAGTGGGAACTTTTTATCATCCCCGCGATGTTTCAGGGTTTGCAAAGAGTGGCGTAGGGAACCCTTTCCGATACCGAGAGATCCATCAGTAACCAGCACCACCTATAGGTAAAAATACAGGCTGCATTAACATTACAGGAGGAGCATTCCCATTTTATGCTGCATGAAACATTCTACTTAAAGCAAAGGTACATTTGAAATGGCACTAAACACAAGATGTAAATAATAAGTAATAGTCTACTGTAAAAAAAAAACATTAAATGCAACATCTCACTGAAACGAAAGCTTTTAAACAGCATGTTAGCTTAGCTACTAAAATTAAAGGTAGTTTGACCTACATTATGAATCGGGTGCCTTCAAAGTGATAAACAAAGAGAGTAAAAATAATTCTGATGCACAAGTCTGTTTTCAGTTAAATGGACTTTGAGCAATATATAAATACTTCTTTGTTTTCTTTCAATGTTTTGTGGGAATAGTAAGTGTAAGCACTGCTTTGTGATACGACTGAAGCCAGACGTGCTGAAAAATCACTTAAACATTGTAGTTCCTTTTAAAGGATAGTAAAACGCATTAATTGTGTATAATCTAAATGCTTAAGATGAACCAAAGATATGCTGTCAGTGTAAAGCAGTATAAAGTGAAATACTTCTCTTTAAACTGTATTGAAATGTAAGTGAAGCACAGCATGGAAATAACATAAATGTGCTTCAAAACAGTACTTTAACAAATGCATCAACCTTTTTTTCTTTTTTACTGTAAGCAGCTTTATTAATGAAAACATTTCATAAGTAAAATGTTGGTGAAAAAGAGCTTGTCAACACACCTGACAGGGACAAGCACTCCCCCACTCCTGCTGAACAACGTTACTAACTCCTTGAAGAGCTGATTCAACACATGTCTTATCATAGTCCTCCAGGATGCTTAAGGCTTCCTACAAGAAAAACAAAATGGGTTTAAAGCCAGATGTTTTTGTAAGTGATCATGTTTTTTTTAAACACACGAAACAATTTAAAAATTAACCATTGTGCCTTGGCTTTACACACAAATATACCATGTAAGGCATCTTTACCTGTAATGTATTGTAGTCTCTTGTGAAAGGTACCAGTAGTTCCCAAAGTGAAGAAAAAGCCATCAGTGATGTAAATTCTAAGCGGTAATTAGAAGCCATGTGTTCAAACAGCATGTTAAGTCCGTGGACAGCCAGATTCTTCCTCTGAAATTCATCACTGCCATCCAGGGACACTGGCCGTGTCATGGACAGAGACACGTCCATCAAAATCACGGTAGGCATGGCTTACTGCTAATGTACAATTCCTGTATTGGAATGCTCTTAACCTGCCTTAGTGCCCCCAATTTTTCACAACCAGAAGCCTTCTTTGTGAGAGCCGTCGTCGTTAAGGTTCGGTTAGTAAATAACACCCCTAACAAAAATTGAAGGCCACAAAGAGGAAGAACATGTAAACACGGGACTGCTAGCTGCAGCTGGCTAGTAAATTAGCATTGTTCAACGATAACATATCAAACTAATAACATGCTACAATTACTGTTAGTGGAATATGAAACGCAAACTGTTAATGTGACTATCCATAACGGTAACTATTAGATGAATAATGTGATTTGATTGTAATTCGTTGGCCGTTTCGTATTTTGCTTCCTATCAGACACTGTTGTTATATTGTGCATCGAAATAGTCTTCCGACTATGTGTACTTAGTAATGAATAAATAGTTCCTATGTTTTTATATTGTAGGCCCTATTTACAGAATTCAAAAGTGGTTGTGGGTCACGATAGGGTAATTAAAAGGTAGATTATCCCGATCAATGACTATAGTAAATTTAGTGCGTTTATGTTTAGTTTTTTCCCCTTTTATTGATTAGCAGAAATCGGGGCGGGGAAAGTTAGATCAATATCGAAAGAGAACAGAATGAATGCAAAATTACATAGGGATAATTATGTAAATACAAACAAAAACACGTCTGTCTGTTCTTGGAGTGCACCAGAGACTTAAACATCCGAAGATTTCGTATTTACATTATTTTTTTGTTTTTTGTTATTTGACAGTTTTAAAGTGAAAACGCGCGTCTGATCAAAGTAAGTCAACTCAGCCTAAATGGTTTTTATACAATTGTCCGTAAAGAACATAAAACTTCAAACTTAATTAGTTTCTTTTCATGTTTCATTTTAATCTTTTTTTCATGTTTGGCTGATTACTTTGAAAATAATCTTTGAACATAGAAGATAAAATTGTCCTAACGCTTAAATAGGTTTGGATTAAATACTACTTGTAAACGCAGCTTAATCAGTAAGGGCAGACTTGCAGTGTATTTATTTATTTTTAATATAAACAATATTTCTTCATTCTGTGTGCACATAGGTTTCCAAAAAGACCTTGCCCTTTGAACCCTGGAGTTTTACAGCCTGCACTTCAGCCCAAATAGTTTTTATGGATAAAATGACTCCTTCCAGATTGAGGCGACTGAGCCAAGCTCAGTTTCTTCTCTCTGGCATATTCCTCTATATCCTCTGCCAACTCACTAACTGTGCCAAACTAGATGATCCTTCGCCAGTATCTCAGACTGGTGAGGATTATGGAAAAGTGCCAGAAGTATGGGTTAAGGAAAGTGGAAGATTTCAGGAACCTCTCGTTGCAACAGATGTCTTCAATAGTGCTGATGAAACAACACAAGAGATGCTTTACATGGATACGAGTCAGTCTTCACAGGAAACACTTGTAACTCCTGCAGCTGAGGTTACAGATGTACACAATAAATATCCTGCCGATCTCTTTTCTTTTGAAGATTGCAGACATGGATGGGTGATCCTCCATATTCTGGGGCTAATCTACATGTTTGTGTCCATGGTAGTTGTATGTGAGGAGTTCTTTGTTCCTGCTTTAGAGGTAATCATAAACAAAATGTAGATCTCTACACATGTAGCAGGAGCCACTTTCATGGCTGCAGGAACCTCCATCCCCAAACTCTTCTCCTTTCTGATAGGAGTCCTCATTAACCACAACAATGTGCACATTGGAACAATTGTGGGTTCAGCAGTTTTCAACCTTTTGATTTTTATTGGAGTGTGTGCCGTGTGTTCTCCAGAGATTCTTCATCTGACCCCGTGTCCGCTCTTCAGAGACGTGTCATTCTACATATTTGACCTGATCTTACTAATAATCTTTTTCCTGGATGGATCCATAAAGTGGTGGGAGAGCCTGATTCTGCTGGTCTCTTTTATTCTGTATTGCTGCTTTCTGAAATTTAATGCTCAAGCAGAGAAAACGATCAAGAATCGACTTTGCAAACAAAGGAGCATCATGAGCAGTGATATCGCCATGAACCATAAAAAGGTGAGTACTGTGGTCTTACTCCAAGTAATTAATTTGTTCTTTTCCAAAACTTCTGCATGAACTGATAATATCTTGGTAAATCTTGTTTTTAAACCAAAGAAAGAAGAAAATAAGAAAGAGACAGGAGTATGTGTCAGCATCAGCATGTGAAGATGATTTAACATGATCTATTTCTATATTTCACAGTTTAAATGGATACATACAAATCTGAGCTGCATATGCATGTATCCATCTTTATAAATACATAAATATACATACTGTGCTCTGCATAGTTAACATAGCACATTGAGTAAAAAGTCCTCTTTTACACAGTTGCATCGTGCATGTCAACAACTGTCCTACCTTTTAGAGCATTGATGAAAGAAGTCACAGCAAAGTAAACAGTTCAGTACGATTTTTAACATCACAGAGGAAAAGGAAATGGATGCAGAAAGGTGCTCTTTAGCTGTGTTTAAATACCGAAAAATGAAGATTATTCACTGTAAGGATGCCTTTTTAAATGTCCAGCAAAATGCCTCGGAGGAGGACGAGCCTGCTGGAGAGGAAGGTGTCACAAGCTCTGGAAACTATAATGAAGATGATGGCAATGAAAACAGTGGTGGTGAAAATAGAGTAAAGAAGGAAAGGAGGGATAAGCCACTGTCTTTACGATGGCCTGATACAAGGTGTAAGCAGGTCAGACACCTCTTCCTGTTCCCCATCATCTTTCCACTGTGGCTCACGGTCCCTGATGTTCGCAGAAAGGTGACATTTATACAATATTTCTGATAAACTGCATCAAAAGCTGTTTTTGGGATCATATATTTTAGTATCTGTTTTGTCCTGCAGAAATCCAGAAAACTATTTGTGGTGGCTTATCTAGTTTCTATTCTTTGGATTGTTGTCTTCTCCAGCTTCAGCATGTGGTGGGCTCATCAGGTCAGGTTTTCCCATTATGATGTATTAAATCATATTAAATGATAATGGATCAAAGCCATCAAGTTGTGAAGATGTGATGGGATTCTTGTCTCTGCTTGGTCTCATTGACCACTTGTTTTGTGATTATAGGTGGGTGAGACGTTTAGGAGCCCACATTTAGTGCTCATTCTCGCAGCAGTAATATTTAACCCGGACCTCATTACCAGTATGATCGTGGCTCGTAAAGGGCTGGGGGACATGGTCGTGTCCAGCAATGTGGGTGCCAACATCTTCAACATCACTGTGAGGTGAGTTATTAGCTTTAGAAAAAGTGGTGAGAACAGTCCAAAGCAGTGGTATAATTTCTTTGTCCTGTGTTTTTTTCTCTTTCTTCAATAGTTTACCTGTGCCATGGGTGCTGCACTCATTCGTCTATGGTTTCAGACCAGTGGTTGTCTCCAGCAGTGGGCTTATCTGTGCCACGGTGCTACTTTTCCTTATGCTTTTCTCAGCCATAACCTCCATTATCTCCTGCAAGTGGAAAATGAATAAAGTTGTTGGTTTCATCATGCTATCGCTCTACTTTCTCTTTGTGATTGTTAGTGTGATGCTGGAATATCGTGTCATTCTCTGCCCCGGTGGCTTCAGCGATTAAACTTTGGGAATATGTTTTTGCATATACCAGAGAAATTGCTTTAATTTAATTTCTTTTTTTGGCAACAACTTTTTGAGTAGCTGATCAAAGTTGCCTTTCAAGTTCCCAAACTATTCAATAGACTTAAATAATGACCGATTATGTTTTATGTAAAATATGCATGTGTGTTTTATATCATAATTTTCCAAGCAAAACATGTAAATTCTGCACCAGTAAGATACATTTTAATAACCTGGGTGTTTCTGGCAGTGTGAAGCTAAATATGAAGAATAGTTTTTGCTTTGGTTTATTTTTGTTTGTGAAGTCTGTATATATCAAAAGGATGAACATATATTTTAAATATATTAGGTCTGTTTCAGGAACACTTGTAGTTCTTTGGCCCTCGGCGACCAGAGTTGCTCATTCTTCATCTACATGGTTTTTTTTTTCACTGGTCTTGGTTTTCACTCGTTTTCTTGTCCTGTTTTGAATCTTATTTTGTTTTTCTCCTGTATATGTTTTGCCTTTTGCTTTCTGTTCATTAGTACATATGGTTTGCACCTTAACTTTCCCTGTTAAGTTATCTGTGCATATCTAAAGCCTTTGGCTTCATTTCCCATTTTCTTCTTATTTTCTTGATTATTTTTTGCCACCTTGATCATCAGTCCTTTAATCAAAAGCTTCTTCCTGCACCTGCTCACCCCGTGCGCCTGTAATTGGCTTTGCAACCTCCATGAGTCTGACATCTTATCAATAATGTATTTATAAGAAAACATGGTTTTTCAATATATTTGATACATTCTTAAGTTTAATGAACATTATATAAAGGGCTATAAATTGCATGGTGCATCACATATATGGTATATAAGTCTCAAATAGCTTGTTTTTGTCATTTTTTATTAAAGAAAAACTTTAAAATATTCCATCTGTTGACCTTTTTTGTCCTTTTGTATAATACTTGTTAGAAAGCAGATAAACATGTGTAATCCTATTTAAGGTCTGAATGATGTAGAAATAAATGTATATGCTATATTCTTTGTTTTAGGCATAATGTGGTTAATTTTGGTTTAGATTACTTTGTTCTGAATGAAACAGTTCAAACTGCGTGCTGTGGACAGTTCATTGTTATACCTCATTTATTTCTCTTACAGAATTACAACATATTTGCTTAACTCGGGGCTGCATGGTGGTGCAGTTGGTTAGAACGGTGGCCGCACAGGAACAAGGTTACTGGTTTGAGTGTGGGTGGGGGGTCAAACCAGTGTGAAGCTTGCATGTTCTGCCCGTGTTACCATGGGAACTCCAGCTTCCTCCCACAGTCCAAAGACAGGCACCTTGGTTGTCTGTGTGTGTTGGGCCTGGGATGGACTGGTGACTGTCCTACCCGCCTGATGACAGCTGGGGCTGGCTCATGCAACCCCGTTCAGGGAATAAGCGGTAGAAAATTGGTGAATGAGTGGATGCTTAACTCATTCTGAGGCTTGTTTATTGTCTTTGATATATTCATAAAAATGAATGACTGAACACTTACAATTTATTTGTCTTTACATAGCAAAATTATATTGCTCTTTAAAGGATACACAGTAAAGTCAGAATTCAATTAAAAACACTACAAACAAACTTTTCTTGCTCACATTGGTTTATTAAAATCTATGTGCTCCATTTTTGAGTGCTCAGTCCTATAATGTTATTATGCCCTCAAATTAAAACAATTTCATTCGGTAATTCAGTCCTAGATAAAGCAAGGACATTCATTTACATGTATTCAGTACAGTACCTTTTATGGGTAAGACAATTAATAAAACATTAAAATGATGACATATGGTGTAAAAAAAAAAAACAACTAAAAACAACTAGCAGCAGTTTCAGGGTGTTTATTTTTATCATATATTCCATTGTTGAGATTGGCTTTCCGTACTGCAGTTTAGTGCCGTGAATAAAGTTAAGCAATTGTAACACATATAGCATTAAACTCTGCTGTAGATAATGTAAATGACACAGTGTTGGGATCAATACAGTGATATTTTATAGGTAATTTGTGAGGGTCACGTGTGTTAGAAGAATAAAGGAAAGTATTTGACTCAGATTTAAAATCATGTTTTTATCCTTCCCATTCGTTTTATACAACTGTTTTCAAAACCTTGCCAATTTTTTTAAAGACGGACATGAATCGAGAAATAGATTGGCGCCACGTGCGGGCACGCATTCTGATGGGTCACACATTTAGCTGTAACACCAGGAAAACCGCATGCATGGATGCGCATCTTCTTCTTCAGTCCGGGTGGATGCAGTACACATAAACAAATGTTCCTATCAAATACTTATATTTGATTCTACATTTTTTACCTCTTTGCAAAATACTTAGCAGAATAAAAGAAAAAAGAAAAACATTTCAAAACCAGAACAATTATCCATTTATATTGTGAGATTTTTTCCTGTTTATATAAGTCGGCTTCACTTTTCAGTAAATCATTAAATAAGAATTCCAAAGTTTGGGTGTTATTCAGTATTTTCTACAACTATTCAAAATAAAACGATTGTTATAAATTATTAATTAATATTACTTTGTATTTATCATTCCCAAGACATCCTCATGCAGTGAGAGTGAGACAATGCATGTAATCCTCTTAGAAGACTTCAGGTGTTAAGTATTATGCTGATCCATTGTGAAGACTTGTTCTGTCCTACATAAACCTTTGGTCATTGCCACCAGTTTTTATCTGTGCTGCAACATTTATCTCTGGAAAGCTATTTCTGAAGAATTTTCACCACTCAAATGGTAAGATTTTAGATTCACGCTAAGCTAGTTTTCTATTAAAGCTCACAGCAGTTTAGTATTGTTGGAATTTATGTTGAAGTGTTTTCATATTACAGAACTTTTCCTGTTAATGTAATTTAGATTGAAGTTTGAGGTATTTTATGCTGTTGGTCTTTGTTCTTATTCAGTTACTCTCTTAGAAAATCACAGACATGATCACAAAACCTTCTAAACAGGCTATGATTTATTTGTTGAGCACTAGCATGAATATTTCAAATTTTATCTTTGGTGTTTAGGCTGGGATTTCCAAAAAGTTGATCATGTGACATGTATCTCACCAGTGAAGCTTTGAAATCTCTTGCCCCATGGTCTGCTGGGGAGGGAGCTGGACTCTGCCAAAGCCCATTTATGCTGCCTAATTCAACCTAGCCATCAGCAACACTGCTTTGGAGGAAGATGCATTGTACAAGGAGGAAGCGACTGCAACTGAGCCGGATTTTATTTCTCCTAACTGGAGTTTTCCTGTGCACCCTCTACCAGCTGTCCATCAGTGCCCGATTATATGAACCTTTTCCAATGCCTCAGATTGGAGAGGAGTTTGGAGAAGGTTCAACAGAAGGTGTAGAGGAGGCCACACCAGAACCTGGGGTTCTGGAGGAACCTCTCACTGCAACACGTCTACTGGAGCCATCAGATCAAACAACACCAGTGATGCATGTGGTACACCATACAGATGCGGATACAGAAATGAAAACAACTTCAGATTTTACACCCGCCACCCCCACTGAATCTCCACAGGTGCCAACCACAAACCGAACTATTGTACACTGCATTTATGTGGCCCCTGAAACACCAGCAGAGACCCCCAAGCAATCTCCTCCAGTCACTACCGTCTCTCCAGCTTCCCCAGGTTCACAAGCTCCACATGTCAAAGGTGAATACCCTCAAGATATCTTCTCCATTGAAGATCGCAGGCGAGGATGGGTGATTCTTCACATTTTGGGGATGATGTACATGTTTGTGTCTCTTGCAATAGTCTGTGATGAGTTCTTTGTGCCTGCACTCGGGGTTATCACAGACAAACTAGCGATCTCAGATGATGTAGCAGGAGCCACCTTTATGGCTGCTGGAGGTTCTGCACCAGAGCTTTTTACCTCCTTGATAGGAGTCTTCATTGCCCATAGCAATGTTGGCATCGGCACAATTGTTGGTTCAGCAGTTTTCAACATTTTGTTTGTGATTGGAATGTGTGCTTTGTTTTCGCGGGAGATTCTTCATCTGACCTGGTGGCCACTTTTCAGAGATGTGTCATTTTACATATTTGACCTCATCTTGCTAATCATTTTCTTTTTGGATAATGTGATATTGTGGTGGGAGAGTGCAATGCTGGTGGCTGGCTACTCTTTCTATGTCATCTTTATGAAGTTCAATGTGCAACTTGAGCGAGCATTCAAGACCCAGCTCCACAAACACAAGAGCATTGTGAAAGTTATTGCAGTGGAAGAACCTGAAAAGGTAAGCTTTCTTCTGACAAAACATGTTTTAAGGGTCTTAAAGATGTAGTTTTCTCTGTTTGTAAACTTTGACATGTTGTTTAGATCCATCTAGATATATTAGCATGTGTATAATTGAGGAATCCAACTAAATAAATATTTATTAGTCTAAAAAAACTTATTCAGAGATTTTTGGAAAAGAAAATAAAGCTTTTGCACCTATTTGATGCTGCTTAGTTGTAATGACCTAAAAGCAGCACTGTCATACAGTATGGCAAGCTTGTAAGTAGCATTGTTAGGTCTCTTTTTATTTTACTTTATTCACAAAATTCTCATTTGTCGTTATTTTTGGCACTATTTCCCCTGATTGTAGTTTTTTTTTATGTACTAATGGTGAAAGTCTGAAACTATACTTGGGATAGCTTCTAGCATAGGCCTAGGTGAACCAAAGCTGATCAGCCCCTTCAAACTAATCCTATGAAGAGTTACAACTCTGCACAAACTGTAGCATCAACATATATCGTCTTTAACCTTCATAAAAACGATGGTGGCTTACTTTACTCATATATATATATATATATGACAAAAATGAAATGAATCATCACTGAAAACAACATTGTTGCACGCAGACGAATGGGGACGATGAAGATAATGCCCCTCCTGTTCCAGAGGACAAGAATCGGTTAAAGGTAAAAAAAAAAAATCACATTGCTTATTTAGACCATTTGTCCACATGTTTTATTTTAACTTTGTCTGCAGTTCCATCCATTACAGCATCATGTAAATAAGCCTCACTGTAAGTGCAGAGTCATGTTCATGCACATGTGAGAAAGAATATTCTCGCATCCATGTCAAACGGTGATGTTTCGCTGTCTGTATAGTGAGTAGCTGTTGTGACCTCTGCCATCTTTTTCCCCAGTTGAAACCATCACTTCAGCGAGGGGGGAGTTCAGCCTCTTTACACAACAGCACCATGAGAAACACCATCTTCCAACTCATGATTCACACTTTAGACCCTCTTGGAGATGGTGAGTTCCACGATTCTGCAACTCTGTTCACTAAAAACTGTGGACCCTGAATGCTACACAGATTTTGTGGGTACTGTATGCTTCTCTTTATAAAATGGATTAGCTAGGTGTCCCGTATGAAGGCAGCACTAAGTCCAGATTGATGCTAAGTAGATAAATACCCCTCTCTATGGAAGGATCCTTTTTCAGAGCCATAAAGTAACATAAATAATATCTGTGTTTGCTATCAATATGAAGGTTGCTCAGTGATGATAAAAACAAAGTCATTGTCCTTTTATGGTTTTGAAGGCTTGTTTCCTCCTTGATTAGTTAGAAGATGTGACTATTTCTAGTTAAACAAAATGCATTTGGACTTAGTTTGTTCTGCGTTTCATAAACAAGCAATATTTTATGCTCTCTGGTTGTCCTCCATCAGACCAAGTCTGTCTGACTGTTTTCTTCTATTGGCTGCTCTCGATAGGCTCAGCTTACAGTCCTCAGGGCAGAAAATGATCCATGACTCCAGCTTGATAATCAGCTTTTGAATGAGTCTATATTAATGTGGATCACAGGTAGTAATAAGTCAGTGCACACTCTCATGACGTGCATTCAGAAAACTTAAGAACAATTGGAAGCTTAATGCACGACAAACTCTTTTTGTTTGACTGTGTTATCTTTATCTGCATCTTAACTCAATGTTTCATTTAATCTGAAAAATTCACTCTAATTTATTGACTTATAACTTTGACAACTCATAATGATGAGGAAGAATCAGTCTTTTGGTTTGTTTCTTTATAAGTGAGACTTGCTGCTCTTTCTTTTGCAGCATCTATAATGATGCTGATTCTGCAGGATAGATGTTGTATATTACTGTTTAGCAGCTTTCTCTAATGACAGTCGTTCCATTGAAGCTGCTTCTTAATGTTTGTTTTCACAGCAAAATTTAAAGAAAAGGCTGAATCTCTGACAAGTGTGGCCAGAAAGAAGTCAGAACCAAAATCTCAAGATAAAAGTGAAGGTAACATTAAACAATCATTTATCAGACACCTTTCTCTAACTTTTTAGTCTAATCAATATCAACAGTTCAAAATATCATTTTACATAAAGCTATATGATCACAATGGTTAATCTTTAGAAAATGAGTCTGGCATATGTTGATACAAAAACACAAGATACTGCATGATGATAATGTAATAATATAATACATTATATTGCACATTTGATTTAGTTTATTGATTTTTTTTTGGGTATCTGAAAACAACATGTAAGATCCTAAGACACCGTGCTTTGTAGCCATCAGGTCTTTAATTCCTGCACAGATTTATGGAGGTATTCAAACTTTATTTATGACTGTGCCACTCAAATGTTAATGATTCTCTGCCACATCCTGACGGTGTTTCACAAAATTGTTTTGGTAGCAGATTAAATTTGACCCAAAGTGAAGGTGTGTTGTTATTTTTTGTTACATTGGCTGCTCTTTTTCAAAAGATTGTCTGTGGAGCGCCATTAGTGTTATTGTACGGACTCAGGGATCAGGAAATTCTCTGCAAATATACTTGTGTGAACAAATAAATAAGAGACATCATAGATATTGTTTAAGGAGGTCTCACTTTGCTAGGATTAGCACACAAAAGTTTGTTTAGCTTAATTAAACAAACAAAACAGCATTTTGGTTGCTGATTTCATTGCTTGATGAAATAGTTATTTACACTCAGCTTTCTATGGTTTTCTTGTGACTGAAATGCTATTTTAGTTTTATAATTACAATCATAAAGCACTTGTATGTTGCAATAAGTACATACAATAATATGATTTAAACAATTAGGACACACGTCATCTGAAACATAAACTGCAGTATATCTGCTACTGCAGACTTTCATAATGGATCTTTTGCAGAAAAGAATAAAATGTTTGTCATTCCTCACAGGAAGTGGAGGCAAAACGGATGAGACCAAAGAGCAAGAGGTTGCCCCGGCAACAGACACAGAGAAGAAAGAACAGACAGAGGACAAGAAGGTACTCTCCAAACCTGTCCTGGTGGCTTTCACAAAGCTCAGAAGTCAATCTTTGATACCTGTTTATGTAAGAGTCACTGTACAGCTATACGTTTTGGTAACAGGCTCTTTTGGTTTGTGCGGCTTTTGCTTGTTTGTCTGTGTGCTACTTTTACCCATCATGCCTTTTCCCCTCCAGGATGATGTCCCAGCAGAACAGGGGGGGTCAGGTAGCTCAGGTGATTCTGGGAGTGATGAGGAGGACAGTGATGAGGAAAGTGATGAGCCCAGTGAGGAAGAATCTGAGGAGGAGGAAGAGGAGGAGGAAGTTGAGGAGGAAGAAGAGGAAAAAGAAGATGAACCTCTGACCTTAGAGTGGCCAGAGACACGCCGTAAGCAAGCCACCTATCTCTTCCTGTTGCCCATTGTCTTCCCGCTGTGGCTCACAGTCCCCGATGTCCGCAACCAGGTGAGACCCATGAGGGACGCTCTGATTGGGAGATCAGCTGTGATCCATAAAATCCCTCCATGTTTTTATCTTTTAACTCCTATTCACACTGTTCAATAGAAATCCAGAAAATTCTTTGTGATCACCTTCCTCGGCTCCATTATGTGGATCGGAATCTTTTCCTACCTCATGGTGTGGTGGGCCCATCAGGTCAGTTCATGGACACATGGTATCTACCACTGAATTAAGAAACCTAAAATCCAGTATGGAAGGACTTGATTCCTGCTTTGGTTTAATCCCCTCTGGACCGGATTGAGATTCAAAGTGATACTAAGTTTATCTTAAGTTTCATCTGCATAAAAATGTGGGTACTGTTCTAGTTCTGTCACATCTTTCAAACTTAAGTTGCTCCACACAGGTGGGAGAAACCATAGGCATCTCAGAGGAGATCATGGGCCTAACAATCCTGGCTGCAGGGACCTCCATCCCCGACCTCATAACCAGTGTGATTGTGGCTCGTAAAGGCCTGGGAGACATGGCAGTGTCCAGCTCTGTGGGCAGCAACATCTTTGACATCACTGTGGGGTGAGCATACTTATAAAATCTCTTTACTTTTTACAAGCAGCGGATGACATCACTAACTCTTTTCTGTGTTTATCACAGCCTACCAGTGCCGTGGCTCTTGTACTCAGCCATCCATGGTTTTGCTCCAGTGGCCGTCAGCAGCAATGGGCTCTTCTGTGCCATCGTGTTGCTCTTCCTCATGCTCATCTTTGTCATCATCTCCATCGCAGCCTGTAAATGGAAGATGAACAAGTGGCTGGGCTTCACCATGTTTCTTCTCTACTTTATCTTCCTGGTGCTCAGTGTGATGTTGGAGGATCGCATCATAGTCTGCCCTGTTTCAATCTGAAAGTGCAAACGGAGAACTTGGCGGAACTTTTAAAAAACTCTTGGAGCTCAGCAGCAAGCACCAGCATGTCTTGTCTTGTAAGAAAGAAGTGAAATGTCTCCTTTTTAATACTTTTAGATCCTTTAAAACATGTTCTGCTCCTTAGTGTTTATCTTCGGTAGAATAGAGCAGTCCTCAGAAATAGCCTGAGCTTTCTAATCCTCATTCACAATTCAACTAATTCTTTATTTAAAATAACAAAAACGTTAACACGCAACCTGCTAAATTATTGGTCACAATAACTATAATATCTTAATCTTGTATCTTATTGGAGGGTGCTTTTAAGCTTGACATGGTGACACCAAATCCTTCTGATACCTCAAAACCTCCACCTGTTAGCTCATAACTAGTTTCTTATAACTTGCATCTGAACTGGAACATCTGATTTTTATTCTATATATTTGAAGTAACATTAAGGTGTACTCACAAATTAATTCATAGCTCTGCTTTCTGTTATCATTATATAAAAAGAACAATAAAAACCAAATTTAAGGATATTTTCGGAGCACCCCTCCTCATGTGCACACCGAGGATCAGATGTTTGATTTGCTGAGATTTTACAAGTGTTGGATTTCCATGAGATGTTCTCATTTTTTCCTTCATATGTCTGTGTCCCGTTCAGAAAGGTACAGAAGCTGCTCTGTGTTGTTTTCATAGACATGTCTGGTACGTCAACAACAATAACCCCACAGCAAATTCTAGAAAACGGAGACATACTCATAGTAACAAAGGCAGCTTTTGTTCGTATTAAATATGTTTGTATTAAAACCAGGAAAGATGTAGAATTAATTTGCTTACACTGAGCAGCATGAGAGAGGTCACAGATACATATAAACACAATGTCTTCCCTCTTTCTCTCTCTCTCTTTTTTTCACCAAGAAAATGTCTATAAAATGACAGTAGAGGTCCGGGAGTATGTGCACATCTGGAACAGTGTAGGTTTCTAATTGTGAATTTTGTATCATATAAAAGTATACAAATACACTAATTACTGTTTTGTAACTATTCTAGATATCGAGCATTGTATCATAGAGTTTTTATTCAACGTCAAGTTGAAATAATCAGACATGAAATGCATAAGATAAATGTATTTATTCATAAATGGATGGAAATTATAGATCCAGTCAGGGAGGTTTAACTTCTTTTTTAATGTAAAAATCATACAAATCTGTATCTGTGTTACAAATAATAAACAATACTTAAGAAACATTATTCAGATTGACAGTAAGTGTAAACAACATTGACATAAAATCCTATTTTGGTCACCAGTGGTTTTCAGACACTTGTTACAAAGTGATTGAAATGCAAATATCCATGCTGTGAGATTGGTGTTCATTTCCAAGCACACAGCCTAAACCAGTATTTCACTGTGAAGTCCAGTAATTAGTACAATATCAATGTCATTTAGGAAATGACCATATTGAGACATAAACCATGACACTCGTTTTTAAGGGATTTTGGGATTGGGCAGGTCAGAGCTTTCACGTTTCTTTTAATAACCACAGTGCGAAAAACAAAAACCTGCATTGATATTTGTTGAAAAGGCAGCCATTTACAGTAAATGGTTAAAATGCTCTCTCTCTCTCTCTCTCTCTCTGTACGGTACATTAAACAGAGCACAGTTATATAACACTGACAGTTCCACCATACAGGGAAGACCGAAAACAAAGTACAAAATACTAGAACCAAATTTACTGTAGATTTCTCTAAATGCATCACTACAGTATGTCAGTTAATTCTTCATCACACAGAAATAAACAAAAAACGTCTTTTTCCACAATTAGTTTGATTGTACAGTTTTGTATGGGATGGTCTTGGTGGTCACACACAATATATAAAGAATTGGATCTTAATTTTAAGGGCTTTTGGTTGTAAACCTGTAAATAAATCACAAACATCATCTTCATTTGGGCTCTTTTGATACGCTGTGAATAAAAGGGTAACAAATAAACCCTGTGCATATAAATATATATTTATTAAGTGGTCCTTTCTTGGTTAAGAAACAGTAAAATTGTTTATATTGTGCAATCTAATCTACTTTAGCGTGTTCCAATATGTGAGCATGATTATGTGTTTATTTCAGCACATTAGAAAAATGCATTTATTATTTGTTCAATAATTCTGGTTAGGCTTTTAGAAAGTAACTCCTGCAATCGCCAGATAAAATGTGACTGTGGTATTGGCTGCTGGGGCACAGAAGTTATATAACTGCAGAATAAAAAGCTCATCCCATCAAAGTGCTTTTTAAAACATAAACATCTAAAAGCAAATACATGTAAACACACACATAACAGTCTGAACAAGGTCACCTGGACCACTGAGGAAATCCAACAATGTGAGCATACGTTTACTTTCACATAATTATTCACTGCTTCAACAGAAATAAAGGTGTAAAATATACTGTATAACAACTGTACAAACATTTTACTACAGGTGTACTGAAAATATGCAAGATTTTCTGAGTATTTACAGAAACAAGGCCCATCACTTCATACCTCTCAGCTCTGACAGTGCAAGAAACTCGTGGCAGTTGCTTTACAGTGAGTGGAATTTTCCCATTGTGCTTTATAAGAGCTGCAGGTGAGGTCAGGTGAGCTGATCTGAGCCTGAAGAGCAGTCCCACATAACAGCAGCAATGATTGTGATTTGAGGGAAACTAGAACGATACAAAAGTTCACAAACTAGGCTCCCCAAAAGTCCTCCTACACTCCATGACCCCCGCTCCGGGGGGTCGGTCACAGTTGTGTGTCAATTTAACCTGGTTGGGGGTGAGGCGGTCATAGGCCAGCCTGTACTCCCGGTCAAAGGCGTCTGCAATGAGATACAATATTAAGTTTGTTATGAGAGTATATTTCCTTTTCAGTGTCTGTTTAAAGAAGATAACTCTACAAACATGCAGATAACTGATATTAGAGCAGGAACAGTGGAAAAAATTAAGCAAATACTTTTTCTTTGCTAATTGTAAAGAAAAAAACGGCAAAAAGATGCATTTAGGAGAGAAACTCAGGTGTTGTAACCCTTTAATTTAGTGAAGAGAAATTTGATTTTATGTCCAGAAAGATATAGGTGTTGCGCTTTTGTTTGTATGTTATACGTTTCATATTTATGTTACTTATGTAGTTTCTGTCAAACCAAAACAAATTCCTGGTAATGAAAATTACTTGCCAATAAATCTGATTCTGATTCTGATAGTTTAATCTACAGCAAAGACACTTAATCAATAAGAGATAATGTTAAACAAACATAAGAAGCTGAAAGCATAGTGTGGAAGTATTCCTAAAAACAGAGAATAAGTAAATGTTACTGTACAAACTCATCGGATGTGTACCCAAAAAAACTACAGAAACTGAATTAAAGGTTTTGATATGAACTTGATTTGCATTTCTGCCCTAACACAAACAGCTCACTGTTATTTTGGTTTAGTTTTTTAACTTTATTAGTCAACACATTTTAAACATGGCTGTCCTAATTAGTAGAATGGGATCAGACTGAACTTTTATTTATTTATTCTTTAGGCCTTTATTAATTGACCTAATTCAACTCTACTCAACTTTGAGTTGGACTAAAGTGGTTGATCATGAAACCAAATAAAAAAACAAAAGAAAAAACAGGATTTTGAACCTACTGATGTTAATGTTGTTCTTGCCCAAAGCCACCAGAGTAAGGAACAATAAGTCTCTGTAGAGACTCCTGTTTCAGGAGACAGAAGAAATAAAAAACACAAGTTAGGCTTTGCAAACCCATTTATCTTTGAGACAGAACTTTAAACACAATAAGCACACCTCTTACCTCTGTCTCTTAAAACCTAACTCAGGCCCCAACAGCTGGATGATCTGGCTCATTGGTTGATAGACGTCACTCTTTTTAATGCTCCTCACAAAGCCCTGCAGAAGCTCCACTGTGAAAAGCTGGCCTTCTTCACACAGCCCTGACCGGATTAAGGAGTTAGCACCTGCAAACACATCATTCATCCCCTTCACTCAAAACAAACTGAAAGCACTCATTGGTTGCTATAAGTGATTTTCTACTTCTAAAATATACATTATAGAATTTGTATGTATATACCTCATCCTGCTAGCTACAATTTAACAGTAGGTAAATGCCGTTTACACTCACAGTGTGTGTTCCACAGCACGTAGCAGGGTTGAACTTTGTCTTGGTGCAACTTCAAGTTGTCCCACATGATCCTCACAAGCACCTGCTTGCTGTCCTCAGATGAAATGAATGGAGAGGTCTACAAGAGAGCAAGTTTGAAGAAGATGAATCTCATATTAAAAGGTCTTATGAGTGGAATTGAGATGTTTTAAAATGTTTAAATACAGATAATGAGTCATTTTCCACCATAAAGTCTGATTCCAGAGTTTATCTCTAACAACAGAGTTCTAGTAGAGCTAGCTAAAATTTCTGGGTGTAGAAGGAAAACTAAAATCCTCTTGGCTTTAGTAAATTCTCAGATATAAAATATATCTAATAATATTCTTTCACTGTAAGGAATACTTGTTTTGGAATATCAAACTATTTGTATAGAAAAGAGATGATAAATTAGTGCTTTCCTCACAAACTCAGACATCCGTACCTGATCTGCACGGCTGCAGTGTTGAGAAGCCAGGATGAGAGCAGGCAGGTTACTCGGTAGCTCCAACCTTTTGAAGTACCAAACAAGGTTCCAGAAAACAATGGGGTGTTGGTCGACGATGCTCGGGCTGGAGATGGCTTGGTCCCCCTCGTTCACCAGGAGGCTCTCCAGCTCCTTCCACAGAACCAGAGGGCTCAGGTAGGGCACTGTCACCTGATCAGTGGAAGATACGGCAGCTGAAAGCGGTGCTGTCATCGCAGTACTTCCGCTGTTCTGCAGATTCTGCGTGGGACCTGCAGATGGCAATGTCTGCAGACTGTCTGCTGCAGACATTTTGGCCTCAGGACTGAGTAGTGCTGGCATCTCCTCCTCTTTAACAAGATTAGTTCTGGTAGTGGACCTGCTGAGAGACAGAGTGGATCAGTTTAATCAGGCCACAAGGATAAAAGACAACAGAAAACAGCAGCACAGCTTGTTCAATACGAGCATGATATTATATGTGTCCTCGCTACTGAATTTAGATGAGTGACAGATGGGGAAGGAAGACAGAAAAAGGTCGTTTTTACCTGTTTTGTGGTCTCAGATCTTTGATATCTATATAGAGGAAAGGCAGGAAGGCAGTGCCACAGAAAGGACAGGTGCTGTTTAGATTAGAGTCATTTGCTGTCCAGCCTGCCATGATTTCCTCATCATAAACCAGACAGTCACATGTCTTACAGAGTGAACAGCTGGACATCAGCACCTTCAACAGAAATCAGGAAAAAAGAACATGTTTACAGGCTGAGACTCTCAACAGATCAGTGTCTGAAGAAAGTATCTCACCTCTATGGTGTAATTAGGAGTGGGTTGGAAGCGACTGACATCAGGGGAGGAATCTGGAGTGTGAGGAGCTTTTGATGTGAGTGCCAAACCACCTGGATGGGTTAAACAATTAGACAGGCAAAGTGCTTATTTGGACAAACAGACAAAATGGATTACATAAAAATAAAACAGCAAACTCTTCGTTAAAGCCTCCAATTACTGAATGTTCTGTTTTTATGGGTTAGGTTCAGTGAATCTGTGTCTGAGTGTGTTTTGCACGTGTGCATGTCCTCGTGTTGATGTTTAGTATAGGGCCGATGACTGGGCACAGAAAAACCTACATAGTGAATCAGCTGGCCTAGTTTCCCCAGAAAAACACTACTTTTTCCTTTGCTGAGCCTTTTCTCTAAATTTAGATAGTCAAGAAGTGTTTTTACTCATGACAAGCAAGAGTTTAAGCTTTGTGTATTTACATCAGAGATGCTTTTATCCTGAATGCTTAAAAGCTGTGACTTCCTCTACTCCTCTCAAATAAATGCTCACATATAAATGCCAGACAGACACTAGCAGCTTTACAGACACAGTGTCGCATGCACAGGTGGATAAAAGGAAGCGCAAACAAACCAGAGAAGGAGTTGTGCCTGAACACTCTGCTTGGGCTGCTGGGGCTGCCAAGGTTAGTGTGGTAAGACCCGGGGCTTCTCCTGAGCCGGGACACGTTCCCATGCTGGGGGGAAATAAATCCATCTGGGTCTAGACAGGAGTCATTATCGAGTAGCGAGGAGCACTCTGCCTCTGCTGAGGTCATGGAGGAAACGCTCATGCGGTCACAGTTTGCATCCTGTAGGGCACAAGAAGGACACATTCAGCCACTGTGCTGAAGCTTTGTGCTGAAATCCTTTGTGAAGGAAATCTCCCCCCTCACCTGTGTTAATGAAGTCTGGGAGGACAAACGTGAGTAGAGGCGACTAGCCTTTTCAGCCACACCTTTCCCTGCTGATATCACGCTGCTCTTGAAGATGTCAAGGGTCGGGGTCAACAGTGAGTCCATAGAGAACGATGAGGTGGAAGGAGTAGGAGATGAGGGTGAAACTAGAGAGGAAGGCCTCTCCCTGTCTTTGCTACACATACCAAGAGGAAGAGAGGGCGACGGTTTTAGCATCTCCTTGGATCTGACAGGCAGTGAGAGGTGGGTATTGGAACGGATCATTGAGGAACGAAACAACGGGCTTGAAGGGTTCTGTAGGTCCATGCTGGGTGTGTGGCTGCTCAGAGGGCTGGTTCTGGTTTTGGTGTGCATCTCAGTCTCCTCTGTGTGCTCTCTGCTGGAGGTGGGTGTGCTGCTGTTTTCCTGCTCACACTCTTTATCTGCTGCCATCTGTGACAGGGGATGAAACCCCGTCTCAATGCCTGTCCTCACTGTTCCTGTGCTGCAGCTGGCACTCCTCTCCACCACAGGTTTCTGTTTATCAGTCTCTGTATCTTCTTCTTCTACTCCATGCAGTCTGTCACCAGTGGGATGATAATGCTGCTTGGCTGAGCTGAGAATAGGGACAGAGAGCCTCACAAATCCCTGTCCACCAGACAAGTCTAAAGATTTGGGTCTCTCTGTCTTTGGCAAAACTCCACATGAAGGCGTGTCAGTGGATGGACTGGAAGCCTGCTTGCTTCCACAGCCTGTGAAGAAACAAAATAACATGTCACAAAGCATTCGGGTCAGAGATATGCCGTTCATACACATTTAAAATAGCATCTGGACTATCTTTCTAAAAAAATGTAACTAAATTAGTATATTTCTATTGAGCAAGGTCTAGTAAAAAGAGTAAATTTACTTACTGGAACATCATTTGTATAAAGAAATAATTTACTAAAAAAGCATTTTGGATATTTGACCAGTCACTCATGGTCTATCAGTAATATATTCTCACAGAATACTTAAATAACATCAATTATATTATTGCCAGTAAGATAAGACTAGTACACTTCCAAATGATTCAGCTGGTGAGAAGCTGTTCATGCTAACGTGAAGCTATTTCAGTGGAAAGATAGAAAAAAAGCTACACCTCGTGACAGTGGTGAAGGGACGAGTGCACATAAGAGAATGAGGATGTGTGTGTTCTCTGACAAAACCTTTTATTATTCAACTAATTGGCTAATTAATAATGTGGAAAAGGATTTTTTTTTTTACAAGCAAATACCAAACAATCACTGGCTTACATAACATGTCCATTACAAGCATCTTTTCCTAAAAGAACAACTAAACATAACAGCAAATAGATGCACAGCACACTTTACACCCACACTGTGATATCATTCCTCAGCTTTTCAAGGGAGAGCATTCATTTAGCTGTAAGCTGACTCACTCTGCTGATATAATCACAAAATGAAAAACAGAAGTAAAAAGCTTTCCATAACTTACCGGACTGCCTCGGCCCCTTGTCTTCCACTGGTGGTGTGCTGTCACCATCTCTAGTGAACAACCTCTCCTCCTCTTTGGACAAGGAATCATACCCTTGGTCAGATTGTCCACCTGAAAAAAAAAAGATGCTTTACTTCTCTATGTCTATTCACAATTCTTCCTTGTTTTTCCTGGTAACACTGTTAAATTATGATGCTTCATAAGAGACAGCTGAGTGTATTGGCATTACATGCACCATCACCAGAATATAAAAGCAATATAAGTGAGAAAAAATCCTCAAAAACCTGAATCATATCCACATAAAAGCTTTACATTACAGCAGGTGTCCTTCTCTAATGCTGTATTTAAATGCAGTGAGAACATCCAGGCGAAGTAGTGCTGCGTCACCCTACCTGTGCTAAATCCGTCATCACTGGAGTCCATTTTAGTGATGTCTGTGTCGATGGAAGTGCGTTCGGCGGAGTCATTAGCGCTGTCCAAACTTCCATGACTGACTGTGTCAAGATCGCTGCCGTCTAGACGGATAGAGAAGAAAGAGTGGATGAGAAGATAAACACACGACAGACTACCAGCAGCCCTGCTCACATCACACCAACATATAAACACTCCATGAACTGAGTTGTAAAAGTTATCAACCACTGCAAAGATGTAGGAATGTTCTGGATGCCGTCCAGCTCTCGTCATCACAGAATGACCAAATACACTTAAAGATTTATGTCTTATTTTCAACTTAAACCAGAGAAAAATGAAGGATGAGGTGCTTTTTGCTTTCCATAAACTGTGAATTTAGATACGATTATTCAGTAAAACGGACAGAACGTGCTTCGTATACATATATCCAGACTTTTATTTAGCAAATGAACCAAAGCCAAATGAACAGAACAACACAGGAACAGTTACAGAGTTTGGGGTGTTGTCACTCACATACACCCACACACACACACACACACACATATACAGGATGTGCCATCAAAAGCAACCTGTGCTGCTGGGGAAGGAAATCTCTTCGCTCTGTTTAATTATCACTACATACCAGCATTTGCCAATGACAATGCTGGATATGTTTGCATGTATGCATGTGTTTATGTTTGTTTATTTGTATATATGGTGATAAGCTAGTATGATGTCTGTCATCGGCAGATGACGATCTACCTGCCTACACAGAGTAGCTGTGTTGGAGGCATGTCTTTAATACATTAGCCATGTTATTATAAATTCTTTTTAATTATTATACCTCTTTGAGTGCCACAGAAATCTTCTTAGGATCCTAAGTGATTAATATAATTAGTTTTAATTACACTGGAGTTTGTTATCATGAAATAACTGGATTAGTTTGTGCATAAACTACTGTTACAGTGCAGCACCAAGTATAACTTTATATGTATTGTATGAGTAATGGCTGAAAGAAGCTCAGTTTGAACTTCACTTTCTTCACAAGAGGTTGTTTTCCCTTAAGAAAACAATCAAATCTATGGGCTCCTCGTGGTTAGTTTAGCTTTTGCAGTAAAATGAATAACTGCCATATGACTTCTGGCCTCATTTTTCTTTGGATATTGTTTTTTTAAGCATCAGATTTTGTTAGAAAAATACTAACTCAGCTTGAGTTTGTGTGCTAAGTGTTCTCACCTGAAAGCTGGGGGTCTTTATGTGGAGTCGGTTTTCTTCCAGCTTGCTTGAACTGGAGCACACCCAGGATCACGTTCCTCAGCTTTCCCCACAGAAAGTAGCCTCCTCTGGTGGTGGAAGGCCAGGTGCTCTCCAGCACCGCCTGAAGCACACAATCATACAACACGGTCCAAAAAGAGGTCGAATAAACTTAAATCTTTCTGTTTGGGAGCATACCAACACAACATACCTTGTTATAGTACCCATAAGTAATGGCATTGGGATGAACTCCGGCCTTCTTCATCTCAAATAACACCCTGACAGCCAAGACGGGCTGGCTGTACTGACCGCACAGCTGCAGCAGCACACGGTAACACACCTTAAACAGAACCCAGCAAGGTGAAATAAACATAAACAATGCTGCCATTCTCTCTGTTATTACGCTTTCCTACCTCATCTGGAGCATGCAGCTTCTTGTCTTGCATCTTCCTCAGTACATCATAAGCTGTGCGCAAAGCTCGCACCTTGGAGTGGCAGCTGCCAACATATCCCGGCAGGCAGATAAACCACAGGCCATAACAGTGGCGCAGCAAACACTTGGACCACATCTGTGGCATAGATGAGTATGCTTTGGCCATCCTCTGAGCTGATTTGATCTCCTGCAATTAGAAAGCAATCATCAAGGGAAAATTCATGTTACCAGTCAGATTAGCGTCATGAAATATGAGAAAAAGTTGGATTATCAGGTAAAATATGGCTTTGATTTACTTAAACATAATGTAGTAAACTGTTTATGGTTTACTAATTGTATTCAGGAATTTTTCTGTGTATATGGCTGACCTGTTTAGAGCGTCTAAAGATGGCTGTGGGGCTGGCGGGGGTGCTGTGGCGTGAGGCTACGCCTGCTGATGACAGATTCTGTACCTCCAGTGGCTCCAGGAGATCACCACTCAGCACAGGAAACCCAGAGTAGCTGCAAAAAGATATAAAATTCACTATAAGGTTAACTGTATTAGATATCCATCCAGCATTAATGCTGTCAAAGCAAATAACATATGCCATGGTTTTGTTCTGAAGCTGGAGCATTAATATGCTAATTTAAAAGTGTGGAAGCTAAAAATAATCACACATCCCAGCAGCAGTGACATGGTATTAAACAGAACACGCCTCTCCTTTGGGAGCAGCATTTCTTTTCACCCAATTGAACAGAGCAGAAAGAAAACAACCAGTTTGTATTCTGTTATTTATAGACTTATGTGCAGAAGGATACCTATAGCAGAGTGGATGCTCTTCTCCTTGAGGTAGAGGAGGCAGCTCTGGGGGGTTGATATAAACTGTGTGCTCACTGCAATGGGATTCATCCAACTCAATAAGTCTGGTTTCCTCTGGCCGGTCGCTGTCCATCTGGTGTGTAAGACAAGAACAAAATAGTCCCCGTTATTCATCTTTGGCTCAACATTGTTATGAAAACTGAACTACAGAGGTGGAGTCTGCCTTAAGGAACATGCTTATGAAACTCAGATCTGATTAAATATGAGGGTCAGTCAGAGCAAACAGCTGTCAGCAATGAACCCATGGCTACATCAGAAAAACGGGGTGCTGCCAAAGCAGAGGCTTGGTTCTGTAAATCCTCCAAGACTAAATGGAATTAGGCTTCAGTGACCCAGACAAAACTGATGCCATGTTGCTCTGGAGACATAAAACCATTTGACTGTGCCTCTGAAAGCAGTCTTAAACACCACAGCGGTAATTTTAGCTCCTATCTGACTGATCTGATGTTCAAAGAGACGTGTAGAAAACATCTCAGCCAGCCTTTCACAGAGGAATAGCAGCTTCACAGGTAGGCTTGATAATAAATCCCACCATGCTGATGTGCACTCACTCGTTTATCTGAATTAAATATAGTTTTATAGTTTAGTTCAGGTCAAAGTTTCACAAAGCATTAATATGGCAGTAGCAGAGTAGACCCCCAGCGGTACTGAATTACAAGGTTAGTTCCACTCAGTTGAGTGGATGATTCAGGCAACCCACTCTGACCTATTTGCCCTCATTTTTTATTCTGCTCAGAGGTTCTCCGCTCGTTGTCCTTCCTCTTACATCAAAATGCTCTTTCTAAATCCTGCACATGTTGTTAACGTCAGCAGCAACAATGCTGAATGAATCAATGGTTCCTCTTCTCAATGATAGCTGCAGCGTCCATTAACACAACAATTCTAACTGCTTTTGCAGGATGTGAATGTGACTTCCTGATTGCACAAGTTTGCAAACGAAGATAGATTTTTTTCTCCTTTGGCTAGGAGGTGGAAGGAGGGGGGTGCTTTGTTTTTTTGGATCTGTTCATGGCAGTGTTCATAAATCCTGTGAAATCTGCAAATAATTTCTTTATGAGTGCAATAAGCCATATCGCAGAGGATTTGAGAAAAACAAATCAATACAACAGAATAGAAACAAAGCATTACGGTAAATAGAAAGAGTAACTTCTCTGGTATTTGTGGCATTGATACAGAACCAAAAAGTGTTACAAAGGTCCTGGTGGCCTACCTTGCTTCCACTGGTGAAAAGCTACGAGGAAGGAGCCGCATAATAAAGTCAAAGGGGGAGAAAGAGCAAAAAGCAGAAAATTAGAGAAAGAAGAACAAAAGGCAAGGTAAAAAAGACAAAGATTAGTTACCATACCTTTTCAACACACTCATCAAAGAAAGCCAGGCTGGCATCTTTATCACTGACAAAAGAGCACTCTTCTATGAAACGGCTGAACATTTGAGTTTTGGTCATGAGGGTGTAAAATCTCTGATGGGAGCGGTCTCTGCTCTTCAGAAAACCTAAGGACAATAAATTAACAGAGATGACAAATTAGAAAAGTGTCTCTTCTACGGTCATTTGGCAGATGCTTTTATCTAAAGTGGCTTACATGGGATCAATTCACCTAACATGCATGTCTAACCGTGCAGCCGGACATTATATCAGACCTTCATTCTTCAGGGTCAAGATGCACACTTAGTCATTGCTTTTAGAAAAAAACACTGTGGTATGAAACTCGTTGTTCTCTGCTGCTCTGTTTGCATAAGAGCACACAGATGTGTAGGGACATTGAGCTATTAATCACGCTGCTTCTCTGAAAACGTCATCAGAGCCTCATTTCCTCTGAGGCTTAAGTAAAATCACCGCCAGTGATTTAGGGCAAATTTTGAAGCCAGCAGCAACACTCACAACTCAACCCTCTAAACTACACTAAATCACAGGGGCTGGGAAACAACCATGTGCTAAAAACCTTCATGATTACAGATTATGAGAATACACCCGTCATAAAATTTAGTCTGATCTTTAACTCACAGTTGTACAAAATTATCTTCTTACTAAACTTATATCAGAGAAAAGAACTGCAGCATTTTCATTGAACTAACATGGGTTTATTTCTGGTAAATGAATTATACGCTGAGGTTGAAATTTACCTTGATGGTCAAAAAGTGAGCTGGCATCAGTGGTTTTCTCAGATGGAGCTTGGGTGATAGGCTGCAGATAGGAGCGGTAACCTCGTAAGATGGCTGCCATGAACCGAAGGAAGGCTTCCTGGATCTCCAACTCGAGAGTATGAAGACTTTTCCCACCGTAAAGATCGCTGTCAGTCATTGTGTGGTCCATCTGAATATCATCACGGTTCAAATGACCTCCTGAGAGCAGAGAGGTGATGATTCAGTAACAGTAAGCAAATAAACAACTACTCAGCAGAAAAAAATGCAATCCACATAACCCATAATCGATGCACCCGTTTCTAACGACTGCATTGATACTCTGGAGTGTATTTATCGAGATACCACTCTGCTGTAACAAAATGTGACATCGTTTCACTACTGAGAGGCAATGAAACTGCATGTGAAGCTCAGTCATAGCATATTCTTTCTGTTACACATTATTATGGAAACCAGTTTGATGCCATGCTTATGCTGGTTCCTGTATTCATTTTCTACCGCTTATTCCTAAAAAGGGTCACAGGAGGGCTGGAGCCAATCCCAGCTGATATCAGGCGAGAGGTGGAATACACCCTGGACAGGTCACCAGTCCATCACAGGGCCAACACAGAGAGACAAACAACCACACACACTCCTATGGGTAATTTAGAATCACCAATCAGCCTATCCCCAAGGTGCATGTGTTCGGACTATGGGAGGAACACGGGGAGAACCCATGCTAACACGGGGAGAACCCACGCTAACACAGAGAGAACCCACGCTAACACGGGAAGAACCCACGCTAACACAGAGAGGACCCACACTAACACGGGGAGAACCCACGCTAACACGGAGAGAACCCACGCTAACACAGAGAGAACCCACACTAACAC